>JADPYA010000209.1:0-450142 GCA_017654825.1 Cryptococcus sp. T15_22C | reverse complement strand
TTTTTTAAACGTCGGCCACACCTCCTGGCATCACAATTGCCCGATCGTTGTTAAGTTTTTGTCAGATACCTATAAATATAATCAAAAGAGAGGGCAAGCCGTCGACGTCTTTTTTCACATCCATACTTTACCGCATTTCAGTGTCGGTTTTGGGACACCTCTTGCCCTCTTCGCAAGTGTTTCTTACCTCTGTACGACGGTCTTGTTCACCTCGGAGACGACCAACCTTTTCTTAGATCGTCGTCAGGCTCGGCTCATCAACGCCTCAACAACAAATATAATGTCATCTCCTTCTGGTTCTCCAACCCTTCATTCCTCTCCTACACCCTCAATCTCCTCCCTTCATCAGGATACCTCCGAACCGCCCCTGGCGCCACCCATCCAACCCTTCCCGCACCATGGCCTCCGACTGCAGCTCTCCCGCGATGGCACCGAAGATCCTGTGGAGAGACAAGGAGAGATAGAGAGGGAAGCCTGGAGTCCGGATAGTAGTGGTCTTTATAGGGCCGAGAAGGGGTATTTCACAGATGTAGCACCTATTCAAGAAGAGAAGGCAGGAGACGGCGAAAAGGAAAGGGTCCCTCCTAGTGCGATGAAGAAGGAAGGGAGAACTAGATCGAATACAGTGACCATGGCAGATAGTGAAATGTTGAAAGGTCCAGGGGTAATACCCAATCTGCGACGTATAACTTCGCAACCACCAGTCGGTATGTATGTTCTCTGCTCTCTCAATTCATCGTACTGACCTACGTTCCACCGGGAAAAAACAAAACAGTCTGTCCAATGGGCTCAGTATCTCCAGCTGACGATGAACACGCTGGCTATCCTCCCGTTCGCTCGATAGAAGAAGCACAAGCTCGAGAGAATCGACGATTACAGAGGATAGCATCTAGAGCCTCGAGGAGATCAGGAAGGTCGTTGGAGGCAGGTGGAGAGGGGATCGAGGAGGGAACGGAAAGTGCTGAAGAGAAAGATGAGGAGGATTGGTTGGTAAGATGGGATGACGGTGAGAAGGGGAATCCGAAGGTATGTGGATAAATGCTGGAGCGATGCCTGTGAGGAGGGATCCTGATGATCGACCATGGGGCGACACAGAACTGGTCTGTGGCATTCAGGTGGTATATCACTGCCGCTGCATCGTTATTGGTCTTGAATTCGACGTTCGCCTCTTCTGCACCTTGTGAGTTTACCAGTTAGCTCAATGTACGTATAACACAGGGGAGCTGCTGACTGACAGGTCAATGTGACAGCCGGTGTGATCGAGAAAATGGAGGCTTATTTCGGCTTCGGATCAGAAGTTGCTACTCTTACCGTATCACTGTACGTCCGGACCATTTCTCTTTAAGATTTTCGTGCAACTGATAGCGATATCGTTGCAGCTTTGTAGCGGGTTACACAGTTGGTCCCCTTGTATGGGGTCCCGCTTCGGAGATCTGGGGGAGGAGGCCAGTCTTTCTCATCGCTTTTCTATGTTACACTTGCTTCCAAGTCGGTTGTGCGCTTGCAAAGAACACAGCAAGTATCTTGGTGTTTCGGTTTTTGGGAGGCTTATTTGCCAGTTGTCCGGTGGGTAGGATCTGGACAGTGAGAAGAGACGAGGAGCTGATGTGGCGATCATTTCTTGGAGCAGTTGACGAACGCTGGTGCCGTATGTTGATTTTTTGTAGTTCGGCAGGTGTTCCGACCAGCTGACGATCAGTTCATTTGCCTTCCTTGCAGTTACTCGCCGACATCTGGGACGCGGACAGAAGAGGAATTGCCATGTCCCTTTTCTCATTGGCTCCATTCGCAGGGTGAGTTTCTAACCCTGATCGGCAGCCCTTCAATTGCGCTTACAGTCTTTTACTCGATTCCATCAACCAGTCCTGCTCTTGGGTGCGAATAGTGGTGTTCCGCTACCATTGCCACCCTTTGCTGATGTACAGTGAATATTGCAGACCGATAGTCGGTGGCTTCATCGGGGCCTCGAATGCTAGCTGGAGATGGCTGTTCTGTAAGCTCACATCTTGGAATCGATGTTACGAATATTCAGCTCATCTTGGGACTATGTCTAACAAGGGGTTCTCACCATGTTCGCTGGCTTCTGCTTTATCCTGTAAGAAGCATCATGCTGATCACACGCCTTCTTCTTGCGAGAATTGACCTCAAACCCACCTTCACAGCATCCTTGCCACCATTCCCGAGACATACGGGCCTCGTCTCCTCCAAATCAAAGCCCAAAAACTCCGCAAGTCGACTGGGGAAGAGCTATGGTGGGCTCCACGTAAGATCATAAGCCAGATTTTTCGTCGCTTGCTTGTACTGATATGCCGCCTCTGGTCACAGTGGATCGCACTGAGAACAGCTTCAAAGATCGAGCCAGGGACGTCTTGGTCAAGCCGTTCAAGTTGTTGATCCAGGAGCCTATCCTTCAGGCTCTCACTGTTTATATGTGAGTGGCGGTACAAATACTTTAAGATCTTGGCAGGAGGGCTAATGAGTCGTGTCATGTCATTCAGGGCATTCGTCTATGGATGGTGAGTACACTCGAACAGCATTTGCAATATTCTAAGACTCACAAACTCTATTCCCACTCTAGCATCTATCTTCTCTTCGAGGCCTTCCCTATCGTCTTCTCTGTCGGCCATCACTTCACTGCCGGCATCACTGGCCTCATGTTCCTCGGTGTCTTCATGTGAGAAACGTCATTCCTCCTTCACCCTAACCCCAGGCTCACAAATTTTCTTTCACATAGTGGCGGAGTATGTGCAACGGCAGTCTACATCATAATCTTTGACGCCCGATACCGTAAATTAGCCCGAAAGAACGCACCAAAACTCCTGCCTCCAGAGCATAGGTTGGAGATGATGATGATTTGTTCGCCATTGTTCGTTACGGGTTTCTTCATCTTCGGGTGGACGAGTTATCCTTCGTGAGTGCCTGGCGAATAGCAAGGTTGATGGGTCGACACTCATAAGTGACGTGACGGTTCGGATAGACTTCCATGGATTGGACCCTGCATTGGAGGCGCCGTCATAGGATTCGCAACCCTTGGCGTCTTCGTCTCAGCGTTCAACTTTTTGGTGGATACGTATCTGTTTGCAGCTGCTTCTGCGTTATCCGCCAACAGTGAGTCGTGGCGTGCCGGGTAATTCAGCCACGATAGCTCACTAGTCTTCGACTATCCAGCCGTCATCCGATCCCTCGCCGGTGCTGGTTTCCCACTGTTCGCATCTCAAATGTACAACAAGCTAAACCCGAGATGGGCGAGTACGCTTCTTGGATGTATCGCTCTACTTCTCGGTGAGTATCTTGCTCTTTATCTGGACGTGATGAACAGCATCTGCTTATCGAGCATCGGAACAGCTCCAATCCCATTCTTATTCTACCGATACGGCGCTGTACTTCGCGCCAAGTCGAGGTATTCGCCTACTTTAAAGCCATGAGAATACGCAGGGCATAGAAACAGGTAGAGGCATAGGTCGTTTCCGTAATGTATCCTAATAGCGCATGGGCGACCGACTCAATACAATAATCAGGTTGCGATTTTTGGAACAATTGCGTATAAATAGAATCCCCTGCTTCTACAAGTAGGGAAAGCGCAGACCATGATTCTGGAATAATAGACAGCGACCATTACCTTGTTACCATCTGTTTGGACTAAGATTGGCTTATCAAGCCCCGTTGAGCTGAAACAGCGACTTCAGCCACGTGGTTTCAACTACCACGCGAGCTGTCGTCGAACATGCAACACTCAATTCGATCAACCATATCAGCTACTCAAGTAATATCATGTAATGTCATTCGCACACTAGCAGCATCGCTTCGATATCATGAGAGACATCCTAGAGCTACCGCCTAGTCTTGAAGCGCCAGACGGGTGGAACAACTCCCATTGGCTTCGTCTAGATCTCCCATCAAACGCTCGACCATTGTCTGATGTGGAATGGAGAAACTACGTGTTGGTGGTGTCAGGGTGTGCGAGGGAGGAGATGTACATGCCGATACATGGGTTCAGTATGAGAGTATATGTCTTCTTCTCTCATCCATATTACGGTCAGTGCGGGTCCCTTGATAAAACCGAGCGAAGTAATCAACTGATTGATGTGATTGATGTGGTTCTCTCCAGCCGAGAAGATCCTGGCCACAGCAGCAGGACTCGCAGGCGGTCCCAGACTCAAGTCGCTCCTCTCATCCAATGCTTATCACGTAAGGGCCCGAGGCGATGGATTCGACTTGGATGATGCAAAGAGTCCTGAGCTGATAGTCTCCGGTATTCAAACGGTTTACACTGTGAGCACCATCAATCACGCACCTCGCGCCATTCCTAAAGATCCGATTTCCAGCTTGGGGCTCTCTTCGACATCTTCAGATACCACGGCTTCGTCTTCTCAATCACCTTTCGATCACGTAATGACAGTGATCACACCAATTCCATCGCCATCCGATTCTTTGAGACACAATTATACGATCTCTTTGTCCATCGGGATCCTCTTCTAGTCGCAAAGGAGATGACAGATCCTACATGTGTCGTCATCAAGGGTTTGCCACGCGAAGAAGCTTTTGATGACATTGTCGGCTACCTGGCAAATACTCATGGTCCTATCCTCGACCAGGGATTTCGCATCAAGGACAAAGGCAAAAAAATTGCTGGACTAGTAACGTTTGGCTGGATCAGGTTTGGACATCCCGATAAAGCCAGAGCAGCTATGAAGTATGACTTTGGAGATGCAAAATACCCGAAATTGAAGGTGGAAACATCAGTCCCGTTGTGGAAGGATAAAATTCCGCCTCCAGGCGCTCTCCGGGGAGAGATTGCGACTGATAGTGCAACTCCTTCTAATGCTGCACCGCGACATAACGGTATATTATCACAACATGCAGTAGCACATGTCTCCTCGCCATCTGTTACTGCAGCGATGCAATATCATCCTCCTCGTCCTTCGATCAACATGCTCGCTGGCTCGCCAAAATCGCACAACGGACAACTTCAACCTCCGGTGGTACGACAACAGGTGCAAGCACCTCCTCACCAAGCTATGCATACTCGACCGGACCACTGGCGCAAGCCTCAACGACCGACTTACATGACCGAGCGCCTTGTCCACCAGAGCCGTGTCGAATATTCCTTCGCGAATGCAGGACTTACAAGTGGAATCTCACGCCGAGTAGAGCACGATTCTCGTTTTCCGTCCAAACAAGAGCCACCATACAATCAGCCACCTCTCGGTGGGATACGTGCGCCTCCAGTATTAGCACGACGACCGGCAATGGACGATCTGACAACACCCCAGTCTTCCACGCCATCAGCATCGACGTCAGCGCCAATCAAGGCGTTGTTTATCCCTGCAAAGCCGAAATCAAAGAGGAGCAGACCACACGAGAGGTCGGGTAGAGATCCAGACAAGTGTACGTTCACAAATGATCTCCGGAACAAAGAGTGTGCATTGGACGACAAGGAAAAGTTCATCATCAATTGGTTTCAACATGGTCCTGCGCTTGAGCAGGTTCTCTGATCTTGCGTCTTGAAATAAGAAGAATCTTGTATTGATGCGTCACCAAATTACAGATCTGATGAGGAGTTCAGCAACATCCTCGGCTGTCTTGTCCAAGATCAAGTGAAGCGCTTTAAAAGCTGTCTGGTGGATGTTACCACCAAGTGGACACAGGATAATCAAAGGTGCTTGAGTTATACAGATGAACCACAATTCTGGAGGTGGGAAGGTAACAACCGAGGGACCCTGAGGCAGTTAGACGAGTGGATAGCGAAGAGAGCGAATCGAGTGAGTTGTCCGCGATATGGACATGGGATGGGATATTCAGACGATGAGCAGACCCAACTCAGCAGCATGACCTACGCCGACTTGAACAGACCTTCAAAGAGGAGCATCATTGGATGGACAAACTACTACCTGAGAATCAGGAACCGGCCCGGTAGTTGTTCGGGAGAGTTACCTCCACCGTGCTGAATCTCGGGGATCTCCGAGAAGATCTCCCATAAATACCTACTTACTTGTAACATCCTTGGTTTTTCCGGCATATCGTTGAGCTCTTTCTACCCAACTTCACTGACACCACTCGATTACTCACTCACTCACTCAATACCTATCTGAGCCAATTTCAAGATGTCCCAGACCCAGCCTTTCCAGCTCCGATGGGGTATCATTTCCACCGGTCAGTTGATCAGCTTCGTCAGAGACTAATGTGGAGCTCACCAGTCCTTGGGGCGTTTCAGGTGGTATTGCAACCACTTTCACCAAGGTGAGCAGGACTGAAAGTTTCGTCTGGCTCAGCTCTTGACCATCCCGGAATTGGCAGGACTTGCTTCTTGACCCCAGCGTGTGGGTACTCTTACCCGTCCTCCAAGCAGCCTGTGCTAAAGCTGTCTTGCAGTCGTGGAACCACCGATGTGCAGCACGTCTTCGCTGCTGTTGGCTCTCGATCGGTCGAGTCTGCTCAGAAATTCATCTCTAATGTCTGCGAGGACAAGAATGTCGCCTCCAAGGTCCAGGCTTTTGGTACCTACCAGGAAGTTTACGATTGCAAGGATGTGGACGCCATATACATCGGTAAGTCGATGTGACTTCTGCCTCGTTCGGAGAGTCTTGTTGACCCATCCTTCCCCGGTTTTCAGGGACCCCCCACACGTTTCATTACGAAAATACGAAGGATGCGTTGAATGCTGGGAAGCATGTCCTGTGCGAGAAGGTGAGCGGGGCGACTGGCCATTATATATAACGCGGCTCAGCTTTAATCTCCATTTTAGCCATTCACCTTCGACACAGCTGAGCTTGACGAGCTTATTCAGCTGGCCAAATCGAAGAAGCTCTTCCTCATGGAAGCTGTTTGGACTCGATTTGTGAGCTGGGTTTGCTTAATCTCGTTATTTCTCTGTCCCTTCCTTACTCACGGTTGCTTATCATGGTGTTATGTAGCATCCTATCGTCAAGCCTTTGCAGGAGGATGTCTTTGGCGGGAAGTACGGCAATCTCCAGAGAATGTATTTATTAGGGCACGGGCTACTTTTTGTGGAGATGCTGAATCACGTTGCCTCCAACCCTAGGTTTGCCGACCTGTCCTTCAACATCAAGCCAGATAGTGAGCGCTTCTCTCGCTCCGCGTATCAGATAACTTCCAGCTAATATTTATGTGTAGCACTGGATGAAAACCACCGCATGATCGATCCTAAGCTTGGTGGCGGCGCTCTTCTCGACCTTGGGTACGTCACCGCCATAAGGTCTTTGATTATATGAGGTCATACTGATCATGACTTACCACATGCAGACCCTACCCAATGGTTTGGGTAAGGCATAATGTCGGGGTTGCCCACGCCGACCACACTGACTTTGCTTTCTTCGTAGACCATGCTTATGATGCACCAAAACCCTCAGAACAAGGGCAAGAAGGCGCCAAGATCTGTGACAGCTCACATGGACCTGTTGCCACGAAATGGCGTCGATGCCAGCTCCACCTGGGTGGTCGATTGGGAGGGAGTCGGCCAGAGTATCTGCACAGCATCTATGGCTTTGATGGGAAGCACTCGGCAGAGCTGCATTCTTCAGCTGGAGAAGGCTGACATATACTTGGCCTGTGAGTGTAGAAACGAACTAGTTGATTATCAAGTCCTCCTAACACCCTTCCAGGCCCAACTTACGCCCCGGAGAGCTACACCATCTACCCCAAGCCATCTGAGAAAAACGACCCTCTACCTGAATCTACCGACGGCGAAAAGAAGGAGTTCCCCATTCATCACGGCCGGGGCATGCATTATCAGGCCGACTTTGTCGCTCGCTCCATTAGGGACGGCAAGACCGAGTGCGAGTATTGCGATTTGGACGAGAGCAGGATCGTCATGCAGGTCTTTGACGAGGTTCGGAAGCAAGGAAACTACGTCGTCAGGGAGGGCAAGGCTGGCAAAGCTTAGAAGCATAGCTCCTGCACCTTCATTAGACAGGTCAGATAATGAGAAACAGATGTTTTGATGGATACACGCGTGTTGGTGCCTGCTACAATTGCAATTGCTTGGGAAGACTACATGCTTGATGTGTGACATGACACGAAAATGCAGAAGGGGTACGAGAGTGATAATTTGAGTTGCGACGCAGTAGAGAGATCTTGCCAAAAGAAACCTGACATATGCCACCTCCTAGTGTAAGTGATGGAAGATAAAGCGTGATACCCTAGCGCGCAATCTGAGATTTGGCTATCAGCCGCGAGAGCCGTAATGATGGCCGGCGGGTGATCAACCGACGACACACCTTCATGATTAGCAAAAGAAGTGCAGAAAGGAAAAGGGCAAATCAGTACGATATCAGAGTGCACATTGTCAGTTAGAGCTCACCCGCTGGAAAACCTGAACGAGAAAGGAGTCCGACGTGCAGTGTTAGTCACACTTATGTGAGGCGAGATGTCATACAGAACCACTTACCACCAGGACGATCGCAGTTGCTCCACCCAATGCACGATAAGCCTCAGCCTCAATCGCGGGGATCTGATTGGCAACAACCTCGCCTTTTCATACTCATCAATCGGCATAACCAACGCCATCCAATAAGAGAACTCGGACGGAGTGTCCGGCATCGGACCGTACGTATTGTTGAGACGTTGGAGTAGCCAAGGCGCGCTACCGGATCGAAGCTGCTCAATGAAGGATTGACAGGTGGCCATGAGTTCCGCCGTGGAGGGTTCCGTTGTTGGGAACGATTCCAGTGGTATCATCGATTGCTGTTGATAGTTCAGAGCGTCCGTGGAAATGGAGCGAAGCGGACTAGGTCGACGAGGAGGAATTTCCGTCGAATCACTCGGATCACGAGGGGAACCCGTCGCGGCGGCTCCAGATGCTGCAGCTGCAGCGGCGGTATTGCGAGCATTGCGTGTTCGTTGAATTGACAGACGCTCGAGCGCTTCATCATCCTCCGGCGTGATGTCGTCGATTCTGTGTTTTAATTAAGACGTCAGACAAAAAAAAAAGTGTTAATAGGCTAAGGAAATAAGTCACCTCTCTGTTCTTCCAACGGTATATCCATCGAGGGAGCCGCTTTCCAACAACTTGAACCGGTAGCTTCCCATCGTTTCAACCATACTCCTCCCATCCGGCAACATTTGTATGCTCTTGATTTCCAGCATAGTTCCATATTCCATAAGACCAGCAATGCCTGGATTGCCTGCACCACGACCAGGAAGTACCATCCCAAAGCGGGGATTGCTTGATTCGACGCATCGGCGAAGCATGAGACGATATCTATAATTGAAAAGCAGAGTCAGCAAACGCGTATTTCTCTCTAAGACCGGGATCTGCGCATTCACCTTGGCTCAAAAACGTGCAAGATCGTTGGCAAGCCGGGGAAAGCCAGGGCACAGACGAAAATGGGGGTATCGAGACGAGCGTCCCTCTCCTCAGCTTCGATTGCTCGTTTGCGCTCTTCATACTCCATTGGGAACGCGGTAAGAACTGATAATCGGGAAGAAATCAGCAAATACAAACTTGCGCACAGGGTTTGTGATCCACATACTAATTGACATCAAGACCTTGTTGACGGCATGATCTTGAAAGAAAGCGAAGCTAGGCAAATTTTGCCTGCAGAGTGGACACCTAGATGAATGATCGAGAGATCTCGCCAAGCACTTGGCGCAAAATGTCTGTAGAAATGGGGGGAATTAGCAATTTGACCTGACAGCTGACTAGAAAGAGAACTGACATGTTGGCAAGGCGTCGTCACCGGTTCGTGCAACATCTGTGAACAGACATCGCACTCCACAATACCCGCCAACTCCTTCTCAAAGTCTACGTTCGCTGTCGACAATTGCCGTGTGGAATTCATGCCGATCGCCGGTCGAGAACGAGACTGTCGAACTTTCCACGGCTGAAGACCACTTAGCCGTGGCCGTCCGTCCGTCGACTGTTCATCCGAGTCGGAAGGTGATGATTCGGTCCGAGTTGACCGTCGACGTCGTTTGCTTGAGCTCCGTGTAACAGAATAACTTGGCGATTTACGAAGCAGACCTAGCGTGGCTGATGACACGGCATGCAGTTCAGCACCTCTTGAAAGGGGAGTTGAACTGAGGCCTCTAGACTCTGGCTCTCCGCCAGCTTCATCATCAGCATCTGCTTCTGATTCCGTATCTTCCGCTTGAGAAACAGCATCAACGGCCAGATCAGCATCTGAAGCCGCGGCGTAAGCATCTTGCAAGCCGATCTCCCTGATCACCAAAGCCAGAGCTTTCCCAACCGTGACGTCGAACAGCTGCCTGTCATTGTTCACTCCTGCTTCCTCAGAATCAGCAAGAGTTTCCACCTCGAGAGGTGGGGGTCTGGCCGGGTAATACTGAACTCCCTGACCACGAAGCCGCTCTCTTTGTGATGTTGAGATTGCAGATAGTGCCCCATCATTATCCTGATCGTCCTCGGGTTGTCCATGTTGTCTGCACACGGGCAGGGGACACCTCACACTCGTCCACATCGCGAGTTTCCTTGTTTGATGGGCCTGCATAATATCATGGACTTCTTCTGCGCTTGGGGCTGACGAGACGTCGGGTAGAGGTAAGCGTGGAAGAGAGACATGGGAGGAAGAGATGGTGTGGCCGCAGTGCAAGGTGATAGGTTGATGAAGGAGTTTGTCTTGTGATCGAAGATCGTGCGGGCACATCGGACTGCAAAGAACAGAATTGTCAGGGCAAAGCTCGACAACACAATGACGAATGCTTGAAGAAGGACCCACCATCCCAAGATCTTTCTCAAATTCTCCAACTTCGCTCTCTTCTCTAGATCTCGCTGTTCTTCGCTTGATAAGTCGCTGTCTAATGGTAATCCCACACCACCAATTCCGTCTCCACCTCTTCCCACTTCGAAATCAGGGATAGCACCTTCTCGTCTTGAAGACGTTCGACTGAGTTGACCGTCGACGGATTGACGGGATTGAGTGGCTGACGATGTTGGGACATCGGGGTTGAGAAGGTCGTCGATGGTCACACTTGAACCTGCGCGGCGGACTTGAGGTCGCAAGTACTGCCTTTGCTCTGAGGACGTTGGCGGTTGTCTCGATGAACCGAGTTCATGTATGGATGAGCCATCGGGTGATATTCGAGTAGCAGCGAGAGACTGGATATCAGGAAGTGGAATTCCCTCCGATGGTGCGAGAGGATGACCACTCGGTTGTCGTGATCGAGTCTCCATGACCGTCTCATCGGTCTTCGCTCTAGCTGGCTGCACTTGATTCGATGAATGTGTTCTCCTAACCCTTTGCCTTCCACTCGAACTCCCGCTCATAGCTTGCCACCGTGCCTTGGCAGCAGTCAATCCCGAACTCTGTTCACGATTTCCTTCTTCCTTGTCCGTGTCTGATCCGTCGGACAACGACAACGAAGTCCCTTGTCTGTTCCCACCCGTTCCTTCGCCTTCCGATAACCACCTGGCGCTCCCAACCAAACCAGACGACGATGGTAGAACGTGATCGGCGCGATGTGGTGGGTTGTTGAAGTGATGGGTCGAAGGAAGTGGAGTTGGACGGTAGTTGATGCGATGATGGGTGTCGTTGGGATGGGCTGGTAATCGTGTCGATGTTGGTGGGGATATCGAACTAACAGATGATGCTGACATGTTGTAATTCGAGGGAGATCGTAAACTTTACGGTTGTTGGAAACTGAGAAAGTTCGATGACGATATCTCGATGGCGGCGGTGTAGGATGGGTGGGTTTCCAAAACACAGATGGCCTCCAAAATGTTCGATCGAGCGATCTTCAGTGAATCGTCGTGCTCTACCACTACCGATTCTGCCGGGAGAGGGCTAGGATGTCCTTGCGATACGATCGATGAACGTCCTTGCGATTCCCCCCAAAAAAAAGACGCTCGAAAGTCACACGGATGGTGGGCGATCGGAGGAGATTTCGACTCGCCACGGTATTCAGATGAGGTTGAGTGGGTCCCTACTACGAGATGCAAGATGCATTGCCTTGCTCTACGCCCTCCTGGTGTCTTGCGATGTCGATTTGGATGGGTTCGATGGTGACCCCAGAGCTGCGCCCAAATCGCGACCGATCGGTGAATTGGTTTGGCAGGTTGCGAGTGTCCCTGGACTGATGGTGACAGAGAGCCGGCTTGCACGAGATGAGTATGATGGCGGATGAGCGTATAGCTATGAACGACCGACCTCACCCCTGCGATCCTGGACGTTAGGTTGAAGATGAAGCTGCTGTCGCTATTTCATGCCACTGCGTATCTTGCACCCGGATCCCAATACGAATTTGCATCAAAAGGAATCGTGATCGTAGGAAAACCCGAAGTGCGTATTCCTGGGCTTTCACTTTCTCTCACAGCTCAAACTGATCCGATCCCGATCCTGCAGCAGGGCCAGGCCCACTCTCCCTCCAACAGGTAACCTTACAACCTTTACAGATATTGTTGTTCACTAGTGGGTCATCCGATCGATTCCCCAGCTTGCCTGGTCGGATCGCGAAATCTTATAAGGGCAACAAGCAACCGCCCCCGCCGTCATTTTGTGTTAATTAGCGCTTTCCTCTCCTCAGCCGCTGGAAAACTGTTACGCCTGCCCGACGATCGATCTTTGGCCACTGGTCGTTTGTGCCGCCGATCGGGCAGTCAGTATGAACAAGCTTTTCCTTCAGATAATAGACTAGTCACCGTCGTCAGAGACACTGCCCTCAGCTTCTCTATTCCATTACTAACACAGAGTTTCCATTCGATCTGCCGTATAATGAGCATGTGGCAAAGCAGCTCCGCCGAATCGATGTATTCACAGAGTCGTCCGCGGAACAGTTCAGAAAAAGAAAGAAAATGGGAATAGGTCAAACACATGAACTGGTACCTAACAGGTGATATCGAGCTAGAGCAGCACTCTGCGAAGGTTGTTCGTCCTGTATCGTTCGCTTGGTCAGGTGAATCGTGGAGGACAGAGAATGAAAAGGACTCACACGATGATGCTGCAGAATCCATCACCCAGCGATCAACGATCGAGATCCAAGAAGAAAATAAAGCAACGGCAACGTGAGGGGATACCGAAGAGATGCATACAAAAACAGTTTTCGACATATGAGAAGGAGGAAGAAGTAGTGAACGCGCGTTATCAGTTGAGTAGCCTGCTTTCAAATGATAGCGAGATCTCGAAGGTTAGTGCGGAGAACGGTGCTGTGAAATGGATGTCATGGTGTCAGGCCACTCTCAAAAAAAAAACGAGTGATGCTGGAAATGAGGTCGGACGGGGAATACCCACACGGAAGCTCCTAGGAGCGTCCATGGTTTTCCTGTCGACGGAGGAAGGATGTGGTAGGGATCAACATGAGAACTCACTCTGTTAGAGAGTTAAAATGTCATCACCAAAGAAGGAGAGGAAGGAAAGGGCCAATGTCAGCGAGAGAGTTTACATGATGAGATTCTATGCATCACACCCACCTTGCACTGCAGCCATAACCACCCGGAGCAACGCGGTATCGGTGGCGTTTGTGAAACTATCGGGATGTCGTAGGGGATTGTCAGCGGGTGATCGTTTCGGGCTTTTCCAGGAATTGGTCATTAAACCTACTGTGTGTAGACCTCCTTCGTCGAGCTCCTATTTAGCGAGACGAACTTCTTCTTGAAGAATTGTTTCCCAGCTTCATAGTCGAATTCTGCAGGCGCAGAGTGTTTGGAACGACGTCGATGTGAGTCGATTTGCTGGATTTCAGAGATTGGACAGAGATCAGAGCTACTCACGAGGACCATGGAACTCTGGAAAGAAGTCGATGATCTGAGAGCGAGGTGATTTGATTTTTTGGCGGAAGATGTCGTCTTTGTTGAGGAAAAGGATCTTTTGGTGGATGGAAAGACCATGCAGAGTCAACAGTGAGACCCGACGTACGAATAAGCAAATACACAAAGCACTCACGATGCTGGTTCTGGTGAACCATTGAGAGTTGCAGATTGAATCGAAGAGCATCAAAGCTTCTTGCATTTGATTCTGTTGGATTGCCCTTTTTCTTAGCTCACAACGTCCGAACTTCAGGTACACGTCGTCCTAAACGTCACCCACCGAATCCTTGTCCTCGACCAAACATTCGTCATAACCAGATACCGCGACAAGGAAGACTTTAGTAATATTTCATCAGTTTAGGCAGATGAGCAGGTAAGGTTGATCAAAGGAAAGACTCACGAATCGCTGTTACGTTCTCGAAACCTGTGGGATTCGTCGAATCGTGAGCTATCGCGTACATTCCTCCCAAAGCCGAGTATGACCCCTCACAATGTATCCACTTCTTCCTTTCCGAACGCTGACCACCAACATCGAACATCCTGTCAGGATTGTGGGATAGATTCAGCATTCAGCGTTACGTTGAAAGAGCAGGTCCGACACCTACGAATACGTCAAATCTCCCACCAAGAACTTGGTCTCTGAAATCCCACTTGTCTTGACTCGCACGCGAATAATGTCCTGTTCCTTCGGTATGAAATCAGGAGCAAACAGCCTATCGAGTTGGCCGTAGAAGCTGGCAACAAATGCAGAAATTAGCTTTATGAATCTCCCAAGGGCGGCGGAGTCCCAGCTGAGAAAAAAAAAAACTTACTACGGGAGATTTTCTGGCAAAGCACTTTCATTCCCTCTCTCGTAGCATGACTGAACACCTTGATCCATCCATAGCTGTTCGAGGGGTTCTCGATATTGAATTGGGAAAGGTTGACCTTGGTGAATGTCAGGAAGAGCATCTACCAGCGCTATATATTTCTGCGAGGGAAAAAGAAAAAGGAGGCAAAAGCGGTTGTCGTCAAGATAGAAATTTGATATATATATAGAGATGAGAGAACGTCATTTACTCGGTTGGTAGAGTTCACTTGCAACTGACATTCGTCCATTGTGTCGACGATCAGTTTCATGCCTTGTACGATGTTGAGGAAGACTAGTTGGCGGTAGTCTGTGATCAAGAAAGGATGATCAGCGTAAGAATTCTCTGAAAATCGGTTTACCGGCTACATCGCTATTCTTCCCTTTAGCGTCATCCTCTCACGCCATTTTCGAAGGTCTTTCTCTGATTCGTACGCATTACACGGTCGTCTCTTCTTTCGACAATGACACCACCGTTCCCTCCATCCCAATCCATCCCCCTGGACTTGACTGATAACAGCACTCACATTCAACCTCGGAATCTGTAAACTTGACATTATGAATCAATCTCATTTGTTTCAACACGGTCGATTTGCCGGACGCTCCAGCTCCGAGAAGGAGTAATTTGACTTGTTGGCGTAGTCTACGTTCGTCCTGGGTGAGCGTTGAATGGGTACGTGGGGTGCGTACATGCGTGCGTGCGAGTCGGATGGATGAGGGAGCGATGGTAGAAGAGGGATGAATCGGAAGTGATTGGTGGGGATTGTCGATCAAGGTTGAGGAAGGAGGCCAGGTTGAAAATACATATTCAAAGAAGAGCAAGGAATGAATCAGTCTCGGATCTCCTTTCGGTTGGTTCATTCGACCGTCGTCAACTTCAACTCCTCTCTGACATCTCTGGTTATTTTTCCTACCACTCCTGTTTCACCTCGCTTCCTCCTTGGACACGTCTCACCAATGCTCCGTTCGTTCGTTTAGCGCGGGTATCTCTTCCTTCGCCTACTCACCTCCTTGATCAACTTCTCCAACTCTCTGGACTGCCTGTCCTCTTCTCCGTCACCCCCACTGGACATACAACCTCCCATCGTTGGATATAATTCGAGTGGTTCGAATGGGTGCGGGTGGTGTGGAATGTGGGATGTGGGATGTGAAATGATGGATGTTACGGAAGATGTGGAGTGAAGGTATGGGAGTACAGGAGAGGCGGTGGTTTTTGATGATGAGAAAGGAGTGACTCGAATTCCTGATTATCCTCTGAATCCGTGTCCTTTGAACCCTTAGGAGATCTTTCGTTTCCTTAAGAAAGAAAAAACGACGATCCCTACTCCGATATATCCTCGTGAAACGGTGAGATTGGAAACAGAGATGGAGGGAGGAATACCGCCCATGCCCCATCCCATGTTCCCCATCTCCCGCAGCGAATTCCCAAGCCAAGCAAAAAGGCTTACCCGTCTGACATTTGAGAATGGCGCCCAAACGAACAATAGGAATGTCAAAGCCGTGTCCGAGAAGTAGTTCACACGTGGCCAACGGCGGTCGCGCCTTTGACAATAATATTGAACAATCGAGACATGGTCCCCGTTGGCGTCGAGGTTGTTCGGTCTTTCCAAACGTCACTCGCTCTCGCCGCTGTCGTCACTTCACCCGCTATCACGATCACACATGCCCTGGGTTTCGCCCCTCAATTCACTCCTTTTATGTGTGTCAGTGTGTGTGTTTTGAGAATCGTAATAGCGTATCTCAAAGGCTCCCCTCATTGTATGGGATATATAAGACCTCCTGCAGCCCTTTCCCTTATGGGGAGCGATGCGACACATCCTCACTTCCCAATACAACAGAACAAACAACATCCACACGTTGGTAACATCTGTATCTTAACGGACTTTGAAAGATCATCTCACTCCTACTAGACCCTCACCGAACCTCTCACTGTCTCTCTCACTCACAAACAACAAAACATGCCTGGCTCCATCACTTCGTGAGAATTATCTTGCTCAAACTCGATGACATACATCCCTTTCTCTAACTACCTTCCGCTGATCTAGTTCTTCAATCCACCAAAGCGTCATCCCTGCCGCTGTCATCGAGGTTACCACCGAAGTGACCCGTGGTTTGGAATGGGATTACGATATGGAACCTCCCAATATCCGCGCGTGTGCTGTTGGTGTCGCTCATCGTGATCAGAAGGACAATATCGATGGAGTCGTTGCGGATGAGTCCGATACGAGTGTTCGATGGGATCACAATATGGAGCCTCCTAGGCTTAGTGCGTGTTCACTAGGACGTGCAGGAGGTGAGGATGGCTTGTCGGTCAGGGAGGATGGGAAGATCAAGACAAGTTCCAAGGTCGACAAGGTGGACGAGGAAGTGAAGAAGGGACCGGTCAAAGACGAGGATCATAAAGACGTTGGTCCCACGGCTGAGATCGAGAGCAAGGTCTGTACAGTGAAGAACAATTCTGAGAAGGTCAAGAATAAGGGCAGCTCAGCAAAGGGAGTTTTTCAACACCTTTGCGACACTCTACAGATTGTTGATCGCTACTACACCGAACTCGAGACAACCCGCTCCCAGCACTCCATCACAAGAGATGAGAATCTGATGAACGTCCTAGTCAATCGTGATGAATTGATGTTCTCTTATCTTACCCAAAGGAACAAATATATATGTGGGATGTTGAAGAAGACGATTGGGAATACGATCAAGGAGAGGTGGATGGTATTGTTTTGCGTGATGGGATTTCAAAGCATGACTGCTTTGTTGATCGTTGCATGGATGATGAATGGGTTGAAAGCTGTAGCTGGGGTCTGATTCGACCTGGAGGCAAATTCTCTGGAAAGGGAAGTAGTTTCATCTGTATATCCCCCATATCCCCATTTGTTCCGCGAAAATTTCCAGGAACAAACCTTGGTATTTCGCCACCGGGTGATGGGGAAGGGAAAACTTTTTTTAAAACGCGGTTGATCATTTGGACAAGAGTGGAATGTCATTCAACATCGACTTTGGTTCCAGGCTGAGGGTGGCAGTAGCATGACTGCCTGAACCTCTATACGCTCGCTGCCCCGACCCATCATCATGTCTCCACTCCTAATGAGGTTGACTCGTCTGTGATGCCCACCACCCACCACCACCACCACCACCGTCTACACATATCATCATGCTCTGACCTCCCTTCAGTTCCCATTAAAGGACCTTGTCGGACGTGTGTGAGTAGGGCACGCTAGGATGGTTTGTTGACAAAATAATCAATATCACGTAGTTCGTGTAGAGAGCCCGACTGGATCATCATCACCATCATCATTCTTCGTTGACATACCAAGTCATCTTCCGATTCTCCCACCTTGTCATCTAGACGAGCTTGTAGCTCTTGTGTCTGGCGAACGTCTTTGCCATCGCCAGTTCCGCAGAAAAATTGGGACGCGTATCTATCATGGTGAGTCGGACTCAATCGTTTTCCCTTATTCCTCGGATTTGACACCCTACCCCTACCCTTCTCATGTCCTAACGTGGATATATCAGAACGATTCAACGCCGCTTTCTCACCTCTCATCTTCACCGTCTCCTTCCATCCCACCGACTGCTCTCGGTACTCCCACTTTCTCAACCCATGCCCATCTTCCTGCCATTCCAACTTCCGCATCCCTCCATCATGCTACTCAGACCTTGGACGTGGCTTTGAGAGTCTTGGAACAAAGTGGTGAGGATGACAACGAGAGGGTTAGTGAATATGTTGGGTCGTCAAAAACGCAGAACAACGCGGATGGGACTTTAAAAGAAAGGTGAATTGTTTGATTTATTGACATAAGATGAAGAGATCGATCAGACTTCCCCTCTCGCCTTCCTTCTGACATTTCATACACCGCGATCATTTCAGCTCGCCCAGTTCTTCTTCCATCGACCTCAACTCCTCCTATTCCTTCTCTAAACGTTCATCCAAGTCTCGAAAACCTTCACCACCTCCTCTTGACCTCTCCTTGATTCGTCCTACCACCGTCAACATGGCTCTCCACGATGTTCATACTCCCATCCATGAAAAGGTGAAACCCGGCGTGCGAAAGGTCATCCCAAAAAGTTTGGGTGATGGCGTCAAAATCATGAAGGGCATGAAGGTTGTTTTAGGTCACGTAACGGAGAAAGAGAGAGAGAAAACGCATGGTGTTTTTGGAGCAAAGGATGTGAATAGGAACGGTTTCAACACTGGCGCGAAACGGGCGGAAGGGATGATCACGGGTAGGTGGAGGCGAACTAGTGATGTAGCTAGTAATGTTGGGACTGGGTCTAGTGTTGATAAGGTGAAAGAGTTCTCCTAGTTGACGCACAAAAAATATCGGCGACTGAATTTTCGTTTCCCAAACACAGAAACAGCACGACACTTCATCCAAATACACACATCATGACCTTGCTCCACTTCCATGGCTTCCTGTCTCTCCACCTTCCAAACCAAGTAGCTCACTACGACCTAACGCTCCACCATACACCGCTTCCATCGGTCAAGCTATCCTTCCGATTTCCAAACGATTTCCAGCTTCACCTTCCGCTCTAATGACACCAATGAGATCGGCTCCTGCTTTTACTACATCCTTCACGGGGACCGATGGGAAAGGAATCACGTTTGATCCATTCTCTTCTCCACTTCTGCCTCCCAAGTCGATCGAACCTTTCTCTCTTCCTTCGCCTCCAGCTAGCTCCTCGTCGAACACGAGGAACCCGTTGGGATGGACAGACGATTCGTTGTTGTTGGATTTCGAAGGAAGGTCGAGCTTGGGATCTGGAAAGTGCAGCGGAAATGCTCAAGTAGTAATCAAAGAGCCTTTGGAAGCTGGACAGTGTGAGATCGGCTCATCTAGATCAATCATAGTAAGTGGTCGCGCACGTTTTTGAGGGCGGGGTTCCTGCTTGCTGATCTGCGGGGGGGTTGACAGATCGGTGGTATCCCGAAAAGCATTGATCGAATGACACTCAAGAAGAAGATTCAGGTGAGTAGGAACCTCTCGTGAGAGTGGTTAGTTAGGCTTAGTTCTATACCAACAGGAAGTCGCACCTTTCCGAGCGATGATTGTAAAGCATCTTCAAGAGCATGGATCCGTGAGTATGCCTCTACTGCACGCATGTTGAGGAGCACCTGAACAGCTTGACTTTCTCCTTCAGATAATCATCATTTTCTTCGATCCTCGCTCTACTGCTGCTCTTGTTAGAGCTATCCAAGATGGTCGGTTGGTATTTCACGACAACGTCGTCTCGAGTGGGAAAATCGAAATACAAGGACTAGCGGATGAGAAGGTATTGCAGGTGCGCCCTCTCTTCCTCTGTCTTTCTTGCCCCTCGAGCCAAACCTGATCGGATGGAACGTCTCAGCTTGTTGGAGAACCAATCAAGAAGGTCTTGGCGACCAATGTCTCCGACGTTTTCTTGACGATGAATCCTGCTCGCCCGCTCTTGAATCGATCTGAAATAATGGTGAGTAGGGAGCAATTTATGATGAAGTGAAACTGACAACGTCATTCTCAGGACACTCTGGCTGCATTTGGAGAGGTCCAGTCTCTTCAGCCCTGTTCGCCTGATCAGAGTGTGGGTTTCATAAGGCTGCGGGCGGGGAATTGTCCTATGTACTGACGTTGCCTCGTCGCAGACCTTCATTGCATCCTTCTACGACTCCAGGGACGCCGCCAAGGCTTCTGCTGGCTTGGACCTCAATTACGTTCACAACACACACCTCGAGGTCACTATCTTCTGCCCTAGCTACCTGCAAACCGTTACGGACGGTCCATCATCCAGCCATGGCGTCCCTACAGTTAGGGCTACTGGCTTGAATACGTTCGCTTCCAATAGCTCATTGAGCGAACAAGTTCAAGCTTCACGATTCCCACAATCCAACGCACAAACAGATCATCAGACATCGCATAGACCTGGATACTACCAGGACTCGGCTCCCTCTACCCCATTAAAGTCATCTAGCTTCCAAGACAGGGTCATCCCACAAACGCCAGAGAGAATGACTTCACACCTCGGACCCCAGGTATCTCCGGCCTCGCCACTGACGCTGGAGCAGGTTCGTCGAGAACGAAAGCGACTGGAAGATCTCGAAACTCTCCTTCTCTCAACTCCCAAACCGAATCAACATTTCGAACGCTACTACCCGTCCAGAGCTACCGAGCCACCAACTCCAACACGACCAAGATCAACCAGCGTCCCGTCCACTCCCTATGGGGGTAACAGCGACCTCTTCGGCGACAGCAGTGAGATATATCAGTCCAGGATCAACAGGTTAGGTAACGGGTCACATAACTCTGGGAATATGTTTCCCAAAATGGGGTCTCGTAGCCCGTCTATTCAGTCTAGCAAGCATTACAAAGAAGCATTGTACAACGAGATGGTACCCAAGGCGAACCGACTGTCCTTGGAGCTCCTAAGGCAAGGTGAGATTTGATGGAGATGTATGTCCGCGACATCGTTTTGATGCTTGCGAACGAATCGCAGGAAGAGACACTCGAACTACTGTTATGGTCAAGGATATACCGGTGAGATTCCTTCATTTCATTATTGCATCGAGGCAGGCCTGACGTAGCTTAATGGCCAGAACAAGCTTACGCGACAGGAGCTAATCGAAGTTTTCGAAGAAGTAAGTCCCAAGATAGTGAACCGTTGATGCAGGAGAACTGACATGGATTTATACCTACAAGGTTGTTCCTGGAGAGATCGACTTCATGAGTTTCGTTGCGAAATACCTTGAGATAATTGATCCGATCTCCGTCCTCTAGCTATATCTTCGCTTCGACTTCGCCAACAAGTGCAACTGTGGCTTCGCTTTCGTCAACTTCGTGTGCACAGACGCATTGCTAAAGTTCGCCCTCGCTAGACTTGGCCTCAAATGGTGGGTTTCCTGTTCGTTTCTCCCAAAGTCAACACCTACAAATGAGCGGTCATGCCTCTACAGGAACATTTTTTCCAGCGAAAAGATTTTGCAAGTGAGAACATAGAATTCGTTCCCACTCATCCAGAACACAATATTCACTTCCGAAACGCTCAGATGTCATATGCCAACATCCAGTATGTTAAAGTGACTCACACTAGGTAGCTCCTCCGTTGACTTGGGGAACCACCGCTAATTGACAGGGGACTTGAAGCACTTGTCGCTCACTTCAGGTTGGTTCTCCTTTCGTTGAGACTGCACTCCTCAATCGCCTGAAACTCTCTCGCCACCTGTAGAAACAGTTCAGTTATGTCCGTGGCCGAGGAATGGAGACCTGTCATCCTCAGGAAGGGAAAGGCGGTCGATTTCCCAGGAGTGAGTGTCCTCGCTGCGCGGAAGATGAAAGATTAACGTTTGCCTTCTAGCCTACCCCCGAGCGTATCCTGAGGTCCTTGCAGCCTTCGCGGCCGGGTGAGTTGGTAGATGATCAGGGAGTGTCAATTCCGCGAGGATAGTCTGACAAAAGATCTTTCCAACCCCAGCTTTCGAGAACTTGGTCAACTGGCGCGAAAGCTCCCTCTACCAGTACCCTCCCGGTTCCCTCGCAATGTGATGAGCGCATCTGAACGCAGTGACGCTTGGACATCCAAGGGGCAGCACAACCACACGACAGTCTATCCAAATGTGTCTGCTCAGGGAAGACTCTCAGGGTTCGGTTGTCACTCGGCCCATTGCATCTCTGTCCAGGCTAGTACATGGCATCGTCGTATGCCCGATGTTATTATATCTCGTCAGTCCTATCTGGACTTATAAACATAGCCCTTTCTACAACGTGTTTCTGTACAGCGATTATTCGGCTTCAACTGCCTGACCAGGTAAATCCTCTTCCTCAGTTGCCACAACTGTTGTTGTAGCCGAGCCCTCCAGGGTAATTTGCTCCAGGTTCTGGCTGTCTTCCTCCTCTTCTCCGGGATCAACGTCGCAGGCACTCAGGCCCATTTGAGCCATCCTCAGCCTCCTGGATGTGCGGTCGTTCCGGATCCTCTCGAGCTCTCGCTCACGGTCAACCCTCCATCCCTCTCCGTTCCCATCTCTTCGTTCCTCCATTGCTAGACGCTGCGCCGGCGTGATTTCGAGCTCATTCTGTCCCCAGTTACCGAATGCGAAGGCGTCGTTCTCCCCCTCATAAGTTGGGGTGAGACGATGCCATAGGGGCGGCGTTGGTCCTCGCTCGCGGTGGACAAAGTCGAGCACGACGCCAGCCTGTGCAACGACCTCTCTGATGGGCGCATGATCCCTAGTGTTGATCATGCGATTGGCGAAGGTGCAGTTTAGTGGGGAGGTGAAGATGAACTCGCCCCCGAGTTGGGCGAAAGCACCAGGTTTGCGAATCGGCATCTTGTGGGCATTCTTTACGACCATAAGGGTGCCCTCGAAAGCGCCTTTGGTGATGTAGTCGCCCTTCAGGGTTTCAGGACCCCCATCCATCGTTTGACGAGTCATGCCCAGACCTCGATAGACACGAAGTTTGGTGTCAGTGTACACTGTGAAAGGACATTTGAATATCTTTCGGTAACCTGCTGCCATCTTGCTGGAGCCGTTACCTGGGGGAGGAAGGAAGGAAGTTGTCATGAGCGGAGGTACCGGTGACACCATTGAGACGATCGGTCCTCACCGATGACGACCACGTTGACATTCGCTCGCTCCAGTGCGTCCAGATCTACCTCCCTGACGATGGACTCCATGTACTCCGCGCATAGAGGACAATACCAGTGTCGAATGAAAACAACAACCGTCTTCCTCCCGCCACCGCCACCCACGATATCACCGAATTTGACCTTGGTGCCATCCTCAGCGGTTACTTCCATTTGACTGACCTCGAATAGCTCCTTGATATCCGGTATTCGTCTCGCTTCAACGTTGAAAGCCTCATGCTCTGCTCTCTTCCTTTCTTTGCGTTCATGCCGTGTCTCTATTTCATTCCATTGGACGTTGAAAGCAATCCTTGGACGGCGGGATATGATCTTCGGAGCAGGAGACCGCTGTTCAGATGAAGCCTCCTTTCTCTCCAGCTCCTCCAATACAGACCAGATAACTGGCTTCCGGTGGGCAACATCAGCCTTGGAAGACCCCTGCCTCCCCTGTACTGGTCTGGCGTGGGACTGCTGATCCACCCAGTCACCAGTCCGTTCCGAATGACGGGATGAGTTCGAAGCGGTCGGAAAATCCTGCTGCTTCTTTCCTGCCTCTGCGATAGGGGGACCGAGGGACACCATTGTCTGAGAGGTGGCCATGGATGACTTGGGGCTCGTGGGAAGATAGAAGAGATTGGAGAAGTGACTGGAGGCTGATCCAATAGAGCTGGTAGCATTGGTGCGATCTGAGTGCCGACCTTCGTACTTGCTGACAACAGGCGTACCAAACATGGCATGAGATGGTGGGTCGACAGCCAAGACATGGTGGTGGGGGGATAAGGAATCAAAACGGGTCGGGATGGCGATGGTGTGGGGAACAGCTGAGCCGGCCATGCATTCTTTCTTCACTGCGGGTTTGGAAAGCTGGCGCATGCTGTGATCCGAATCGAATGGGATATGGATTGCGGGTGAGCTGTCTAAGAGCGCCTTCGTAATGCCCGCTGTGGCCACGGGCGGTTGAGGAGAGAGGATCGAAGAAGTGGTGGTGGCATTCGTCAATGTGCTTGCAGAGGTTTTCCTCGAGTTCAAGCGCATCAGTTCAAGCTCCCTGGCGTTCTCGGAAGACAAGGTAAGCTGTTCGAGCGATCCAGTCCACGACGGGACGGCTTTTCTCGTTCCTCGCCGTTTGCTCGATGTGCTGGGAGCGAGAGTCGAATGCGTGGAGGAAGTGGATGACTTGCGAGCGTATAGGGTGTCTTGAGGTTGAAGGTAAGAGGTGAGGACGATAGGGTCGGGAGGAGATAACTCCACAATGATAGGAGAGGCCACAACAGCCATGGTGAAAGAATCAACGAAAAGTTTTGGTGGTCAAGAGAGGCTGGAATGTCGCGGACAGGGTTCTGTGCAACGGGACGGACGGGTGCTAGAAACTGGCTGGGAGAGGGGGTGCCGAAGCAGCTTATGCTATATAGGGGAACTACTGACGATAGCCCGGAACTGAATATTGACATAACAGCACATAGATAGAGGTTGCTGACGCGGAAGTGGTTCGACTTGAGACGTAGAGTCGATTGAAACCGAAATCGAATGATAACTTTTTTGAACCGGGAGCAGGGGCCAAGGAGAGGGTGGTAGGTTAAACGTCATTCATTCCCTTTCGGGTGCCCAAGGTGAGGTGGGCTCACTCTAGTGCGACAGGCCGGGTCTGGAGGCAATTTTTGACGCTTAATGAAAGCGAAACCCCGGCCCGTGAAACAAAATGTCTTCAAATACCATGTCAGGGAATAAATGCGTCCAACCGAAATGCCATGCAGATGTTCGTTGATTTACATGGGTCATCTATCCGGATGACTATCCCTTCTTTCCACCTCCGGCGATCTTTATGACTTCAAGCGCCAGAAGGCGAGTCACATTTTCCAAGTTTCGGCCCAGGTCCTACAGCAGGCGTTATGAGCACCTTGGCTGTCATGATCGTCGTGTACACCGCCGCGATGACTCCAAATACGATGAGCCCGTAATCGAGCCATCGAGCTGTTCTCGTGGTTGCGCGTCCACGGAGATGCAGCATGGGCGGGTAGATGAAACACAGTGGAATGCTGGATGTATTTAAATCGTTAGTCGGAATATGAGACTGGTCCGTCTGACTCAACTGACCAGGCAAATGATCCGATGATTGACACAAAACCGTCGAGATTCCCCGCCCCGGCCCAAGAGATCAATGAGCACGCAATCACGGTGCAGGCTCGGAAGATGTTCTTTTGCCACTTGACCTGAATGGGCAGAAGAGTCAGTGCCTGGTGATCATCATCCCGTGCGGGAATCGAAGGCCCACCTGGGGGTTGTGCTTGCCGCTTTTGACGAAGAGAGCATTTTCCATAATCCTGACTGCGGGGAAGAGCTGTGGGCGGAGCGGCAAATGTTATTGATGAAGTTCTCCGGCTGCTCTCGGATATCACCCACCTGCAATGGTGCGGACAACAAGATAGCGATGCTGTACAGACACTGGACGACCTGAACGAATTTCTGATCTTGGGGCAGGTTGACGATGACGACCGTTTGGATATCAGATCCATATGCCATGTATCCCATGACACCGAAAGAGGAGAACAGAATGGCAACGATGAGCATGACGCCGGATAGGACCTTGGGGAACTTGTGTGGTTCGCGCATTGATTCGGTGATGGGGATTACACTGCAAGAGGATGTGTGAGAAAAGGGACGTTGGAAACATCGGTAGGTGACACTTACAGTCCAATACCCTCAAATGCGAAGACCGCCGTCCTGCGTAGAGAAGTGCGCGTTAGCTTATTTCCGCGCAAACCTTCGTAGAGAACTTGCACCCACCCGATGAGCAGGGAGAAGTGCTCCTTGTTGAATAGAGCAACATCTGCAACCCCCTGTGTGGCGATAACTTTGATCTCGTTACTGCCGATGTAGATGACTGCAAAGCATTGAGCCGAGTCAGTCGACCATCCCTTTACCTTTGAGCTTACTGCGATCACTCACGCCCAACCAGAATAAACGCATCCGCGATCAAAGCGGTCGAACTCAAGGCCGCCAGGTTGCGAATCATACTCAGTGGAAGGAAGATGACCAATTGCGCGAGAATCAAGTATTTGATCTCGATGAGTTGGCGGCAGTTAGTGACGGCGAGGATGAAGGCTTGCATGTTCTCGGCGACGAAGATGGTGTAGGCTGTGGGCAGCCAGTCAAGCATTGTCAGCTCGGCCAATTATAACCAGGTGTGCACGGTTACTTCAGTTCTTACTCACCCGCGACAAACCCAACTTGAGACAGTGCGATCGACGTCAAAATCGTCGTCCTCAACCAGTTGCCATATAGGGTTCCACCGATCTCTCCGAAACCACCTGGGATGACCAAGCGGGTCTTGACAAGGAGCAAGAAAGACCATAGAGAGATACCGGCGATTCCTAGCATCACGATCGTGGAAAAGAGGATACCACCGTTGAAGAACGCTTTACCAAGGAAGAGGACACCGGTCCCCACGAATCCTTTCAAAAGCTATCGCGGGGGTTTGGTTTTGCATCAGCTTATGTTTCTTATTGCGAGTGATCTCTAAACCATCAACATACCATCATGACCGCCTGCGTGACTGTTGCATCTCCATGAGGACCCACACTCCTACTCCTCTTATGTCTACTCTTGGAATTGCTTCTACTATCCGGACCGAGCAAAGGCGCACGCTCTCCTACCAAATGGGTAGGTAGTGCAGATGGTCCACGAGATAAAGCTCGTCGGGCGGTCGTTATCGGCGAACCCTCGCGAGAGAGTCGAGAGCGGGGAAGCGCTGCCTCGTCAGCTTCGTCGATGTCAGATTCGTCCTCTTCTTCACCGAGATCTTCACCGGCCTGTTACAAAGAACCAAAAAGACCACTTCTCGATCAGCAATCCCGATTCCGAGACTTCACATTTCCCGTAAGCCTGAAGACTTACGAAATGCCCATACAAGAACAAGAAATCCACAAAGCTCCTTAACATCCTTGGAACTTCTTCTCCTCTCTCCACAGCCTGATTCCTAACGAATTGTCTTCTGAATCCGCCTACTTCGTGTAGGTGCTGAAGGGATGGATCGAGATCCCTCGTCATCGAATCTTCACGTTTCGGATGAACACCGGAGAATGAAGCTGCTCGACGATGGGAAGGTGGGACAGTTCTATGCGCGTTTTGCCATTTATAAATTCCGTGTCTGTCATTTCGAAGGGAAGGAATAGGATTGTCCCTCATTAGCATCTCCGTTGATCGTGATGGCCAACAGGTCCCCCTTTTTTTTTTTTCCAAACACTCACGTTACGTCACCACCCGGAGCATCGAATGGGAGTGGGAACGTCTCTTCTCCATCCTCTCTACCATCTGCAACCAAGACTCCACTTTGTCCATCCCCTTCGACCGTTAAATCCACACCCGATCTATCTGAACCAGTCACGACACCCTCGAAAGCCGAAGCTGAAGCTGAAGCAGTGACGGAATTTGTGTCGTTTCCTGCTCTCTCTCGAGAACGAGATCTCGATTTCCCTTTATCTTGTAGTGCATCACCGTCACGTGGAGTACCGATTTCACTCCTGACGACGACTCCTGAGCTTCCTGGTGAGTTGAATTGACTCAACGGAGGTCTTCCCATCGCTCCTCCAACATTCGAACCTCTCCTCTCTGCTTCACCAGCTTGTCTTTCCTGCGCCGATACCAAATGTCTTCTAATGATCTCAGCTTTAGCGGAGTCTGGGATGTCTGAAATGGAGGAGGGACTGAAGGGAGTCGTGGTTTCACCTCCTTCGATTGGTGAGGTGATCGATGGGATAGGAGAATCGGAGGATCGTTTGGGTATGGATCTGGGGACAGATGACGGTGTTCCTCCTGTGACGGTGTTTGACGAAGAAGTGGGAACTGCTAATCCACTGGATGACCTCGATACGGATTTAGGTTGTTCGGTTTCCTTTCCATTCTCCGATGATACATCTTTCCCACTCCTAGCAGCTAATTGAGCGGCGAGACCACTCTGACTCGCGCTGGTGCCTAATAACGCTGTGGTCGAAGGGAGATCTTTCTTTTCTCCTAGACCTCGTAATGAAGAGCTCTCTCCGATTGATCGAGGCGTGGAACCGGGTTTGTTGGTCTCGAGGTATCGTTTGGTTGTGAGGGAAGATGATTTGGGGAATGATCCTTTGGATATGGAACCTCGATGTATGACTTTTGTGGGAAATGATCTGGGAATACTCTCTCCTACTCCTCCTCCAAGTCGTCCCACTCCTCCTACAGAGTGCGGTGATCCATCACCAATCGCCGGATTCGGCGTACTCGTCCTTGGAGGGATGTTTGGGATAGTCGGTGGACGTACGGAAGAAGAGAACGATTGACGGGATTCCCGAGTGGGTTTGGATGGTTCTTCGGGAGGAGGGGAAGGTGGGGGAGTACCGTCGGACATGGTGATAAGGATATGTGTTTTTTTTTTTTTTTTTCGCCAATGGGATGTCAAGAAGAGCGTGTGACGATGGAGAGAGATGTTTTGAGTCGTTGACACGTTCGACTCTGCAGATGAGAGGGATGGGTGGGTGGTGTCGGGAGGGAGGGGTGAGACGACGGCGTGACGGGATATGAGTAGTTGATAGAAGGTGTGTGTCAAACCAGATTAAGATGCTGATGATGATGATGCTGATGATGCTGTGATGAAAATGAAACAATATGCTGATTATCTACTTGTACATGACGTTGAATGCTGCTTGCTCCCCATGCGACCCCACGTCGCCCCGGAGGAACCCGTGATAAGCCCGTTAGCGGTGGCAGAAAATAATGACGTGGTATTCAACATCGCCCCCGCCGAAACAGTGCGATGACGTAATACTCCTCCTCGATGAGCAATCAACGCTCCTTCCCCGTCGATCTTGCACTGCCGATCTCGTCTTGGTTCGAACTTCAGCCCGTTTACATGCCAACTTACCGTATCACTTTCATCACCTTCATCACTCTCATCGTCGTCGCCATCGCTTCTACTCTTATGCTACCTACCCTCGTTCGTACATCCATACAACGAACCACACCCATCATCCGTTCAGTCATTCGACCAAGGACATCCCTCACAGCCACCGTCACCACCGCCTCCATCTTCGGTCTCTCATTCTCCTCCTCCTCTTCCTCCTCCTCCGCATCATCTAACAACATGGCAGGTGGAAATGGTGCAGGTCAACCAGCAGCTCAGCCCAAGATTAATAAATCTAAACAAGAATGGCAAGCTCAATTGAACCCTGAACAATTCAGAGTGGTAAGAGAGAAAGGAACGGAAAGACCTGGAACTGGGAAATATAATAAATTCAAGGAGGAAGGAGTTTATCGTGAGTGAAGGGCAGAAGAATGGTCCTTAAGAGACCCGTTGGAGTGATGGGAGAGTGGTTGATTGATCGTTTTCATATTCACTTGTTGCGCTATCGGATTACCTTTCCTTTTCTAGATTGCGTTGCTTGTGATGCACCTCTTTACAAGTCCACCACCAAGTTGTGAGTTTCTTTATCCCAGATGATGTAGAGAGGCCGCATTGGAAAGGAAGGAATAAAGGAAGCAACTAAAATCCACCAAACACTACCCACTTTGTCCTTTTATCCCCCCACTTCTCAAAAAATCCTCACAGTGACTCCGGCTGCGGTTGGCCAGCATTCTTCGATGCTATTCCAGGTGCTGTAGGTCGACATGAAGATAATTCAATGTTCATGAAGAGGATAGAGATCGTTTGTAATAACTGTGAGTGTTTCTATCGGTGTTTCTGTCATTGGGAAAGGAAGGAGGAGGGCAGGCAGAGAGGAGTTGGGATATAAGATGGAAGGATGGATGGATGGATGGAGGCGATTTCAGAGAATTAGCGAACCCGCACGACGAGCGAGAGATATAGAGAGAGAGAAAGATCAACCTCCAGTCAGGAGTTCTAAAAGACAGTTGGGATGGGCAATCGTAGCGTCAGAGACCCCAAACCGGTAGGTAGAGCAAGGATAACGGATCTCAATCTGCGATCAAGTCAGGTTTATCTTTTCCTCGTCTTGTGACGAGGACAGACTGCTTCATGGGATCGGTAGAGACGATATCTTTTCTATCGTTCAGCGGAGATCGTTTCTAAAACAGTTGTGGAGAGGAAGGGACAGGGATATAAATCCCGTTTAGAGAAGTTACAATTTGAGGAAAGATTTCACATGGATCGATGGATGCTCTCTTTCTCTTTTATGCTTTTCCTCACTCGCTGATTATCGATACTCAACGTTCCTTTCCTTTTTTTTTAATCAACGATAGGTGGAGGTCACCTAGGTCATGTCTTCCAAGGTGAAGGACTAGGAGTTCCTACTGACGAACGTCACTGTGTCAACTCTGTTTCGTGAGTTTGTGATTTCCCTAGGACTCTTTTGAAATTGGTCAATCGGCTTCCGTCGTGCTCTTCATAATCTCGGATAAAGGGTTTGACTGACTTTTGATCCCTATGTACCTATCTACGCACTTACGTCACCCCACCCGGTTACTTACTCAACCTCCACAAACCAAAACTCAGGTTGTCTTTTTCAAAGGAAGACGAAGAAGCTGCGAAGAAAGCGGGGTTGTGAATAAGATTGCAGTCAGTTCCTTTTCCCGAGGGAAGTGGTTCTGGTTGTGATTTGTCAATCTGGTTTCGAAAGACGCAAGAGTTTGATGATTGATATATATTATTATATTTATTATTTATTTCATGTTCATCTAATTCTGGATCACCGTCTGCGGGGAAAAGTAGGCCGCCGAGGTGCCACGCGTCTGGGATGATGGGCCGGCCCAAGATGGCCGGTTGAGACCGGTTGGGAGCTGGCTCCGGCCCAGGGAAGCTCGGGGATCGGGGGGGGAGGGGCGGGGTGGGCGGGGGGATTGCGCACGGGCGGGGGGGGGAAGGGGCGATGGTTGGTCAACATCGGCAGATATTATTCATGAAATGTACAGGCACGCAACTCCATTTTGTATTCGCAAAAGTATATATATACTCTATATCCTCTATTTCCTATCGTGGTCTTGTATCCTGTCAGTAGTATTAGTCTCCATCCATCCTGCCACCGAGACCTGGTCCAAAGTCAATCTATCCATCTCACCCGCATGAGTTCAATGACCTCCTCAGATCACACCCTCTCCGATTCTCATGCTCATTCCAAGCTGCCAGCAGACAAGGCACGCGAGGATCTCGATAGGGAAACGCCAGAAGATCGAGAGAGAGAGAGGGAAGGTGAGATTGGAGGGGTGGAGGTGGAAGCCAGACTTCATCCTCCACCAACGCCTGGAAGACCGGTACATTATTCTCATAATTGTGAGTGTCCGCGAGTGAAGCGACGAGCGCAGCGAGTGAGTGCTCCTTGAGCGGAGCGAAGATGATTGTCTTCCTGCGAGCGTAGCGAGCAGTTCTCTCGCGAACGAAGTGAGCAGTAATATCTTCTGCGAGTGCAACGAGCATTATTCTCGCGAACGAAGTGAGCAGTACTCTCCCTGCCGCGAGTGTGGTGAGCAGTGATAGCTTCCCGCGAGCGATGCGAGCCTTACTGTCTCCCGGCGAGTGAAGCGAGCAGTCCTGTCTTCCGGCGAGTGAAAGGAGCAGTACTCTCTTTTTCGCAAGTGTAGCGAGCAGTGATGTCTCCTGTTTCGTAGACCAACGTCTTGTTCCACATTGTAATTAGGTTGTTGACATTTTTTTTTCTTCCCTTTCACGTTCATTGTGGATCTGTTTGGGTAGTCTGGGACGATGAACTTGTAAGTTCACCACCACCACCCCGTCTGCTGATCAAAGATTTTTCTAACGCCTAACCTCCCTCTCCTTTTACTACTTTTCCCAGAAACACCTCAGACGTATAGTCTTCAAAATTCTAGGAGGAGCGACTGCCATTTTAGTTCTCGTCATGTGGGTTTGTATGCCTGTTTATTGGGGTAGTTTGGTGAGTATCAAATCAACAACGACAACTCCGAGCGTGTTTTATTTTGCCTTTTGTCTATTTTACCTTGCTGACCACTGTCGTGATCTCCCACTCACCTACAGTGGAAAACCGCATCATACACCAACAAACTAAAGATTTTCGTCATCGATTATGACACTCCCACCTCACCCATCACTCCATCCATCGGTTCTTTCATCCTAAACGCCACGCTTTCAAACTTCCATGATGGTGTCATCGACAACGTTGGATATCCCGGCCATAGGACACCCAAGGGAACGCTCGGTTTCACTCAAGTCTCCCCGGCTGATTACCCTACCACTCAGGATATCATGGTTGCGGTACTCGCTGAGAGAGCTTGGGGCGCAGTGGTCATCAACTCACATGCATCAGCGGATATCCAATCCTCGAGACAAAATGGAAATACGAATTATATCCCAAATTCAGCTGTCACTTTTATCTATGCACAAGCCAGGAATGAAGCAGCAACCGGATCTTATATCATACCGATCTTGGAGAGCGTACTTGGGAAAGCGTTGCCGCAATGGAATGCGCAGTCTTTGGCAACGTACCTGGGAGGGATTGGATCGAATACCACCGCCCTCACATCACTCGTGAATGCTCCTCAGACAGTCAACCCTGGAGCCTTTTACGGATTAGAAAACCTGAGGCCGTACTCAGCCACCGTCACCACCGCGGTCACCTTGGTCGGCTTGATCTACCTAATCATCTTCTCATTCGTCATGACGATGAATTGGAATGCAGCGAGGGAAATCATCGCTCCGTTTTTGACAACGAAGAGTTTGTTGATTTTGAGATTGGCAGTCCCGTTGTTCTTGTATTTCTGGATCAGTTTGTTCTTTGCTATGGTGAGCTGGGGGTTTTGGGAATACGGAAGGGATAATGGTCGAACTGACGACGATGACTGCTCTCATTATAGATCAACTTACCTTTCGGCGTACCCTTCGGAGCCAAGTTCGCATATGGCCAGGGATTCGTCTTGTGGTGGATGTACCTCTGGATCGGAATGGGTGCTCTCGGCTTGGCCACAGAATGTAAGTTTCAGAAAAGGATTTTTCTTTCTTACGATCTGTCTGTCATACGGGAGACTGATTCGAACAATGTCAAACCCACAGTCTTCGTCACCCTACTCGGCCCGAAATTCGTCGCTTTCTCTCTCTTCCCGCTCATCATCTTCAATGTATCCGTTGTCAGTCTACCAGCCGAGCTGCAGCCTTGGTTCTACAGGTGAGTCTCGATCGGCAATTTAATTGATGATCCTCATGCTGACCCTCCCCCCCCCCGCGCTCCCTCCTCCCTCCAGATACCAACCTGCGGCACCCTTCTTCCAACTCAACCGCGCCGTCCGAGTCATCATTTTTGACACCAAGAACGTCCTGGCGGAATCCGTAGGCGTTCTCTTAGCATGGGTTCTGCTCAGCATGTGTACCGTCACTTTGATCACCGCACTAAAACGGCGTACAGAGCTCCAAGAGTTTTACAAGGCAAAGGCCGTTGCGACCGAGAAAGCATGATAGGACGAAAATGAACAACCACTGTATTTTACAATAGATCTCCAGGCGAGAGATCACTTATATTTACATATAGACGATATGCCCATCATGATGTCGACAATGCCACATTCACAGGTTCCGACAGAATACTCCTCATCGACCTTAGCTCGCCAGCCGCTTCCCGATACAACCGAAATTCCATGTCACGACTCTCTGAAAGCTCTAACACCAATGACGCCCTCTCCGCCTGACTTTGGTACATCGGCAAACTACCCATGTCGTCGGGATCTTCTCCCTCCTGATAGCGCGGTACCGCGCCACGAAGTTGTGGTCGCTCTTGAAACCAACGGTCTTGCCATGGTGCTCTTATGTTGAGAGAATTCGAGGTACCGGGTTGATAAAGTTCGCCTGCCCTGCCAAGGAGGCCAAACTCGATATTACTGCAGCCCGAGGTCAGCCCACCAGCTGGTCCTGGTCGCATTGCTGCTGCGATCGCTGCTGGACCACCGAATGTCCCATCTGTCTCAATGGCTGGCAATAGAGAAGAAGTTGGTTTAGCTACGGTTGTCATTGTTCTTGGCGCACAACCCACGTTGACAGCACATCCTATTAGACAAATCTCTAAACTCTTTCGAACGACGGATCCGATTGAAAATCTCCTTGCCCGGCCCAGATGTAGTAAGAGATATTCCTATTCTTTCACTGCCTATCGATACCTCGTAGGCTACGGCGCGGAATGCATCACGCCCAGCATCCACAATTTGCGCTCGTCCTCTGTAGTAGTACGACCGACATCAGACCAGCTGATGGGGTCGTAGGAGGGAACGCTATATACTTACGTGACTCTGAGCAGCCATATCAACTTTCTGACCTTGGTAAGCACTCTTGCAGGAGGCGATCCCTTGATCAACTTCCAAACTACGTATCCACTGACTGTAAAGATACGGGTTTGATGAAGCCGCCACCGAGCCGCCTGGTATCGTACTCAGTACTCACTGACTTCATCGATCGCGTAGGGGTCGAGTGCACATGCATCGAGGTAATGAGCTATCTCCGATGCTCCGAGCATGTTGACTGTCAGCGATATCGAGTATGGATGTTCAGGATCAAGACGAGGTTCCCCCACATTAGGGATATATGTGGGGCGAGCCCCACGCCCCGGCGCCGGCGTAGATCGGGGCCGGACCGAGAGCTACGTGGCCTAATCGATATCTTTCATGTATCGATATCCTTTCACCCACCAAGCATGTACGAGCCACAGCACACGACCTTCGACCATGCAGACCAGTTCCTGCACCTCCCACAGCCCAAGCTCGAGTTTCTGTTCCATCTCCAATGCGACATGAAGGATGTCCTCAATATAGGCAAGGGGCCGTATGGTGAACGTAAGAGCGTGACGTTCACGGGTAAGCACGGGGTTGCGTCCTCAGAAACGCAGTACCGATCATTTCCTCGGTGTAGGAGGAAAGTTTGAAGGCCCAAAGATGCGAGGCATCGTATTGTGAGTCTCTCCTTGCATTCACACATGCAACCCCTGCATGCACTGATAATCTGATTAGACCCGGAGGCGGGGACTGGCTGCTTGTCAAGGAGGACAACACCGCGTATCTGGACACCCGATACAATCTGCAAACGCATGACGGAGCCGTCATCTACATACAGACGCATGGAGTGCGCAAGGGACCGGCAGACGTCCTCCAGAGATTATATGTCGAAACTGACATCCCGGCAGATCAGTACAGGTGGGTGTGTGGAAATATAATATCGAACGAGAAGTCAGTGCCGAATCTACAACATCCTTCTTTCAGCATGCGGCTTCAAGTTACGATGGAGACCGGCGACGAACGGTATGCGTGGTTAAACAAGGCTGTTGTGATCGCCTCTTCAGCAAGAAGTGGAACACAAGGTTAGCCATTCCGTCACGTCAGCACATAGAATGACTGAGATAACACCATTGCAGTCATCTACGATGCATACGAAGTACTCTAAATCATGCTTTGGTATATTAGGTGGTTTATAACTATGCTACATTGACTCTATGTTCCTACTCGATCCCTTATCCATCAAAACCCATTCACGAACCCGCTCCCGGTAACGGGCTTGGCATACTCGCCGGTGTCCCATCTGCTCCTGGTGCATCGACCCCCAGATGCGCTGCCGGCTCTCTCAAATCAGCTGCAGCCGCAGCTAGACTAGGCAGCTGATCGGACATGTGACCCATATGATTCAAAGCCGTTTCGCTACGTGTCCGCTCGAGCATGCGCTCAGAGTCATCGTATGTAGGGGGTCCTGCATCGATAGGTACCACGCCACCGCCGAGGAACCCTTGCGAAGCGATGTCATACGAAGGGACCTGAGAGATGGGATCGATGCGGCTTCTGTTTCCTCTTGCCTGGCCCTGTTCAGCGAGGGATGTAAATGCTTGATGTGAGCCCAGCGAGAATCCTGATCGTGGTAAGGATGTGCTGAGGTGTGAAGCTTGAAGATTTGGCGATTGTAGCGGCGAATGAGTTGGCGAGTGGTCCATGCTTTGCGTGCCAGTCATTCCGCTCATTCGTCCTCCAATAGCGGTGAACGGTTTCATATGTATCGAAGACATTGACGGAAGGTGAAAAAGACCAGGAAGACCTGTCGATTGCTTTCGCTCAGGAATGGGTCGAACGACCTCCGTGCCGTTGCCGCCAGCCACCGATGTGGCGGGAGTAGAAGACCCGTTCGAGTTGTGACCAGCATGTAACGTTTGGCGATCGGGACTAGAAGCTCGACTGTTTCCACGACTGTTTGGCTGGCTGTTGCGTCCACGGATTCCCAACCTGCTACCCGGTCTCGAATGCGCGCGAGACTCTGGAGGAGTCTGATGAGGTGAATTAGATCCCGACGTGGGTTGAGGCGAGTTATTAGCGCCGGCCAATGCACCGAGTGAGAGCAATAGCTCCGAGTCGGCCCAGTTGCCAAGCTCTCTGCGGTCAGGGACGGCATCGTCGCCATCGAGGTTGACTTCTTGGTTATTCATGCCTTGCAAATTGTTTGAAGACATTCCGCGAGCGGGCGAACCAGGTCTCGAAGGGCCTCTGCTTGTCGGTGGCGTCCCAGCTCTAGGCGACCTGTACCCCGAGGGGACGTAACTGGCGGCAGGGCCAGCGGTCGCATTTGCTACTCGATCGTAGACATGGTCATTGTAACTCGGCAGGTCGATCTGTGGAGCTTCCTCTCCATCACCACGACCAAAGAGAAGGGCCCGGGTTCCGGATGATGCGGCACGGGCCTCTGCTAACAGCGAGTGCGCGAGAATGTGGATCGGGAGGGCACATCGCAGTTCCGAGACGTGACCGTCCGGGTTGGAGATAGCGCACGACCACTTGATCTTGTGAGTGACCTGAACCGGGTGGATCGAATGAGAGGGAGTTGTCCAAGAGGGGATAGGAATGGTGATCATGGTATCGATCTCGTCGTCTCCTACCTCGAGTTCCGGATGGCGCATATCGTCAGGCAGCTCATTTACTTGTCCAGAGCTCGTTCCAGGTCCTGACGGACCAGCAACGGCGTTGGCCATGCCAGACAAAGACGCCGAGCTGTGAACCCTGGATATATCCGACATCGGCGTGACGGGTGTGACGGCACCCAGTGAGCTATCTCTCACCGCTCGATGGACGGGACTTCCGGGAGTGCTGGGAGGAACCGATCTAAGCCCGTTCCAATTCGCGCTTTGCTCTTCCTGTCCGTAGTGGGTAGGGGCAACCGCATCCATTCCGCGTTCCTGGACTCGATAAGCTCGGCCATTTCGGATTTGGTGCTTGGTCATCGCAGCTACCCTGGCCTCTGCGTGATTGGAGTTTTTTGTATGAACTATCGAGTACTCCTTGATGACCGATGTGACGTTGGTGACCTTGACTCCCTTGGCCAGAGGCATAAACTTGACGCTGACTGGGATCTCATCACCAGCAGCGTAGGCCTTGTGTGGTAGTGTAATGCAGTACATGACTTTGCCAGGCCAAGTGTTTTCGATTTCCAGTGTTTGATTGAACTCGAGCGATTCCGCGGTGAATGATCGTGCCAGGTGAACGTTACGATGAGCATGGAAGTTGGTGGAGAATGTGGAGCGTATTGCTACGGCTCGGAGTTTGTAGGTGATGTTGGCGTCGTTGTTGTATGTCCGGATAGACGAAGGTAGGTTGCCTTCGAATGTGAAGCTGAATGGGAATGCATGACGACCCGCTTTGAGAGTATGAGAATGCTTTTTATCGCCTTGAAGGAAAGACCAGTCATGATGGAGGATCTGATGGGTGTAATGGTGATTCCTGTTGCCACCACTGCGAAAGGAAGAATCATTCGATCAGTACACGATTCCTCACCGAAGGACAACGTCTCCCACTTACAGAGAAGTGTCCACGAACGCGATCTTGGCTTTGCCCTCCAGCATCAAACTCAATTCCCTGATATTCGTGCTCTCCGACAGATTGAGCACCAATGATCCACTCAACAACGCGGGATTCGTGTCACCACCTTGACCTCTCAACACGAGGTGATCATTCTCGAGTTGAATCTCGAGGGGCGCCGCTTGGAAGAGCGCTGGGTTGGTGGACGAGCCTGTCATGCCGTACATACCACCAGAGAGCATTTGCGTGGTGACTGAAGATCCGGCTGACGATTGTCCACCGATGGACATGAAAGTTGAACCTGGGGTGAGCGCCTGTTGACTGAAGTATGAGCCACCTTGCGACTCCGCACTGGGTGTCGGTAGCTCTCCAGGCGTCGCCATCGGTTCTCCAGGTGGGAAATCGCTAGCTGCCGTCACAAGCTGAGGCTGACCAAAGGACGATCCCATCGCCGGTGAAGCTGATCTCGACGGCGGTGCCGAAGCGAACGGTGATACGTCTCCACTCGAGAAATGGCTAGCCAACCCAGATCCGAAGAAGTGGCCCGTCGTGTGGGATCGTTCTGGATGTGGTTGGCTGCTGCTAGAGCCTTGACTGGATGGTGAGGATGAATGATGGAACCACGGCATGTTGACAACCTTTGTTATTTGCTGCAAGATCTGATCTGTCCGAGTTTAAAGATAAACCAGAAGTGGAGTATCTTTGACGTAATGGTGATAGGAAGCTCTTTCCGATAACGATGAGAGATCAATGGGATAGACGATGTGGTTCCTGTTCGAGCGCGGTCTGCTGATAACCGTGAGATGAGATGAGACGAGATGAGATGAGATGAGATGGGACGATGCCGATCCCGGTTTATGACCGGACGGTACGTGTCCAGCGCCTGTCTGGTTTCGGAATCGTTTGGTTAGAAGTGTTACCTATCGGTGAGCTATGATGTCTGAGAACGTTGTTGGGTGAGTGGTAGTTGAAATCGATCAACCCAGAAAAGGATCTATCAAAATAATAATAGGCCAAGGTTGGTGGAGGACACACGAGTGCGGGCGCTCAAAATCCGCTCATTCGTTCAAGCGTGCGAAGGGTAAAAGGCCGAGGACAGAGGAATGAAAAGAAAGGCTGATAAGGTGAGCAGGCTATCAGCTGATCGGCACTAGAAGGAAGGATGACCGCAGTACTGTAATTCCCGCATCGTCTAACATCCGCATGCCGCCATCCGTTCCGTGTTCCACTCACCGCACGTCATGAAAAAGGTTTGTGGGACAAGATTGGGAATTTGGCCGCTAGGGATTGGAACATGGAGCCGAGCCTAGCATGCACCCTGTCTGCCCTGCCCACAGCTCTGCGCACAGGTCTCCCAGCCATAGGTCTGCTCTTCGCAATTCTCATGTGCCATCACGGCCACTCGCAGTCTAAACACAAAGCATGACGAGTTGGACCTGTGCACGGCAGGGCGATGGGGTACCCCTAAGGCGATGAGAGTGATGCTGATGAAATCATAGTCAAAGCTTCCCTAGTGAACAATTACAGACTTCCCCACCATCCAGCGAGTGATGCGTCGTCGCTAGTAGGTGAGGAAGATTACATATCTGGTCTATGGTGGTCATGTCCCGTCCGTTTGCATTGCATGACACCTGGGTCGTGTTTCGACCCCCGTGCGTGCTCGGTTGAGCTATTCCCGAACCCTCCGAGAACCTGGCACCGCTATCAAGAAGGGTGTGCTCATCCATGCCTTACATCCTTCGCCATTCACACTAAGATGACTTGCTCGATGGCGGCGGTGGACCCGTAGCGATCGGTTCGTTCTCCGGTGGAGGTGGCGCTGACGATTCTGCCGAGAGGACGGGTTCCTCCTTCCCTGCCTCTGTGGCAGTCTCCTCACCCTCCGCTGCACCGGCCCCTCCGGCGGCTTCTAGCTCTCGCTCTGCTTTTATTCTTTCCAGTGCTCGGAAGACTTTCGATTGAAGGTAATGAGAGCCACCGTTGGGTGTCTTTTTCGTTCCGGCTGGTGGGACTGCAGGGGCGTTGGCTTTGAAGATGGTTTCGTAGTGCTGCAAGGAGAAGGATAAAATGGTTAGGGGACTGACCATCACAGCACATCTAAAAAAAGTCCAAGAGCTTACCTTCTCGATTTCATCCACGGGATCCTCCTTCTTCACGTTCAGAATCAAGCATGCCTCTTCCATCGTCATACGCATCGAGTTGGTGATCTGGTTGGCGGGCGATTTGGCATCTCGGTCGCCATTGAACGCTGCTGACGGTGATGCTTCTGGACGATGTTGAGCGTCTGTTGAGGAGGATGCGTGGAGATGGTCAGCATTGTTGGTACGACAGACTTGAATCGATGATGTCTCCTTCGCGCCATTCCAACTTCCGCCGCCTTGAGAAGGCGGCTTCATCCTACGTTCACACATCTCTAGATCATATTCCCTTCGCTTGAATGAGACCTGAAGACCAGGGCTCCAATACTTTCTGCCTCTTGGTAGCGTACCGGTATATCTCGCAGACCGAAATCCGCCACGGATCGATGAGCACCACCATATCCTCACACCCATTCAATCGATTCTCAGACATTGTAACACTTACTTCTCACAGCTTGTCGTCCTGCTTCTGCCAAAGCTTTCCCGAATATCCGTGAGCCGGTAAAGACGACTTTGGCGACGATACGTGGAAGTGACTGGAGGGGAAAGGCGATGAGAGGGTGATTAGCCAGGCTCCAAGCAACGTGTCCTGAATGCATCCATGGCTGACGCAGCGCCGGTGCAGGCCGTAATGGCTTACCATTGTTGGAGCAGAAAGCAATGTAGCTGAAGATGTGTTGAATCGAGCTTGACCGACGGCGTCGCGTTGGTTTCAATACGAAGAAACCGAAAAGGAAGGCACCAGAGCTTCGACAATTAGAAGAGCCAGAGGTGGGTCGTAGAAGGCAACCAGGTATTATTGTCGAAGATCGTTGTCGATGATGGTGTTTCATCGAGTTGAGGTCTTTTGCCTCAGCGGGTGGTCAACATTTACGGATCACGTGAGCTTATATTTTGAAGCAAGAGTGCGTTCAATTCCCTTCAGCTCAAAACATTTCAACCACATCCTTACGTCTTTCCCTCCCATCACCATGTCAGCTCAACCTACAGCACCAGCAGCTGGTCCTTCGGTGCCCAACAGGGACAAGAAGGAAAAGAAGGACAAGAAAGAGAAAAAACAGAACAAAGAAAAGACCAAGGCTGTCGTCGCTGAGGGCTCTGCTCCAACGACCGCTGCCCCGTCCACCAGCTTGTTTGGTGGTCCAGTCGATCCGACTCTTGACAGCGTATTCTCGCAGAGTGTGAGTGATATCATGCTGTATCACTTCTTGAATCTGAGCTGATGATGCCAATGAATTGGGATGTATAGAGCGCATTCGCCATCGCTCCAGTCCCTCATCCTCAACCCAAACCGATCTCCAAACCGTCTGCGCCGATTCCCTCCATCGCTTCTCCCTCTCAAAACAAAAGGAAACATGAAGAAGAGGAAGCCGTGATGCTGGCTTCCGCTCCAGGTGCAAGGAAGGCCGGAAAGAAGCCAAGACCAGCGAAAGACCTTTCAAAGTCCGTAGAAAAAGGAAAGGCCAAGCAGGTAGAGAAGGAGGTGGACGGGGAGGAGGAAGACGGAGATGAAGACGAAGATAATGATGATCTCGAAGTGTCCTATGCTGCGAAGAAGTCTGGCACTGCCGCAGCCGCCTCGCAATCAGCTTTGCTAGGGGATGATGGGTCAGATGAGGAATTCGTGCACGAAACCCTGGCGAAGGATATTAAAGCCAAAGCTAAGAAGGATCGTGGAAAGAAGAAGGACAAGTGGGTGCCAGAGGGAGAGACGAGTGAGGAGAGGGACAAGAGGACTATCTTCGTCGGTAATGTGGACGTTGAGGTGGTGAAGAATAAGGTGAGACGTGACGACGGGCAGCGAAGATGACCTGCAGCTAAATGAGCGGACAATTCATCCCTCCAGTCGGCCCTCAAGAGATTCCAATCACACCTCTTGTCATTCGCGCCGTCTGCTTCAATCGAATCGGTTCGATTCCGATCCATCGCTTTTGCTCAACCTACTTCCGCCATGCCCACCGAAGAAGGTTCCAAGGAAGCCGAAAAGGAGGAAGCTCGTCGAATCAAGCGAGAGATCGAGAGAGCCAAGAAGTGGAGAGAAGAGCAGGAAAAAGAGGAGAGGAATGGTGTCAAACCGAGAGGTGGATTGGCGAATGATAGGCTGGAGGAAGAGGCCGATGACAAGAAGGGAGACAAGATCTACCTCATGCCGGGAGAAAAAAGGAAGGTGGCATTCATCAAGCGGGATGTGAGTGTGACTGTGTTACGGAAATGGAGTGGATTACTGACTCTTCCCTACCCGTATTTTTAGTTCCATGCTGAAGCTTCTAGCGCAAACGCCTATGTTGTCTTTGCTTACAACCCACCTACTCGTTCGGTTAACGTGCCGCCAATCCTTGACCCATTCATCGCCGCTACTCAAATCATCGCCAAAGCCAACGGCTCGACGTTCATGGACCGACTTCTCCGGCTCGATGCGGTTCGACCGACTTTAAGCAACATAGTCAAAGCCGCTGCTGAGGAGGGCAAATCGACGCTACCAGCCAAAAGAGAGGCGTGGACCAAGGGCTCCGACCCGAAATGCAGTCTTTTCGTCGGATCTTTGGACTACAACACCAAAGAGGAGGATCTGAGAGTTTTCTTCGAGGGTCTCGTAAAGGCTGAACGGGGAGTTCGACCGCTCGAGGAAGGAGAGCAGGTCACCATCGAGGGTACCAGATGGGTATCAGGTGTTCGTCTCATCAGAGATCGTGAAACTCAGCTCGGGAAAGGGTTTGGATACATTGCGTTCTCAGTGAGTCTAGCCCTTTTTTTTCCATTTCTTCCGGTGTAATGAGCTCACGTTCGCGTTTTTTTGGATAGGATCGCGAATGCGTCGACGAGATCCTAGCTCTGCCCTCTGAGAAGCTCAAGTTCGCTAAGCGATCACTCCGAGTCCAGCCTTGCAAATCTTTGCCACCGGCCCTTGGCGGACCTGCTACTTCCCTCCCCAAGGCGAAGCCAACCGAATTCAAGAAATCCGATATCAAGCGCACTGGAAAGCCCGCTACAAAGCCTGCTCCTATCACCATCAAGGTCCCGAAGGGAGACCCTAAGCTTGGAGAGAAGTTGGCATCCTTGTCCAAGGATGAACGTAAGGTCGCCAAGGCCTCTGACGCAGATCGTCTCGCTCGTCGTCTTGCTAAGAAGCAGGTTCTCAAGGCCAAGGCAGCCATGGCAGACAAGAACAGCCGGGTCAAATTGGACGTGCGCAGCAACCGCAAGGATGGCGTCAAGAAGATGAAGGCGAAGAAGAGTAGGGTGAGGAGTGAGAATGCAGCGAAGAAAGGGAAGGGTAAGAGGGATTGAGTAGGGGGATAGATATTGTAATGATATCCGCATGTTACGATTTGGGGAGCTTGGTGTGACGAACATCTCCTGCCTGCTGCCAGAATGAGAGCATTACGACATGATAGAATTTGTTCGTGATACAAGGTGGAATTCGTCATGATGTAAGAGAAGATGGGCAGAGGTTGACCATGAACGCCAGGACGTCGTTTAATTGAATAGCTTGTTGACTGAAGTATTACCCTCCGAATTCTTCTTCAGCACCTTGGCAACAGCCATCTCGAAGTCCTCCTGTCCAACATATTGCCGTCGCTCTCGTAGAGCAAACATACCTGTAAAGAACCGAGACTGAAGTCAGCTCCCCAGTCATTCCACGGGCTATCAAGTGCATTGCAATGCTCACCAGCTTCCGTACATATACCTCTAACCTCCGCACCGGAGCATTGACCCATCTTTTCAGCCAACGATCGGAAATTGATACCTCTTTGAAGGGACATCTGGGAACGGGGGTTGGTATTCGTGTTCAAGGCTTAGTGGCGCTAATGAATGGGATCTGGAGAATTATCTCTCACCTTTCGAGAGTGGATTCGCAAAATGGTAACTCGTGCTTCAGGGTTTGGAGGTGGGAATTCGATTTTTCGATCGATACGACCAGGTCTGAGGAGGGCGGAGTCGAGGATATCTGAGTGGTGGGAAGAAGGGACAATAACAGAACGTTAAGCGAAACAGAAGGAAGTTAGTGGCAAGAGTAGGTGGCTCACCTATACGGTTGGTAGCCATGATAACCTGAGAGGGAGGAGTGATCATCGCATAAATCCCCAACCCACTCGCGTTACATCCATACCCTCAGACCTCTCCTACTCACCTTGATGTTCTTAGTCGGCTCAAAGCCATCCAACTGATTCAACAACTCCAACATCGTCCTCTGAACCTCGGAGTCCCCACCACCACCACCTCTCGATGAGCCAATACTATCAATCTCATCCATGAAAATGATAGAAGGCGCATGTTCCCTCGCCATGACGAATAATTCTCTGACCATTCGGGAACCTTCTCCAATGTATTTCTGTACCAGTTCGGAGCCGGAGACTCTGATGAATCGGCAATCGGTATGATGTGCTACTGCACGAGCGAGGAGGGTTTTACCTGTTCCTGGAGGTCCATAGAGAAGTACTCCCTTTGGTTGAGCGATACCGAGAGCCTCGAATAATTCGGGGTGTTTTACAGGGAGTTCGATGACTTCCTTGATTTCTTTGATTTGTTTGTCTAGGCCACCAACCATCTCGTATGTTGAATCGGGAACCTTTTCAACCATCATGAGAGCGACGAGGGGGTCGGTCTTGCTTGGTAGGATGGAGTGCAGGAGGTAGGAATCGGAACGGAGAGCGACGCGGATGTTGGGAGTAAGAGCTGAGAGTGGGATATCAGGGGAAAAGTCGACGACTGTAGTAGGAGCGGGTTGAGGTAGTATGCCCACAATTCGACGTAAGAGGGCTTGCAGAAGACAATTCGCGACGAACAACACTCACCATATTTGCCTTCGGGTTGAACTTTGACCAATACTTTCTTTTTCCCCATCAACTTGACCACTTCACCGACATACGATCCTGGTTCTTGTAATAACTGCAGCTCCTCTCTGAGAAGACGTACTGGTAGCCCAAGAAAATGAAGCATCCATTGCAAGAGGTTTTCAGCAGCCGGTCGCCACACGCGAATCCTATTCCCTCGTCCAAACACCCACCTCGCGCGTTCAATGCATTACGCTGAGCTTCCAATCTTCTTAGATTCTGAGTCCGCTTGTTGATGGCCAACTCGGCTGATTCGATCTTGTTCTTGTAATAGTTCTGTAGGGAGGAAGAAGGGTGATGAGTGAAGGGTTGGAGAGCTCGAGGTGCGTGTGTTGTGTGGAGGAGATACTGACCTTGATGGTGATGCCGTTGGTGTTGGGTGATGAGCTACCTGCTGCCGACTCGACGATGTGGATTGGATGCTGGACTTGCACAGACATGATAAGAGGTGATGATGATGATATATATGGGGTGTCTGGCATCGAGGGATGTCAACTCATAAGCGTGTGTCAGACTCCCCTGGGCCATTGCCCCGCCGTGAGAAAATGCCAGACCCCGCCCCGCCCCGCCCTGGATGGATCGAGATTCAACCTGGCTGGGACTGGTCACTTGTTTATCATATACTCCATCTATTCACCGTGTATATATTCTCGCACAAGCAGTCTCATTATTGACCGTTACATCTACCACCACCATCACCACCACCACCACCACCACCACCACCACCACCACATCCACCTCCTCTCCCTCCCTCCGCTTATTCTTCACTTGTCCAGCAACAGTCATCCCGCGCGCCAGGCCCTACACTCCACCGGCATGCAATCGTCATAGGGTAGTCATATTCAAGGTCAACGACAATCAAACAGCCGAATTAATCATCTCATACAAACTCAACCCGTTCAAATTAGTCTGTGACTATGTCATTCGAAAAGACAGTAAAGTTGGCTACCAAGCCGAAAGCAGCTCCTCCCAAGGCAAAAGTGAGTTGTAGAGGGAAGAGGAGTTGATAGAGGTTATTTCGAAAGTGTCATTTGAGCTGACGGGTCTCTCGAAACTAATCCACAGTATGTCGAGTACGTTCCCATTTTCCGTCATCTACACGATCTCTCTCTCTCTTTCACTCTTCCAGAGGTGTTTCCCACACTGTTCCTTGGAGATATTGAAAGACCACGTACCCCGAGATCATCTAAAAAAGCTAATTCTATACATATCTTCTTTACCCCACTTTCTCTTATAACAGTCCAATAATCACCGCAACCTACTCCAACGACGGTGCAATCCACGACATATGCCGAGCTCTCGGTGGACGATTACGTGAACCCAACTCCGTCGTATGTCTCATCGCTTGGTGGTCACAATACCACCATTCGGTACTGGCGAAGCAGAAGAATCCTTGCTGATAGATGAATTTCATAATAGGTTGTATTCAAAGCTCTTATTGTTTTACACCAGATGATCAGATCTGGATCGACAGATAACGTTTTAACCTATCTAAGCAAGAGCGCTGGTGGACCGGGAGATGTATTGCGATTGAGAAATGTAGTTGGACAAACATGGGATGGTGAGTGTTTCGCTTCTTCACCCCGAGATCAAAACCTGGTCATCTCATCGCTCTCTTTTCTCGTGGAAATTGAATATCCAGGCTACACACCACCCGCAAATCTAGGTTATTACGCCCAATACCTCGAATCTAGAATTAGAGGCTATCGTGAACTCAAACATGACCCGGTGAGAGTTCAATCTGAGAGTAATAGGCTTAGCAACTATGAGGGATCCAGTGGTGAGTGTTGCCCCTCGTGCCTTGTATGAATGGAAAACTATGGGACATGGCTGATGGGACTTGCATTTGGGCGGCTGTGGGGAATTTCAGGCAAAGCTAGGAAACTTCGTGCTTTGACGGTCGATAAAGGGTTGTTAAGGGAGACGAAACAGGTGCAAAGGATGGTGGATTCTTTGGTCCAATGCAAGGTGAGTTTGTACAGGTTTTGGGGATGCAATTTCTTTCTCATTCAACCTCGATATCGCTGGCGTTTATAGTTCTACGAAGATCACTTGGAAGACGAATGCACTGTGACGGCATTGAGGATGATGGTGAAGGATCTGTTGGTCCTTACTCAGGCGGTTAACGAGGGAGTCATCAATGTTCTTGGTGAGTGCAACCAAACACTGTCAAGGTTAAGTGTTTCCCGTTTCCTCACCATATCCCTTCACTTCGACTGGCCCTCCCTTAGAACACTACTTTGAGATGTCAAAAGTCGACGCCACGGAAGCTCTAGCTGTGTACAAGGCGTTTTGCAAACAATCAGACAAGGTCGTTGAGTATCTTGGCATGGCACGGAAATTACATCAGTTGCTCGACGTACCGGTACCGAATTTGAAACATGTGAGTGCTCGATTCAGATGATTTGCCTTGTTTTGTTGGCTCATGAATTTCACATTTTCTTGTCCTAGGCTCCCGTATCACTCGTTGCTGCTCTGGAGGAATACCTCAACGACCCCAACTTTGAGAATAATAGACTCGAATATAAACGAAACATGGCGATTGCCGATGGTCGACCTGCTCCTGCTGCATCCTCAAGCGCAACGAGTGAGTCTCTACTTGAGCAGCGTTGCAATTCTAGAGCTGACTTCCGCTCGCCTCTAGCGACCACATCGGCAACAGCGTCTAAACCCGCTGAACAACCCAAACCAACACAGACAGATACAGCGTCCGCTCCTCCAGTTCAACATGAGGTCACAAAATCCATTCAAGACTTCTTCACAAGTATCGAGTCAGAACAGGGCCAATCGCAACAACAGTCTCCGCAGTTCAATATGTGGGTTTGGAAGTTGATGGCTCGCTTTCTATATCAGTCAGACTTAATGAACTCCACCCCTTTAGGCCAATGAACACTGGTTCGCATCCAGGCATGCCAAATCCATTCCGACAATCTATGATGTTTCCTCAAGCTACGGGTTTCCCACAGCAGCAGATGCCTCTTCAACCTCAATTCACCGCGTCTCCATGGGGCCAGCAAGGTCCTGGGATGATACAGCCCACTCAGACTGGTTTCCTTCAACCAGGACAACCGCAGCAACAACAACACCACCAACAACAACAACAACAACAACAACAACAACATCCATCCTTCCTCCAGCCACAAATCACCGGCTGGGCACATCCCAACTCCGCTGGCAATCAGATGAACGTACAGTCATCACCATGGGGTGGCATGCAGCAGCAGCAGACAGGAATGCAACAACAGCCGCCGTCGATGCTTCAGCCTCAGGCTACAGGTCCAAATCCCTTCCGGCAGTCGATGATGCTCCCGCAAATGGCGGGATTCGGCGGTCAACCGAGTCAACGACAGCAGTCGACATCTCCAGTTTCGGCAGGTAACTCAAGCGGCTTCATGAATGGTGTCAGTGGTATGAGCAACTCCAATAGTATGAACGGTGCTGCCGCTGCAGCGAAACCACTGACCGCTCAACCGACTGGCTCCAAAAATCCGTTCGCCCCGCAACCTGGGACCGAGGTCAAGACGAAAGCACCCGAAGGGCCTTCGCTCTTCGAGCTCTCTCTCCTGCGAAGTGGGCTCGGCAATTCGTTGAGTCCCTCGCAGCCACCACCGGACCAGGAGCAGCAACCCTCTTCCTCCCAGCTAAAGACGCCGACTGGAGGATTCATTTCCGACCTCGCTTCTGCGTTCGCGATAGGCGACCATGCGAGTCAGAACGGTGCCAGCGGAGCGTCCGGGCTGGACAGGTTCGGAGGTCTATCATTTGGTGGTACTACCTCTCCTAATGCGACCGGTGCGGGAGCTACGTCGTTTGCCTCTGCGTTCGGGACTGGCAACAGCAATGGCTTCATCCAGCCTCAAGTTACGGGATACGCTGGCAGCTCGGTCAAGCCGTTTCAACCCGATAACAGCAGCAGCTTTATGCAAAGCCAGGCGACTGGGTTTGCTGGCAGCTCGGTCAAGCCATTCCAGCCTGATGCAATCGGGTCTAGCAACTTTCTAAAACCTCAGCAAACAGGGTTTGCTGGCAGCGCCGTCAAACCCTTTAAGCCTGCGTCGAACTTTGGATCTTCGCTGGTGGATAGTCTACCACCTGTCTCTTCGAATAACGGAGCGCAGAGTTCAACCGGTCAATCGCAATCACCTCCTCCCATGCAGGCAAATCAGACGGGCTTTAATAACCCGTTCGCGTCTAGCAACATGAACGGTGGACAGACGCAGGGTGGTCCGGGAGGCAATGCTCATTCCGACTTTATGCAGAGCTTGAGTATGAGGCAGTGAAGCAAGACTGAGGCGTTGTAATTGTAAGGACGGTGCGACGGGCGACATCATTGGTGCATACTATAATAAGGTATCGAAGGACAGATTACAATTTGTATCACAGAACGACGCAGGCGACGGGTATACATTATTTATGCACGAATCGAGCTAAGAAGAGATCTAGATCTTGCTTCCGGGGAGAGCGAAGAACACAGGCACTTTCTCCTTGTATTCCTGCCACTCCTTGGTCTTGCCCCATTTCTTCTCAGCCGATTCTTCAAGGAGCGGAACGCCACTTGCCTTAGTTATGAGGATGTATTCGAATAGAGGAGAGATGGCAGCGATGTAAGGCGAGAAAAGCAAGGACGATGAAGGGAAGGCTGCGAGAGCCGGGGTGGCAATAAGAGCGAGACCGGCCCAGAGAGTAACTTCTCCAACGTAGCTGCAGAAGGAAGAAGAACATTGATATGACTGCTCGCTGACGAATCAATGGGTCAACTTACTTGGGGTGACGACTCCATGACCACACTCCCGACTTGATGAACTCCTCGCTGTGCTTCTTGTCCATCTTCGCCTGGCGCCAAGCGGATTTTTCTGCATTGCCCGCCCCAGAAGCCGTCAAACAGGTGAATAACGAAGTTTCATCCACGTTCGTCTACTCACGTCGGTCAGCAATCACTTCAAGACCAAAACCGCCGAGCCAAATGGCTAAACCAATAAAGTCTCGAAGTCCGAGCGCAGGCTGAGCGGCTTTGGGAATGCTGTTCACGAGGTAAACTGGAAGTCCTGCGAGAGTGATCCAAGTGGCTTGACCCATCCTGAGTTGGTCGGAAAATCAGTCTCACTCAAACTGCTTCCATCTGTACAACTACCTACCAAGCACCCGAGAACTTGAGCTTGTCCTTCTTGATCTCGTCGAACCTCGAATCTTTGCCGTGCTTGCCAATGCGGGCAGCGAGGAAGCTACCAAGCCGGCCTGCCCAGACCAAAGTCATAGCGGAGAGAAGCAGCTGACGAGGTCCCAGAGCTTGAAGCGGATTGATAAACGGTAAAGCGGGGCCAGTGAAGAAAGGCAGACGAGACCGGATGGTGGGATAATACGCCGATAACACTGTCGAGGTGATGAAGCCTTGCGGTACACAAAGACATTTGGAGAACGATTTGACCATTACGATTCAATCTCTCAGAAGGCAAATGGCACTCACCTAGACTGCCTGCCAAGTCGTAGAACTTCTCTGTTTGCAATGGTACTGCCACTGCAGCAAATGCAGCCTGGAAAGCGTAACTGCATCCATTGGCAGACGTGATCAGACAAGGCCAGTGCATCTCCCATGTTCATGTCAGAGCACCTACGTGAAGCCAACCACCCCAGCCAAGCGGGAGATGGCTTCCTTGTGCAGGCCGATCCGTGAGAAGGTGGACATGGCGTTAAGATTGTAGTTGATGACACCCCATGGTGAATCTGTCGGTCCAATTCCTCGATCTGTTAGCCCAATCTCTCGATCTACCTACCCCGATCGCCGGAATCACGTGAGTCTTCATAATCTTTTCCAGCCCAAACTTTTTTCCCTTTTCTCCACGACCAACCTTTTTCTTTCTACTTCACCACGCAAAGAATCGCTCATCGCAGCACACGTATCGCAGGAAGAGCTCGCTCTCTCCATCATATCGCTGTGGGTCGAAAGTCCCCGGAGCTCGTCGGCTAGTGAACCAAGTCGTTTCTGCACCATGTCCTGCACGAACTCGATCCCGTTTGACATCACGCGACTCGGCGAAGACGTCTCTCCACCGTGCTGGGAGAACGAGCCTCGCTGTTGGGGATCGAGCTGGCTAGGTTGGGACGCTCTGATATCAGCGAGTCTGTCCATTGTCATAACGACGCCAATCGAAAGGTTGGAAAGGATACTCGAGTCCTGTCCAGTCAGAGGCATGGTGTGAATGGCTTGATCTCGCTGGAACTCTCGATCTCAAGTGCTATCTGTCCTTCCTCACTCGGCGCTAGATACGCCGGAGGCGAATTGTGAAGGACATGACGAGATCCTTCAGCGAGAAGCGGCTTTCAGCTCATAGAAGACAGTCATGCGATTGCTTTTGGGTGACATTACTCAAAGGTAACACGACGGGGCTTACTCTTGCGTGGTCATCCCCAACGGGACGCAGATGGTCTGTCAAGACACATTATCATCCTTTTTTTTCACACTCTCTCGATGGGTTCTTATGACGATGAGGTGATTGAGACGTTTTGCGCTTCGTCATGTCTCGTCGGGAGAGGTGAATGGTGCGTGATTCGCGTCTTCCATCCTTTTCCTCCCTCTCTACCTTCCACGCACACACACACGCCCTTCTTCCCCGATGATGCTTCTTTATGAATTTCTTCAGCGCCTATACCTTTCCTCTTCGTGAGGATTGTGGAAAAGAGCGATACCCTTTTTGACAAACCCTGAGGGGAACAAAGAAGAGCGGTGTGTGGTTTGGGACCTGATGGAGGAATGTGCGACGTGTATGTTATTATTATTGTAGTCCTGTAAACAATGCGAATGACGTTATAAGCTCAGCTCTATGTCGTTCGATGGACCTAGCCATGCTGCGCTGCCTCGGCTGGACCGTGAATTTAAAATGACGCACAGCCCCCTATAATACAAAGTCTCTACAGAGCGTGAGTACAATGAGACCAACGCCGACACTGGGAGGCCTGCAACAGAGGCGTAGCTCGATGCCGACACGACCTCTACGTAGTAAGTTGCGCGACGTGGTCTTTGACCGCTCGAGCTCGGTCTGCGCGTTGCAATTGCGCAGAGGTGACCTGGATAGCCATTTGGTACTCAGCAATCTTCCTCGTCGCATGTTAACACACCATCTCATACTAACCTTGGCAAGCGAGTCCAAGTTCTGCAAAGTGGTAGTGAACGTATCCTTGACCTGTTCCCGACGAGGTGCTGGCTCTATAAGACCACATTCCGTGCGGTACATCAGTCCTCCTCTCCGCTTCGTCCCAGTTACTTCCTGACTCACCGTCGACGTCCATCTCCACAGCTACCTCCTTTCCAGCTATAAGCATCGCAGGTGGATCCCACTCCAGTTGTGCTTTCATCCCTTGAATCTGGCTTTCCAGCTGAACAATGTTGCTGGGAACCTTACGTCTTAGATCTGACAGGTTCATCTGGTATTCGACCACTTGACGTTGGACACCGAACATTCGCGAATCAAGAGCTTCGTCAAAAGGTTCGGTCGCTGGGGTGATGGGAATAGCTTAGTCAGTGATCAGAGACATTGAAGCTGCCGTATCAGACTCACTTGACAGATACTCCTCGTAGTTGTAGCCATTGACACTGAGATTGGGAACTGCTGATTGGAAGATTTGACCGATTTTCTAGACGGTGAGGGACGAATTCCGATCAGTGATCCGTTGAACTCCACGGATGCGGCCGACCGCGCTTTGAGTGAAAAGGAACACCCACCTCCAACAGCCTAGCTTCCACCTCCTTCCTAAGCTTTCCATCGGGATCCTCCTCGGATGCCATCCGCCTGTCTACCAGTATTCTGATCGTTTGCTCAAAATTGCCCTTGACTCGTTCCCAATCTTCTTCGCGTTCGATTGCAATACGGTGAGGTCGTTCGGCTGCTGAAGGAGGCGCCATGGTGAGGTGATGACGGCGGAAGGGGTGTGCACAAGGGTGGCAAGTCTGAAGATATCAAAGAGCGTGTAGAAGCGGTCGTCTGCTTGGCATAGAATGTTGGATGGTGTTGAATTGTGATGTTGTTGGATGTTTTGGATGTCGTCGATGAAGTGTTGTTGACAATGTTCAAGGTGGACGATGTCCGTTTCGGTAGTCGATGTCCGCGTTGCTTAAGCTGTCAGCTTTGAACTCACCTCCTCACCGTTTTGAACCTCATCAATACCATTAACATGACCGCCAGTCGATGACATAGCCCAGTTCGAACCTCTCTGGACCACTTTCCATTCTCAGGATGGTTCAACTCGGGACCAGCTTCGAAGCGCCGTCCGATACTTTCTCCGACAGCTCCTTCTTTTATGACCGGCGGTTCATCGGGATTCCTCAGCAGGAAGGAGCGATTGTTCAGGTGATTTGGCGGTGTAAGGTACAACGAGATGAAAGTCAGGAGCTAACACTGCCTCACAGCCGCATAGCAACTCCAAAGTCTCCTACTTCCACCCCAAAGATGTTGGTTCTTACCACTATGGTGTATGTACCGCCACCATTCTCGTCCTTCGTTATGCTACTCGAACTTAGCTTGTGACATCTACTTGACAGGTTGGCCATCCGATGGTTCCACATCGGCTCACCCTTACCAATGACCTCGTTCTCGGTTATGGCCTGCACGAGCGGATGAAAGTGTACTCGCCGCGCAAAGCCACGAGGGAGGAGCTAGAGAGATTTCACGCTCCAGATTACATCGAGTTCTTATCGAGGTGAGAATGTCACGAATGAGAAGGCGCTTTGTCTTCTCACTGAAGGCCTGTGGACACGCTGCCATCCTCACAGAGTCACACCCGTCTCCCTCACCAAGATGCTCGAGCAAAACCTCGCCTCACAAAATCCTTCCCTTGTAACCCCCATTCAACCACCTCACAAAACCTTTAACATGGGAGAGGACTGTCCTGCCTTCACCGGACTCTTCTCGTTCTGCCAACAGTACGCTGGATCGAGTCTCGCGGCTTCACGGAAGCTTGGTGATGGGTTGACGGACATTGCGATCAACTGGAGTGGTGGACTACACCACGCCAAAAAGGCGGAAGCGAGCGGGTTTTGCTACATGAATGATATAGTGCTGGGTATTCTGGAGCTTCTGAGGTGAGAGATCATCTGGATAGACTCTCACGCATCGAATGCTGACTCTAGGCCATATAGAGTCCACGCTCGTGTCCTTTACATTGACATCGACATACATCACGGTGATGGTGTACAGGAAGCTTTCTACCGATCCAACCGAGTCCTCACCGTCTCCTTTCACAAGTACGATAAAGTCTTCTTCCCAGGTACCGGAGACCTGCAGGAGATTGGCGCCAACGAAGGCAAATACTTCTCTCTCAACGTCCCTCTTCGAGATGGTATCGACGATGAGAGCTATCTCGCCATGTTCAAGGCCGTGATGGAGCCTACGATCAACACATTCCGACCGGATAGTATCGTTCTGCAGTGCGGCGCGGATAGTCTAGGATCAGATCGTTTAGGAACCTTCAACCTCAGCATCCAAGCTCACGGAGAGTGTGTGCGATTCATCAAGTCATTCAATCTCCCTCTTCTCGTGGTTGGCGGAGGAGGATATCGACAGACCTCGGTGGCTAGATGCTGGACCTACGAGACGTCCGTTCTCACGTCCACCGCCGTCTCTGATCGATTGCCCACGACTCGCTGGGACGCCTACTTCCCTGATATGAAGCTTCACCCACCTTTGAGCTCGTCCATTGAAAACCTGAATAGCCGTCATGAACTCGAAGGTATCCGTCGGAAAGTGCGCGAGCAACTGCGTGTACTCAATGGAGCACCGAGTATTCAGATGCAGGAAATACCACCGAGCTTGACCGGTCAAGCAGCGGACGACGAGTTGAACGACGAAGAGGAGGATGAGAGCATGGGTACCGGACAGGCTGGAGAAGTACGTTGGGGTGATGTGACGACTCGGGACGAGATGAACCCGAAGGTACTCTGGAAGAAGGGCACATGAGGGTTAAAGAATTCGACGTCATCCATCTTGGAACGCGGCACATGCCGGTGCTCAACACCATGACACCATCGGCCGCGCGCGCAACGTGAACGCTTGACATATCCTCGGCTTAGAGGCTGCCTGCGAGCAAGCACGACAGATGACGCTTCTGATCTGGCTGGACGTTGAGCCAAAACCGTCCGCTAGTCGCAGGACAATATGAGGTTGTGGTCTGTGATATGCAGCGACATGAATGAAACGTTGTAGTGGTAGCGGCCTGGTTGCAAAACTCAGATGCAAACAGGACCAAGTCTGATGCTCAATGTATTAAATCGGCATTGTTTCCCATCTGATCCAAAACATGCGTTTGTAATAAGAACAGCGTTCAAACTCAGGGCGTAGGACTTTCTCTGGAAAAGAAGTGAGCTCTGATCCCTTCGCTTCTAGAGCAGATGCTTAACCCCATGTTTATCACCACGATTTGGAAATACAGAAAACCCTTTCTAGGCTTTGCCTAGCGCTTCCAGAACGAGACGAGCTCCCTCCACGATGATCTCATGCTCGACCTGATAATTACCATTCATGATCAGCTGACCCTTTCCCATGAGTATCCATATTGTAACCTCTCACCTGATGTATCCTCGTCTCAAGCTGCTCCAAAGTTTCACCATTGACGCACTCCACTTCTCTCACTAGCAATGGCTGGCCAGCGTCCACCTCCTTTACCACCTTGTGAACCATCACGCCGGTATTCTTGATCTCTCCTCTTTGTGCAGCTTCGTACGCTCGACCAATAGCGTTCGCGCCGTCGAACGCACCGGGTAGAGCTGGGTGTAGGTTGATGATGGGGATGGGAAAATGAGTGGGTGGTAGGCCCTCAAATTGAGGTTGGTTGGGTGCGTGCGGAGAAGATGGTGGCGGACTCGCGGTGCCATCGAGGATGGAGAGGAATTCTTGGGAAAGGATGTGCATCCATCCTGCGAGTACTACTAGATCCGGTCTACTTTCGACTACCCTCCTCGCTACCTCCTTGTCATAGTCCTCCCTTGACGACCCAGGATGCCGAGTCAAAAACGTCTTCATCGCGCATGTCGAGGTGGGGATGGGTGGAGAGTGTGTGGACGCTCGTTGTAGACCGTATGCGGTGGAACGAGAGGAGACGACGAATGTCACTTCGGCGTTGGGAAGTCTTGGGGTGCCTGCTGCATCGAGGAGGGCTTGGAGGTTGGTACCTATGGGGGAAAGAAGGAGTGTCGGACGTTGATTTAGTGTGTGTTATGAGACCTATTATAAGTTGATCTTCCTGCTCGTCAGTGTACAACCTCACCTGATCCGGAGATGAGTACGGTGATGCGAGCTTTGGAGGTTGACATGGTGAATGAGGGTGGTGGTATGAAGCTGCAGCGACGGAGTATCAAATCGTCCCGCGACAAGTCGGCAACTTTTATTCTTAGGAGATTGAAATAAATTGATGACTCAGGGTGATGTCATACACTGTTTGTCCATGTTTAAAGAAACCGATTATCGTATTCTCCTGCGATGGCCACCATCACCATCATCATCACCATCAACATCTTGTTCACATCGATTTGGACCTTTTCTGCCCCGAATCCCTTTACACTTGCCTGTCTGTACGCCATCGCGCGCGGAATTCTTCCCTGTGAGTGCATTTGCCTGCACTCACACTCTATCGATTGTTTGGGCAGAGTCACCCTGAGTCACCCCGAAGAGTGAATGAAAGCTCGTACATAGCTGTAGAGATGTTTAGAACTAGGTCTTTGCGACGTGATCTACTCCTTTGGTCATATGATGGATGCCACCTCGAATGCTCCCTTGCATGAATCCAGCAACATTGTCAAGAACCAGTAAACCCATGAGCATGAGAACGTCCTTCAGTGGCTGAGTTTAAATGAATTGCCCATTCTCCCATTTCTCACGGCGGGACGCACGCGACGACCATCAACGCGTCCCTCGTCGACATCCTCATCACCCCATCCTCCTCACCCTTCACGACCATCACGGCCACCATCACCATCATCATCAAATCCTCCCAGTATCGATTCGAGTCGACCACACACACAACACGTTGTACTATCATTCTCTCGACTTGGTTTCTTATTATCCCTCAGATCCCCATCCTCCGAGCCGATCAGAATCGAGGTCTCTTCCACCCGCGTCCTATCTCCTCGACTCCCGCATGGGCATCCCTCCATCACCACGTCGAGCAAAATCCTCATCTATTCTATCCGCTAAAGAGAGTGGGACGGATGGGAATATGTCAGGTGCGGACAACGAGATGATCGATGGGGAGAAGAGCAATGCAATAGTAGCTGGGCAGAAGCACGGACGGGACGACGAGATCATGGGTGCGTTGCGTTGGTGGCAGTCAAAGCCTGTCGTCTGTATGTTCAACTTACAAGTGATTATCTCTTGCCCTCCCCACATCCCCACCTTCTCATCTGCTTTACTCGCCTGCAACATACCGCCAGACCTCACCTCCCTTCCAGATTCTTCCCCAGCAAGGCCAACACAAAGACCTTCCAAATCCGACACCATCAAAAAGCGTAAATCTACTGGAGATTCGGACAAAGAGAATGCAAACGAGGTCGGAGGAAGTAGCAAGAAGGTGAAGAAGGACCAAGTGAAAGGTGAGTGGTGTTGACCGGTAGTGAGCTAGGTGTAGAGTGGCAGCAGCCTTTTGGGGACTGGTCGTCGACTTCTCTCGTCGCGTAAAGACTGGATGGTCCGTGGGGCAGAAAGACCCAGGGAAGATGAGAGATAGGAACACTTTCAATGAACGTCGTATGGGCAAATTTGTCATCTCACATGATCACCGTCGAGCATACTCGCTTTTTGCCCATTCAAACACACCATCGAATCCACTGCTAACTTCCTCTCTACCTATCTAGCAGAGCACAAGATTGCCGAACTGAAGAAGAAGAAGCTCATACTGCATCAAGATCATTTTACACTCGACAAGTATACACCGTACATCACGCGTGAGTAGGGCTTGTGCATCCGTTTCTTCGCAATCGGAACAACCACTGAAAACGATGTAAAACGCTTCCCACAGTCATTGCTCAGTTTCATGATCATCTATATTCACTACCTTCCGAATCGACGCTCGATGTTATTCCCGATATGTTCGTGCCGTTGGTCGTGATGATAGGTCATGAGAGCTCGGCGAAGAGCCTCAAAGATCTAGCCAAACATATCAAAACCACGATGAAGCCAGCGGAAGGGATGCAGATGGACGGTGCGGAGGAGGAGTCCTTGGCTGGTTAGTTTCCGTTCCTTACATGCACTTTCCGCACCACCCAACGTCCCTCCCCTCCCCTACCCTCACAGCCATCCCACTTAAAACATTCACCACACTCATCCCGACCCTCTTCACCCAAGAATCTTATGGCTTCATCCCCACCGACTTCTCATCCCTTCTACCCTCTGCATCTAGTTCGACATCTCCGGCAGCGGAAATCAAAATCCCGCCAGGTCTCCAAATCTCTCGATGGGAGGCGATAGATATCGAGCTCATTCCACAGAGCGAAGGTGGGAGAGGCTTGAAAGCGCGAGATGTTTTGAAGCAGAGAAAATTTATTAGAGAGCAGGTGAGATGGTAATGGGGGTACCGCCCGGCTTGTGAGCATCTACCCGCTAAACAACCGCTACCGTCTCCTGCCAGGCTCGCACGGAATGTCGACGAATTGCTGCAGAGCTTCCCGCGGAAACCGCATTGGCACTCCTTGGTCTCTCATCCGGCGAAGAAACGGGACGCGGACGTCAATCGAGAGTCGACGAGGATGATGACGTCGTGATGGTAGGCTCTTCCAACAGAGGAGGAGCATCGGCTTCGAGATCAAGATCGCCAGAAAAGAATGCCAAAAAGGCCAAGGAGGAGGTGAGCAAACCCGTCGCACTGCTGTTTCCGCTCTCTACGCTGATGCTAGGTCCATATTGATAGACGAATGAGCAACGACAAAAACGTCTCGCTCGCGAAGCCAAACAACAGCAAAAGCTCGAAGATCAAGCTCGAAAGAACGAAGAAAAGGCTAAGAAAGACGAAGAGAAGGCGAAGAAAGACGAAGAGAAGGCCAAGAAAGACGAAGCAAAGGCAAAAAAGGAGAACACTGTCGCCAAGAGCGCGGCATTGATGTCCAACTTCTTTAAAATTGCGCCGTCTACTCCTGCTTCCACTGCGAAAACCTCGGTCCCACCAAGAGACAGGAGTCAGAGTAGAGAATCTCGTGAGTGAGGAGAGGCATGTTGCGAAGCTGTCCCTTCCGCTGAACCTATTGAATGTCACCTCAGGCGAACCCAGCGTAACCATCTCAGACTTCAATGTAACATTTCGGCCCTATGAACGATCTAAGAATGTCGAACTCGCGCCGATGAATGGGTTTCGCACGGGGCGCTCTAGCGTTAGTCCCTGTACGGCGGTCGATCCCACGTCCTGGTCAGAGAAGGGTGAGTGCACTATCATAATGTTCCCACCGACATCCACTTAATCATGTCTTGACAGACTTTCTTCTTGACGCCATCCGTACTGCTTCACGGGGCGGGCCTTTGTCCCGCCCTCTGCGCTCGACCATCGGCTCCACCAGCCTGAAGACGCCTGCCTTACACTCTACCGTCTCTCAGATCGTCGCCAAAGCGCAAGAAGTCGGGGATCCTAGGGAGGTCTACGACCATCTGCGAGATCTCAAAAAGTTTCCCAGGAAGACGTTGAAATTTGCGGAGGACCTTCGGCCACCATACGTCGGCACCTGGTCACGTCCCTCCACGATCGTTGGCCCACGTACCCCCTTTGGAATGGATCCAGTCATTGACTATAGCATCGATGAAGGCCTTGATTGGGAAGAAGAGCCGGCGGAAGAAAACATCGATGCGATAGAGGAAGACGAGCAGAGTGCGGATGAAGACGACGAAGAATCTCTCCTCGGCGATTGGTTGGTAGGGGATGACGAAGTTGAATTCGTCGAGGATGGTTCAGCGTCTCCAAGCAAGAAGTCCCCGGGAGGAAACGACATGGCGTTGCTCGACAAGCAAGCGAGGGCCAGAGACGCCCATGAATCGGCGGTGGCGAAGCGCAAGATCGAAAAACTCGTACCTTTCACCAAAGGCCCCATTTGGGAAACTCGGTATGCTGAAATCCCGTGGAAGGGATTCGAAGCCTATCAAATCTGCTTTATCAATGGTGAGTAGAGTAGGCACGCGCGAGAAGCAATTCGCCGATTGACCCCATTTTTAAAAAGACACGCCTGAGACGATCGATCCATTTAGATGGCAACCTACCCAACTCAATCCGCTTGCAAGCGACGACGATGCGCCCTCCACCAATGCCAATCCGATCAAGGAGAAGAAGGCGGTGTCCGCAACCAAGCCCAAAGGCAGCTTTCCTCAATCACATCTCGCCTCCTTCATTCGGTCCATCAACGGATCTACCAAAGGGGCCACCCTGCTCACACAAGAGCTGTACGTTGAGTACAAGGGTGTGGCCACGCAGGCCGTGATCAAGATGAAATTCGACGAGATCGCGGTAAGAGCTGGCGCGAGGTCGGGCGTCTGGGGGATTGTCGACAGCGCGTGGGTGAGTGTTGGGCTTGATGTACTCGTCGCTTCTTTACCGCCCGCTGACGATCACGATACCTTTTGCCTTCCAGGAGGAAGCTGGCCTTCCTAAACCATCAGCGCCACCATCAGCGCTACCATCTTTGTTCGCCAACAAGACGAATGGCATCGAGGCGTAGCGGATGGACGCTGCCACCGGCGATACCTCACCTCCACCCGCCGGTTGAATTTCGCCGCGAGCCATCTCCGTCGTTCCATTTTATCATTTGAGCCGATTATTTGTTCCTGTCGTCCTGTAACTCCAGCAAGGACACGTTGATATAGATCTGTCATCATTCACGGCTGGGACTATTACAATCCGAAACCTTCGCATCTTCTGCGACCTTTCTGGCCTGTGTTCCGGGTCAACGATTCTCTTCAACATCTTTTAGTTATCTCGTCCGCCAAGGAAATGCTTCACAGCTAATATGTCGGTGATTGACGATATGCCAGCCGCAGGGCAAAACCCTCTTGCAGCACAGCTAGACCCTTCTGCGCCCGTGATCTCCCTCAACAAGGACGGAGACGACTCCACCAAGCGCCCGAAACGCTACTGGACAAAGAATGCCGAACGTTGGTGGGCTGCAGCGTGTTTCTGGGCTATGGTGGTTGCAGGTGTGGTCCCGTTTAGCATTGCTCCTCGTATGTCTTGCCGTTAACCACCTGCACTCCTCTTTGTCAGGATGGAACGATAGTCAGACTGGTCCTCTGCTCCTCCGCATGCAAGCCAACTACCACCTTACTTATACGATCGTCTCCCTCATCTTCGTCTTTGCTTTCCTCGGATTTCTAACGGCCTGTCTGAGCAACGTTTGGCTAACGGATCGACTAGGATTTGGGAAGGTGAGTGCAAGGCCACTTAGCGCAAGGGCGTGCCATACTGAGGTCATCCTGCAGGTCATCACCTTGGGCGCAAGCTGTCAAGTTGTCGCCTACGCTATTCAAGCCTCGGCCCCGCCATTCCCTGTATTTTGCCTCTCTTTCTTCATATCTGGTGTCGGAATGGGTTTACAAGATGCCCAGGCAAATACACTCATCGCAACACTCGACCTGGTGGACGGGAAAACAACCAGAATGAGCTGTCTTCACGCTGCCTATGGTAAGTTTTCGTGATACTGCTGCTCCGTGGTATTCACGCTGACCGATGCTGGTCGCAGGATTCGGTGCATTCTGTGCTCCACTCGTCGCTACCAAGTTCGCCGAGCTGCCGCATTGGAACTACCACTACTTCACATCTATGGCTGTCGCTCTCCTCAACGTCTGCGGACTTCTCCTCGTCTTCCGCTTGAAGACACAAGACGTCCTGCTATGCCGCCATCTAGCTGATGCCGAGGTGCGAGACCAGTCGGACACCTCACGAATCGTCACTCTACAGTCGCAAACGACGGGTGGTGGGGACGAGAAGAATTGGCAGGACATCCCCAAGTCGATTGAGCCCCCTGCTGTGTCGGCTTCTTCTGGCACCAAACTTCGCACGATATTGCTTTCTCCTATCGTTCAGCTCCTTGCCTTCTACTGTCTTCTCTACGTCAGCGCCGAAATTACGATAGGATCATGGATTGTGCCCTACGTGCAAACATCACTTCATGCCCCGCCGTCTTCGGGAATGATATCGAGTGGCTACTTTGCTGGGCTAACTCTCGGTGAGTGTGGACCAGTGATATGTTTCTCAGTGAACGGGAATGAAATTCTCTTTCGGCAGGCCGTCTGGTTCTCATCCCTGTAAATGGATGGATAGGTGAACGCAATGCTGTCTACGTTTATTCGCTGGTCGCAGTCGCTCTAGAGATCGTGAGTAGGATGTCTTGGTTGAGTCTTACCCTCCCTCAACCAACCCACTCCTATCTAGGTCATTTGGCAAGTCCCATCCATCATCGGAACCGGCGTGGCGGTCTCCTTCGTGGGATTTTTCCTGGGACCGATTTATATTCTCATCATGCACGCGTGTACACATGCGTTACCAGACCATTTGTACGGTGGTGCGATCGGCTACATTGCCAGGTGAGTCCGCCTAGCCCGCCTCCCAGAACACCACTGAGAACGCTTTCGCCTCGGCCTGTGCAGTCTTGGACAGGCGGGTTCGGCGATCTTCCCATTCTTGACGGGGGCACTGTCACAAAAACACGGCGTGTGGGTCCTTCAACCATTGGTCGTTGGAATTCTGCTTTTCGCAATGATTATTTGGGGAGGTGCAATGTGGGTCAGTAGAAAACATCGGGACATTCGATCATCGGATCAGGACTAGCCTTTAATCATGTATGAATGTATGTTTAGCTATTGACATGACGACCACCAACATCGGTTTCAGCTCAGTGATATCTTCATTGCCGCAGCTTATCGAATGATGATCGGGAGGGATGGGGTAAGGCATGGAATTGATAAAGATCATAAGACATCGGAAGGACGTAAAAGGACGTTAGGTACGAAGAACGAGGTACAATCAATGTCACAGACGTTTGATGGGGAACAACAAATACAAATATTGCGGGTAAAGGAAAAAACGGAAAAGGTATCTATCCGCTAGCATTCATCTCCACCGATCCATGTGCCACCAAATGGGCCAGCATGGTCCAACAGACTAGTCTTGTCCATCGGCACTCGATCGAGACAAGAACCCCCTTCGTAAGCCTCCTCTTGCGTTGGGGCGTCCACCGAGTGCTCTCCCGCGCCGCAAGACCACACGATTCGAGGATCGCTGTCGATCCATTGCTCGCTTCCGCGAAAGTGGGCGAACCCTTGCCAAGTAGCAGGGAGATGAGGGATTGGGTCGGCGTAGGAGTTGATTCTCGTGACGGAGAGAGTGGAACCAACCGCCTTGGTGTGGTCGGAGATAAGCTGGTCGATCCATTTGGCGAAGTTGAGGTCGCCGATTCGGTTCATCGAGAGAAGCTTGGCATTGATCTGGAGTGGGCCCGGCTGAGCTTTTGAAGACGCCCTTCGGCCAGTAGTGGCCTTTTGAGAAGCTGCGAGTGCTCGCTTCGAAGGCCACCACGAATGATACGTCTTCCTCCCGCCAACCTGTTCCAGCACCCTATCGAAGATTGACCCATTATAGTCCGCGTCCATGGGCGGCGACGAGAGTGGCGAAGACGAAACGACTGGCCGGTTGGCATGTTCGTCAGAACTGGGCGTCCTGATTGCCGCCTTGACCGGGTCATTGAGATGCAAGTGCACAGAAAGCGAGACAAGGAATGCGATGGTGCTACCCAAACCGTGACCGACCACGTCGAGCTTCTTCACATGCACGACCTCTCCGTGGCGCATATTGTCTTCGGAGGACACTGGTGGTGACTGAATGAGATCGAGAAGCGAAAGGACTAGCGCTGGTCCATCTTCCAGCAGAGGTTGAATGAGGGCATGATGGATCATAGGCCGCTCGCTCCCAACAGGGAAGTATTGTTCCATCAGCCTTGCCGGGAAAAGGATGTCTGGTAAATTAGCGAGGAGGCTTTGCTTGGACTTGAGGTGCTTTTGAGTCGATTGCTTGGAGGAAGGGTTGTTGGGTGGAGAAGAGGAGAGGAGTTTGATGAAAGAGTCGGTGTCGGACAGGGATGAGACGGAAAGGGTCAAACCACTTGATGACGGCGAATGAGAGATGTACCCTGAGGAGATGAGAGTAGGTTGCAGTAAGCATCCAGTCGACCTTGTCTTGACGAGAGGACCCTCCGCGACTCACAATTGACCTCGTCACTGGGTTCACTACCGTGCACACTATTTTTCTGGAATGTCACCGCCATACGAGAGTCATGGCTGCTGGCGACGATGTTGCTCCCTCGCTCGAGACCATTGGCAGAGAATGCTCGGGGTCGGGCCTCCGGTTCGATGGTAGAGGGTAGATCTTCATCTGAGGATGTGCGAGCTAGTGACCGGGGTGATGGGGTGAGGGAGTTACCAGGCTGGAGGTGGCGATGGGAAGGGCAATGGGCGGCGCTGGAAGTAGCGATGGTCAGACGACGAGGCAAATTGTAACCAGCGACAACGACGGACTCACTTGATTACCTTTGCCAGACGACCCAGTTCAAGCATCTCAGACTTGGAGAGGGTGAAAGCTGCGGCATGGCTATTGGGGGCTGGTGCTGGTGCTGCTTGACCCTGCAAACAGAGGTTGGCGAGGAAGAGGGATAGGGCGAACAAACGCGAAGTTGAAGCGTGCATGATAGGTTGGTTGGGTGGGTGGATGAGGACGGTGACGACTTGGGACGTGTGGAGGATGGAGACAAACGTTGAGGAAGGACGAAGGAGTTGCGGCTCAGTGAATTGGACGGGAAAAGGCAGGGATGACAAGCGACATTGAAAGACGACGTTTATGTAGCACTTTTATATCGTTCGAGGTGGACTTTGACCGAAATTGGGTTCTGCTGAGGGATGACGAGACGAGACATTTACCGCAGACTGTGAACGGGTGCTATGATCTCAGACAGCAACCTAGACGGAACTCGTTTTCTCCAGGGATCCAGGGATGCGGGGAAAGGGAAAGCGGTAATGAGTCTCGAGCGGTTCCACCTGCGCGGGCTCGAGCAGTGCTGCTGCCTACCCCACAACACAAAAAGACCCATCGCATCATCGGCACAGTTGTGCGAGACAAGACACTAGTCTCAACTGGCAGCAAATAAATGACAGCAAGGGTCAGGGGGGCTGCAACGCGTCCCGGACCTGCGAATCTGGAACACGACTCTGAGACAGGTTTGGAACAAAGCTTAATCCAAAATCAGGATCCCTCGCCCTGGCGTGGTCTAACAATACCTGTGGAGCTTCAGAGGCCGTATGTGGAAATACCTGTCCGAGACTGGCAGCGGGTACTGTTCCCGTCCAATTCCTCCTATTGCACGCGAGACCTTCTGGTCGTCCCCCGTCAACGATGCTTCCACTTTTCTTTCTCGTCCGTTTACTGACACTTTCTCCGAGCAGCGATCATCGCGCGGGCAGAGTCATAATAGAAACCGTATGATTCATATTCATTTGGGTACAGTAATAGTGAATACCTATCGGGACCTGGATGTATAATCAATATCGTAGGGAGATGTGTCAAACTAAAATCGAAGAGAGAGAGAACGGTCCCGACTTTTAAACGCCAAAGCCAAAAAGATGGTATGATACCGGATGCTAGGCAGCGAACTCGGCCGTGGGAGACTGTGAAACGGAATAATGCGGCCTGCTCTCTTGAAAAACACTAGCTAGTCGCCCCTGCCTCGGGCTTTGCGCCGCCCAAGACACCGCCAAACTTCGTCCTCGGCCTTGCTGAGTCCCTTTCAACTAATCCAGAGGTTCTCCCTCTCTTCCTTCTGACTACTAGCATATCTTCGTCTTCATCCTCCTCCATATGAAGCAAGATCTTGGGTGAGGTATTGTTATCGGGCGATCCCTGGCCGAGTGCAAACCCAAGATCCAGTGGAGCCAGAAGTTGAGAACGATCCTTTGTGCTTGGCTGAACAGGAGCAATAAAGAGCTGCTGCAGTTCATGTGGCGCATGCTCGTATTCTGCAGAAGTAATGCTCGAATTTGCGCGCTTGGGCCGTTGAGCAGCGGAAAAGCGGAAACTGGTTGAAGAAGACGCCGGAGGCTTCGGTGGCGATGGTGAGATAATGGTGGAAGTCGGAGCTGAATCCATGGGAGACGAGAATAAAGGGGAGGATCCAGACAGAGGAGAATTCGAATCCGAGGGGGTGGAGTCGGTAGCAGGAGGTCCTCGGATGCCCAAACCTGTCGGCTGCTTCTTGACCGGAGTCACATAAGGATTGGCTGGAGAGTCCATATACGTCAATTTGCTTGGCTGTCCGGCCTCGATCACACATTCCATCAGGACATCTTCTGCCTTCCTAGCCGCGGCCATGGTTTCCCTCATCTCTTCGACCTCTTTAGTCAAATCACTGGCTGTGAAGCTGCGTCCGCGCTGAAGTAGACTCGTAGGACGAGCAAGACCACTGCTCGACATCTTTGTCGAAGGTCGGCGACGCAGAGAGCGGCGAGGGTTGGGAATCGCGGGAGATCGCGTGACGGGAGGATCCACAGCATCGGGAGGAGACAGCAAGGCGGTGTTGGAGACGTCGAGCGGACTGCCTAGAGGTAGAAGTGATGGACAAGGAGTTGTCATATTGTCATCCTTGGACGAGTTCTGTAGAGTAGTGGACAACCTATTGAAGACGTCCCACGTCAAAAAACGGCATCCCATCTAGTCAAGATCAGCTTGTTGACTCACCTCAACACTCTCCCCAAATCTGCATCTGTTCGCTTTGGCCTATCAGGCGATCCTATGTCTGTCGATTCTCCCTCTTGCACCTCGGCGACCTCCGATGTGACAGCCAGTGCATCCAAAAAGTCCATACTCGATATCCTGCGAATATGAGGACGAGCAGGTCTACTACGCGCTGTAGGACCGGTGCCCCCAACCTTGAAGGGACCAATCTCTGTAGTGGCATTGCTACTTTTGGCGGCAGCGTTGACAATTCCATCATCACCTGACACCGTGCGTTCATCAACCGACTCGTTCGAGAAATGTCCCAACGCACGAGCGATCTCTTCAGTGTTGTAACCCTTTGAAATCAACCTAGCGAGATGAGCTAATCTCGCTCGAGTCTGCTTCCACGTATGCATCCATCTTCGTTTCCCTTTGCTCGCCATATCCTCATCTTCATCGGCTACCGTGCTTTCGCTGTTGTAGTCGCTGGCGCTGGACCTTGCGGTATGACTTTTTATCCTGGACGATGATGATCTTTCTCTCAACCGAGCGGAGTGTCGGGCTTTGGATCGTGGTGAGCTATGTTCGAGGGATTCGTAATGCATGATCTGATTAGTGAGTTCGTCGAGTGCTGGTGGGTCTGGGAGGGTGCCGGGTGGATATGGGTGAGTGAGTGGTTGGAGAGGATGGAGGAGGAACTGTGGAACATGCAGTCAGATGTAAGCCGAACGCCTGCGACTGGTGAAGACTGGTATCAAATGGTCGTGTCACTGACGCTCTGCAATACGAAGTCATCCATCTCTTCCCAACTTCCCTCCGAAATCCTCGCCTTGAGTCCTCTATCTGCTGTCACTCCAGCTCCCCAACCATCACCACCGCTATGACCGATATTGCCATCACCACTTGCGCGCCCCGCATCATCGCTTGATGATGTGCTCAAAGTATCTCCATCGTCAACCAACGCACGTCCACGCTTTGCGCCCACTATTTGAGGTGGTACGAGGCCGGAGGATGAGGACGATGAGGATGACGAATGGGTGGAGAGAGAGTCGGTGCAGGAAGAAGGATGCCGCACATCTGCGTATCTGACAGAGCGGAGCTACAATAACCCGTTGATAGAGTGTTATTCAAACATGATCGTGACACGTATCGAGGTAGATGTTCAGGCTCACCTGGTCTAAAGGAACTGGTGTGAGTGGAAGAGGTGTACTTGGGTTCGCCCTGGCACAAGTGAAGAGTTTATATGGATCTCTCGTCAGCAACTCATTTGTGACGAGTCCCTTCTTTCGCATCCCGACTCACTCGACGGAGGGCTGCCGATACGTTGGGAGCGGTCCCAAGTGCATTCTCACTGCGCCGCTGGTGCCCATGCGAATCTTCATGGAATAGTGCGCGAGTATGAAGTATGAGTGGAGTTGTATCAGATAAGATGAATGACAAGCACGTCGAATGGATAGATCGACACTCACATCTGGCATTTCCTCATCAACGCCTCGCCGTGACATTGCTATATACCGAGACCGCGATCGGTAGCATTGAAGCGGTCGTGTGATGCGGCCACAAGAACGACGTCCTGACTTGTATTGAGGCGAACGATGTGCGACGGCCTGGGGTTGTAAGATGTTCGAGTCGCCGGGCAGTGTGGGGATTGACGTTTGGAGCAGCCCCTAACACCAACGATTAAGTGAATCTTTGAACGAGTGTGTGGTAGTGCAATCCGGACCTCTGGACGGATGGAAGGATGGAACACTGCGTTGACAGGTGAAGCTGAGGTTGAGCGGCGAAGTTGAGGGTGTAGATGAGGGTGATGTTGAATACCAACATTCCGATCTGAATCGGTAATAAGTAATCCCGACCCGCCGCCACGCCTGGAGTTCATTTCATTCCCATTCAAATCAAATCAATACATTTCCAATTCACAATCAACAATCAACATTCAGCAAATCAACAATCAGCAAATCATCCTGTCGCTCCTGCATTCATAACTTGTCTCTTTTCTCTCCTCCCCTACTTCTGGTGGATCCACTGCTTGGCCTCCTCAGCCTTCTTTTCCTCCTCTTCCTTGGTCAATTTCTTATCAGTGCTCGGCTCGGGAACGTCTCGTCCCTTGAGAACGGCAGGACGAGCAGCGATACGATCGATCCAAGCCTGTCATTCATTTTTTTAACGTCGTTACTTCGCTTAGCAAACTCTATGGATTGACCGTTAGCCATCGCAGAATTGACTCACGCTCAGATGAGGGAATTCATCGATACTCTCCACACCAGACCAGCTCCAAATACGAACCCAAGGAAAGACTAGAAACCCCGACTGATCAGTGACTCCGCCATCTCTCCGTCTCGTCTGCTGTTCCCCTTACTCACCATTGATGTCAGCGATGGTGTACTTGCCCTTGCCGTCTCCAACTAGATATTCCCTGGATTGTCCATCCCATCGACCGCTCAAACGATCCTCCAAGACAGAGTAGAGTCGCTTGGTCTCTGCGACGTAACGCTTGATAGCGTATGGGATTTTCTCCGGAGCGTATCGGAAGAAATGATTGGCTTGACCTTGCCTAGTAAGTGGACACTCATGCAATCAGTCAAAATGTCTTCAAGACCATTTTAAAATCCCAGAGCGGCTTAACACCCACATCGGTCCAACACCACCGTGAGCGAAGAAGATCCACTGCAAAATCTCGCTCTTCTTGATAGGATCGGTGAACGTGAACTCGGCCTTGGTGTCGTACTTGTCCGCCAGCCAGAGAAGGATCGCAGCAGACTCAAAGATCTGATGAGGAGGAGATACGCTGTAGTCGGTGAGTGCCGGGATTCGACCGTTGGGATTGATCTGTAATACATCGGTGAATTGGTATCAGGTTGACAAATCATCGACCATCCACCACGAGATGCGAGGCAGATGCAGCTCACCTTCAGGAACCAATCTTGCTTCTGCTCAGTCTCACTGAACTTGATGCCCTTGAAGTCATATTGAAGACCATACACTGCCTTGAGCTCTTCGAGGTAGATGCTAGGCTAAGGTGGTTGGTGACGAGTGACGGCTGTACGTTAGACCAACAGGGACGCAGGGACGCTCGACATGAGTCGACGAGTAAAAGAATCTCACCTTGTGGCCTGGGTAGTTCGGCAAGGATGGTGAGTTCATAGACACGGGTGACTAGACATGAATGGCGTAATCTCACCATTGGGAGTGCCAGCGGTCCACAACATCAACTTGGATCCATTGGTTGGTCCGGCGGTAGACATCTTGGCGGTATGATATGAAGTGATTCTGAGTGATGAGCGAGGGAAGAGTTTGGATGACTGAGGGAGCAGGGTGAGAGCCGCTCGGGTCATGTGCATCAATAAATAGTAGTGCTGGCATATCCAAATAAATGTTCTAGCTTGCTAATCCCTCTCGCGTAATCACATTCGGCTACTACCATTACTGATGTGGAGGTCAACAAAAGGCAAAGTCTCGGAACCAGAGTCGTCTATCAGGCCCAATCTTCCGTGCTTTCAGTCCAGCACATTCCTCGACAGCGCACTCCGGATCTCCCGCCGCCCTTCGTACCACACGTCAAACGCAGGCATCATCGTCCCTGATCGTTGCCTTTCCAGCAGGTAGTCGGCCAGGACTATGAACATACCGTATCCTGTCAACAGTTGATGTTCAGTAAGGTACCGGGTACTGCATATGTTCCAGGGAGACATTCTCGATGGACTCACGGAATGCATAGTTCAAACCAATGCGTGTCAAATCCTTCGCCTTCTTCGATGATGGATCAGCCGCATCTATACGCAGCTTGAAGCTGCAACGCAGGGAAAGAAAGGACGGCGATCAATTTCTGCCTGGTTCTGCGTGAGCGCTGCACTCACTCATACACCGCCTCCCTGAGGTTCTGTACTCCGGACATGGCATCAACACACCGGTCGACTATGCTCTTCGCCTCTTTCCCGTATGCGAGGACGGAGACGCTATGAAAAGGCCGATCGTTTCGGGTCAGCTGGCTGCGTCGTTTCAGCCGGATGAGATCCCACCCACAGCTTCAGGATCATCTTGAACTCGCCTATCATGCAACGCAGACGTCAGTTCCCCAACTACGATATGCGACGGGGACGCCGCTTACCGTTCAAGTAGGCCCTCTCCTCAGTCCAGTCCGTCTCTCCAGTACTGGACACCTCATTGTCACCGTAGCCAGTGGTCACACCTGCCAATATACTCGCGGTTATGCTAGCCGTTATCATTCCACTACTCGTTCGCCCTCTTCCCATTTGACAGTTGAAGGTAAAGTCCGCATTATCGTATTGAAGGCCCCTCTCGATCATGTCTAGCATGATTTGCATCGCTTCAGGTAATGGTGCTTGTTCATCCCTAGAATGCGGAAGACAATATCAGCATATGAACTCTTCACGAGGTTGTCCCAGTAAACTCGCGTAATGGCAATCCGGCTGTATTCCACTTGAAACCCCTCTTTGATCACCTGATCGTACAGCTCGCGCGGGGTGCGGAGATCATCCTCCGCCACCACCTTCCACACTGGAGCAAGCTCGAAATGCCCGGCCTGAGTTTCCACCTCATCATGCAGAAGGATGCGACCGTTGGTCTTCATCTCCTGCCAAATGTCTCGCTTTAAAGCGATTTCCATGTTCTCGACGACAGCCGCTTCAACCCCGGTGGTCTCAATGTTGCTGATGGGAGAATCCAAAAGTCGGAGCTTTGAAAAGGGCGTTAGCATTGACGAGTAGCCCCTTTGGTAGTCGGCAGGTGTACTCACAACATGTGGTGAACCTTCTATATAAATCACCGGCTCCTAATTGTCCACAGGAATGTCAGCGCGGCCTGTTAGGGGTCCTCCTTTTCGAAGATATCTCTTACCTCTCTCAGCGAGGTCCACAGAATTTTGCGCAGGCCGCGTGGGGAAGCGCCCATTCGTTTGAGTGCGTTCCGAAGACTACAGAGGTGACAGCCCATCGGTCAGTCTGCCGTGCTGCATGATCCGCGCCTCTTCAACATTTCTCTTACCCTTCAGCTGTTGGCATTCTGGAATGTCGGGAGGCTGTTAGAGATGTCCATCCGCGACATGGCCCAAAACTCACCCGGTTCCGTATACTGCTCGATGGCCTGCACCGTCTTCCAGACTCTCCCCCATCACAAGAGGCACCCGACGATAATTTGCAGCCCCTTCCACTCGGCTACCAAGGTCGGATCAGCCTGGTATGAGCTAACCTTGACTAATACATTACGTACTCTGGTAGACTGGCTTTCTGTAGACCAAGGAAGAGGTCCACTTTGATAATAAGTCCGCTCGCGAGAATGGCACCTGATCGATTGACAATGACCCGCATGGCATCATCCGTTGACTAGTGATTTAGACGGTCATCAAAAGGGCATAAACGATACCTCGCCGAAGCACGTACCGCTAGCGAACCCTCCGCTTCTGGCCCTACGGGTGCCAGAACTTCAAGGTCGCCTGCCTTGAGCTCATTCGCGAATGTTTGAAGCACTAATGAGACATAGTTCAAGGTCAGCTATCGCACCCATAGATTGCAAATTGCACACCGACCTGGTCTCTCTTTATACCACTCTCCAAAAGCCACATCCATCTCCATTCTTTGGCTTTCTAGGTACGCCTGAAGTTGAATCAGCTGCAAATATCGACCAAGTTGTGTTTTGCCTAGCTCATGGGGAAAGATCAGTACGATGTCGGCTGACGGACTGGAAGAAGTTCGCCACCAACCGTCTTTGATCAAAGCCTTCCTCGTGTTTTCCTGTTTTGTCTCCTCTGCTCGCTGATAGATTCTCTCAATGGATTCCCTCAGTTGAAAGGTCTCTGAGCATAGGTCGATAACTTCATCCACAATCTGCCAAACGCGAGGAAGAGATCGACTTGTATCCAAGATGTACCCGGAATGCTAGATGCACTGACCCTCTTAATTCTTAACCCGGATGGTAAGGTTCGCAAGCAGGAATTGACTAATTGCCAAGACGATCTGCTGTGTGTTGGTTCTGCATCGCCGTCCACTTTCTGCTGGGCCCGAGAGCGGAGCCATCGGTAGATCAGACAAATTGTGATGCTTGCCAAAGTCGAGCGCCCGCGGCCTGAGTCAATCCGTGCAGCTCAGCTCTCGTTCCCAATAGCAGCCTGTCCGAATTACTCACCAAGCTGGTCGTTTAGAATGATCGCGGTGCTGTCTTCGTCGTTCTTGATACAGAATGTTATGAGATCGGTGATGTCTTGATCCTGTATTGGATTCGTAAGTTAGTCTCATGCGAGGTCAAATCAAGCCTGACACTGTCACCTACATCTAGCACAGACTCGGCAGTGATCGGCAGACGCCTGTAGGAGACTTCAAGATCCGTAATTTCGCTCCTGGCGGTCTCCATAACCGTTCTCATGGTCTGGATCTCCTCGGGTCGCAGATCTTCCCAAACGGGGACAACAAGCCCTTGAGGTGACTCGGTGTGTAAGAGCAGCCTGAAGGTAGTTCGTGCGTCAGAGGCATGGCGCACTCGAAGAATAGACCAGGATGCTCACCTTCCATCAAAGTTGCGGAGCTCCGCCGTAGCATCGCTGATGAGACGGTCCTCAAGAGTTTCGAGTCGCTGACCTGAGACACCGCTGTAATCCTAGGATCAGAAGGATGTCTGAGCTTAACAGATTCCCTTCGCCTCGCTCGATTTATTTGAATTACCTTGAGATTTCGGAGTGTCATGTTCGCCTTTCTTAAGCAGTACGGTTCACCAGCCAGCATCACCAGTGGTTCCTTTCGTAGAAATTATGTCAGACTGCCGGCCAGCTCTTGGGCCTTGAAATGAAATTTACCTCACGGAGATTGACCCAGAGGACCTTTCTTATGAGTGGTTGTTCACTTTGGACTTTCCGCACGATATCCATGATTGCACTTGCAGATGGTTGGCCGAGCGTCCACGCAGACATTCCAGGGACATGTCTAAGGTTTGGAGCACCCCTTATCATGCCTGGCATCATCGCAGGCTGTGCAAGCCAGCGATCAGACTTGAGCACAGTTCTATAATATCAATATCAGAGCTGGTAAGCATATGCTAACGGAGAGCCAGGGATTTAGAAGCTCACCCTGGCCGCAAGATGATTCCTGCCCGTTGTGAAACCACCTGCAACGAGAATTCGTCGTCCACCACGTCCGGCTGATGGTCTTCCTCGTGAATTCCGACATCTGCCTGCTGAGTCGCCGTCACCTTAGAAAGCGGCGACAGGTCGTTGATCGGAGCAAAGATGAACAAGCGTCCACCACCCCTGCGCCTCATTGTCTTGATCATGTTCCAAATTTCTGGCCGCGTCTGCCGAAGAGAACTGCTTCAGGGGCATCGTCCAAGGAATCCCAGATCGAGCTCCGCTCACCTCCAGCCAAGACGCGAATGTCTTCCCCGTCATTCCACCATCCTCCTCCTCCACGTAGCTTGCGAAGGCAATTAAGACAAAATATTTCTCCATCTAACGTCGTACGAAGCCCGCTATAAGTCTTGAGAATCCGTTCTGTGCAGGACGGAAAGCTTATCACATACCGCGTACAATGCCCTCTCCAACCACTTTTGACGGCCTGCTTGCGTCTCTACGACAGTCGAGTATTGCATACGAGCCTTGATGACCTCTTCTCTCAAGTTGACAACGGCATCGCAGCTGTCAATGACATGATCGACCAAGGTTTTGATCTCTTTTCCCTTGTCCAAGAAGGAGAGCAAGCTGAGAATGACTTGATAATTGCCCATAATAGCATTCCGGAGCGACTCTAGCAGGGACATGTCGCTCACGAGAAGATCTGTCGCAGACGTCGCTATTTTGGTATCGGCTGGTGGAAGAAATCATGTCAGCATTGAAGATGCACCCTTCTGACGCTCAACATCTCACCTGACTGCAGAAGACGATCTAGCATTTGGGTCAGTCGCAGCAAGGCCTTGTTTTGACTCTGTTGCTGAGCAGTTTGTTTGAAGAATTGGGAGGCTTGGATTCCCTGAATCGGAGTTGACGTCCCTGTCATTGAAGCGAAAGGCTCTTCCAACTCCATCTCCAGAAATCTTTTCCGCCGAACCAGAGCCGCGGCACACATAGCAAAAGTTGCTCGCACTGCTCCCATGCCGTCGTTAAATACCAGACATGTAGACAAGGGGTCATGAATTTGCAGAATTTTCACATAGGCATCAAGGTAGTTGTCCTATAGGTCGAGATTGCGTCAGTCTCCCGGTTACTTGGCAGCGTATAGTAGTGGATGCTTGCCTCTACTGGTCGGTCGGAAGAAATTGGTATACTGAGAGTCAAACGTGGACGTCAAGAAGCAGTCATTGCACCCTGAAATATGGTCAGGCATACCGGTGATACTCTAGTAGCCATCCATCTTCTCTAGCCTGCTGCCATGCCTCTTTAACAGTGAGTAGGTTGTTCTCATCGATTGCAGTCCAGGTCTTCATCAACGTTCCATCATCTAGTTCATCGTGGGTCAGTACAAGGCCACCGTACCTGTGAGGCTCTGTGAGATGAGTCTCGGTGATTTGGCAACCCGGCTTTGAGACTCACTTCTTCGCCTCTTTCAAGATGTCACTCTTCAGTCTATCTTCGATGCCTTCCAGGTTTTCGGCTCGGTCAGACAAGGCCAGAGTATTTTTTGGGACAGAACCATCGCGCAGAACGAACGGCTTGCCACTTATGTAGACTGCCAGAGAGCATCGATTCAGATCCTCCTCTTCGAAAGCTAGTGACTCGCACAGTTCACCTACTGATCGGTTCCTCCCTTGTGCAGAACCACACACACATCGTCGGCTGATGTCCGTCCACGGGCTTCGCCTGATCCCGACAGCCTAGAAGAGATAGGATTGACCGTAGCCCCGAAAGGGTGGGCTGAGCCGTTCCGTACACGTTGAGCGATTCCTCTCGTGGCGCTCTCCAATTGGGAGCTCCTTCTAAGTGAATGTCAAGATCCATAGCGCGGCCTGTAATCGAGGCAGTGGCTCAGCTTCTGTCCCGTTTTCCTCCTGAAACAAGCCCCTGGTCCTTTGCACAGACATACCGGTAGGATAATGGTCTTCAGAGAGGTGAAAGATATGAGTCAGTTGCTAGCTAATTGCGTTTTCATTGACCCTTTTCTTACCGGTCTTTAGGATGAAGCTGTCATACCAGCGTTAGTTTTCAGGAGAATCAACGGCGAAAGGAGACTTCAGGAGTCTCACCCTCTAGCTAAAACTCCACCGTCTCTCCGCTTGACGACCCCATCCTCCTCCTTCTTCAACTTGGTTTTCGCGTCTAGTACCTGGTTCCTCCGTTTCATCCTCTGTTGAGCGGGATGGCCGTCTTGAAAAGCAGCCTGACTTGAAGCTGGTCTCTGAAGCGCATCACGGTCAATTGATAGGACTCTTTGGAGAGAAGAATGTATCGAAGGAGTAGCGGTACCAGTAGAAGAGAGAGATCGATTGTTCTGTTCGACGAATCCGTGCGTACTATTGTGATGAATAGGAAGGTGACGTTGTTGACCAGGTGAAGATTGATCTGACATTCGTGCTAGTAGCACCGGTGGTGTAGCAGTTGGATTGCCATTAGCGGAGGGTAGTTGTGGCATATTGGATGGATCGAGCAACTGGTCACCGACGGTCATTGCCTACGTTGCGACCCTGTCGTAATGGCGAGGAGGATGATGAGAGGAAGATGGGTGGGTATCATCATCCATTATCATTCTATCATCATACCCGTCCTAAAACTTGGGCTGCCAGCTATTCGACTGTAAACGCGGTGCCCCGGATTTTGCTTGCTATCGTCGGCTAAGATGCACATCCGCTGATCTCGGAGCACTAATATCGAGGAGCCAATCGCATGGGTCGCAGCTGCATCAGGCTACCTCATGCTGATGCTCATAACCAATAGCAGTACAATGTAGTCCTACAATGACCCATCAACAAAAGAAAGCAATTCCTGAAAACGAGGCGTCGTTCCCCTCGATTCACCTGGGCTCATCGCCAGGATAATATGTCCTCCGAAGATGTCTGAATTTCTTCAGAGATATCATGGCGAGGACCTCTGTTGGATTTTGCGGGAACCGCCAGTGCGGGTGCGATTAGCCTTACAGGTCGAAACCGACGTAGAAGAGCGTGCATGCCCATGAACGCACCCTTCTTCACATGTTCGGCGAGAGCAAGGTTCTTCTCGATCTTCTCAGGATCGGTCACGCTTGCATTCTCTAGGATGATAGAGATAACCGAAGCCAGACGGCGTTAATCACCGTGTCGATTCCCGCCAGTGGCAAGAGACCGCCCGCTCACTACTCACTCTCAAAGGCTCGTCGAAGCCGATGGTTGAAATTGTAGGCAGGATCTGGGCTGGCGGACCGTTCCTGGAGAATGAGTATCTCGTTTCGCTCCTTTCTTGTCAGGTTGACATCTCGGTCACCTACTAGTCACGTCCGAGTCTATGTAGCTAGTACATGTTGAAGGAATGGTTGCGATGAGTCCCGCTGTTGTGGATTGAGCGACTCTGAACAATACAACACGCTCACCTCCTTGTACAGCCGAATCGCGCGATGTCTGGTCGCTGGCGGGATGCCTGGAGCGGACATCGGTGGGAATATATAGATATCAAGGCAACGACGTTTGCATACCCCTCTGAGAGTGAAGAGAGTGACAACGACAGAGAGTTGTTGGAAATGTGTTTGGTTTGACGAAGATGGGGGGGGGATGACGTAAGCGCTCTCAAGTCGATGCCTCATCGGTTGTTGACTGAGCATCATTTATTATTGCTTCAGATACAACTTATCATCCACGTTGACGTTGACATCGCACATCCTCTCATCTCTCGCGCCGCCATGTCATGCCAAGACGACCTTACTTCGGCCGATCTGACGTCCAGCGTCTCGGTCCAAGTGTTGGAAAGACTCTCAGCTGGCGCCGGTGCAAACGAGAACCTTTGGTCCTTTATAGATCACGCTCAGTAAGTCCGACCACTTACTTAGCCAGTTGACCCTCGCTTCCCGCTGATTTCTACATACTACCATATGCAGCGTCTCGGGAATCAATCTAGACGTTCCAGAAAATGCAGCCAAAATAGTCAAGACTTGGGATGAAAGACACACAATGGAGGTGTTTTGCGACAGTGGCGTCGATGACCAAGCAAGTATCGTCGTGCACGTCGCACATGGTCTCGTCGCTGATCAGTCCCTGGGCAGATGATCATACATGTTCCATTCATAAACTCCCTGCGCCTCCGCTCGATCCTTCTACTGCCTCCCCAACCTTCCAATTCCCTTCGTCCAACTCGGATTAGACTATTCACAAACCTGCCTCATCTTCCATCCTTTAGCGATATTGAGGACATGCAACCTGTTCAAGATATCGATATTTCCACATCTCCAAGCTCATGGCAAGCTACAGCAGGCCCAGATGGCCGGGACAGTGCGGGGCGAAGGGAGGTGGAAGAGTGGCCGTTAAAGGTACAGAAGATGGCAAGCGTTTTCAGCGTGACGATTATGGTGGTGAGTGAAGATCTATTTGAGGTCACAAAGAAGCTGACAACGCAGCATCGATGCTCGCTTTCTGACTGCAGTCTGATTCGGAAGGGAGTGACCGCTCGCGCCTATACTACCTGGGTTTCAAGGTCGGTGTTTTGATATTGTTGGAAAGACTCGGTCATGCTGATCGTCGATTATCTTGTTACACACGCGTTTCGCAGGGAGAATCAAGAGCGACTAGACGTTCGGAAACGGAAGGCGGGGTTGTGCCTGCAGCCAACGCTGCAGATGCTCCTGTCAAGCCGCTGGCAGAGCAACAGAGCACGGGTCAAACTCAGATACGCTAGCATCTACGTAGTCTTATTCTTGGCTCTGACCACACTTACGAATATTGTAAAGTGGGCATATAATTGTATGGTTCTCAAGCTACTTTCCATCTCCAGCATAAACTCGATCCCTCTAATTAGGCCGGCACTCGAAAGGCATCCACTCAAACCACGTCCCCTCTTCCGTCATCTGTTGAGGTCAGAGCAGACTGATTCTTAGTATCGAGGTCTTGCGACAGACATTCGCCTGCTGCTCTCCCTCTCAGAATCAAAGAACTGTGGTTTCAAGCCCCTTGCAGTCAACTCGCCATGTCCCTTTGTTTACTGAGCTCCGAACCCCTTGTCGGTAAGCACGGTAAGGGACCCGAGCCTTTTTACTGAACTGCGTTGCGGCGCCTGCCTGTCTGGGCGGTTTCTTCAGATGATACTTGGATGTTTCGTCATCGAGGAGAAGCGGAGTGGGATGCAGAAGACGGCGTCCAATTATACTTAGGCAAGCACAAGGGCATCCGTTGATCGTCTGTTCACTACTGACTTCAGACCCCCTTCGTCACCTTACATAGAATTGCGGATAGCTGTGGGGAATTAGGGGATCGATTTCGTTGTCGAAGATATATCAGCCCTGACTGAGCATGAAGGATGTCGTTTCGTGTGAAAGGCGAGTGGCAAACGATCCTATCGCGCTCTCTCTGGTCTGTCGCTGACTTTGCCGGGAAATGTGGTCGGTGAGCTCTCAGAATACTATTCTCGGTGCGTATAATCCAAGGCAGACCCCTTCTTCGTGTCTCTCATGGCTAGTTGTTTTGCCCACAGACTTTAATGGTTGGTAGGGAAGGGAGGGTTTGGTGAGGTATATTACGGCTATAAGAGCACCGGGGAACAAGCTGGGGGGAGTCGATCGAGTCGAACAACGATAGCGACATCATCCAGCGGTAATTCTTTGAAGCAAAGTTCTTCCAGGACTGATCAAGTCGCGATCAAGCTCGAAAAGTAAGATGATCGTAACATCGATTTCAGTGGTTCAAATAATTGAGCACATTTGTGCAGGTCAACCAGTTTGCACCAGACCCTCGGTGAGGAGGCCCGGATTCTCCAATATCTACAAGGCGTTGAGGGTATTCGTAAGTTTTTCCGCACCGGCAGATGCTTTGACCACAATCTCATCTGATCTTGCCATTCCAGCCAAGTTCTACTTGTTTTCCCACACAACGCTGCCTGCCCCTTCGTGCAAGATGCCTACTCCACCTTCGACAGCTCGCGCGAACGGATACCGTCCCCAGCCATCACCTCTTTCCTCTCCTGCCAACTCGATTGTCGTCGGCCGACCAGGCATCTCTCCTCGTCCCAGCCCTGCCAACTCTGCCGGGTTCTCGGACATTCGAGCCGGTTGCGAAAGAGAACTCTATAACGCCCTTGTCATGGAACGGTTAGGTGACAACCTGGAGACCATTTTTCGGCGATACCGATCAGGCCGCTCTTCCAGTGACAGCCCATTCTACAAATTTATCACCGGTGCCATCGACCCAACCCCTCCACCAGCAACCTCTCCTTCGCCACTCTATGATGACCCCATCGCGCATCTCATGCCTTCGCCTTATCGAAGCGACGGTGCAGGAAAGTTAGGCGCAGTTGCTAAGCCCCCGCCTATGGTGAGGGCGATACCACCGCCACCTCCTGATGCTACCAAGGTGACGCGCCGTCCGTGGGGTCATTTTCAAAGTATTCGCATTGATCCCCAGCTCGAGACGATTGCAAGGCGTTCCAAAGCAGAACCCATTGAGGGTCGTATGCATTCTCCGGGGCCACAGAGTTTGTCGACAATCCCGCTGGATCAGCAGAGGAAAGGATGGGATCCCAGGACGATAGTGTGGGTAGGCTGCCAAATCCTTCGAAGATTAGAACACGTACATGGAAAGGGCATAGTGCATCGGGACGTTGTGGGTAGATAGATTGATCTATGCTTGAAGATACGACGGATACTAACATCGAGGGTGGGCGGTTTCGTGCGGCAGAAGGTGGGTACTCTTGCTCAAGGTGTGTTTGCGAACGCTGACGTCTTCCAGCAGCCGGATAATCTATGCCTCGGCTTGGAAGACAAAGGAAATACGCTTTACTTGGTCGAGTGAGTCTCAAGGTTCCTCCGCTCTTAACAGTCACTGATCATGGACATCATCGATCGTCAAAGCTTTGGAATGTCTCAGTCTTTCCTGATCGCTGATGGATCGCACGTTCCCAAGCTGGAGCAATCTACCGGTTGCATCGGAACTCAGCAGGTTAGTTCTTGAAATCTGATGAGAGTGTATCGCTCAACACTACTGTGTATACCCCCAGTTCATGAGCCACCGTTGCGGTGAGCACTATGAGCTAGCAAATCTCACAAGCAGCAGTTGAGGGTTCCTTTTCGCTCAGGTGGCTCGCGGAGAGATGACATCGAAAGTTTTGCATACTGCCTGCTGTGTGAGTTCTTTAATATTCTAGACCAGTGATGCCCGCTGACCATGCTCATCAGCAGACTTTTACCAAGGTTCGTTTCTCTGCAAAATGTAGAGATGATCGTACTCGCTGACTATGGATTCATTCATTCACAGGCATGCTGCCCTGGTCCGGTAAGGTGAACAAGTTTCAAGCGAGTTTCGCGCGTTCCGGCCAGCGTTGGACATCGGAGGCAGTCGATCTAAACAAGAAGATTCAGGCACTCAAACAGCGGACGATTGACAAGGGCGAGGGTCTCAAGCAAGTTCGTGAGTACAGAAGCTACTCGCTGACCTCAGCTCAGACTCATGTTCGTTCTTGGCCGACGCAGCTCGCGAGATTCGTGCCATTTTTCGTTACATCAAGGCAATGCGCTTCTCCGACAAACCAGACTACCATTACCTCCGAGCGACTCTACAGAGTATGAAGCGAAGACTTCGAGACACCAGAAAAGCGAGCCCTGTCACACCTGTAACAGCCATCCCCGAATGGCGTCGGCCTGGTTATTTCGACACCGAAGTCTATTGACACATGCGCCGAGTGCGATGCCAGCCGCTGTTGAGTTTCCAGCATATGTGATCCGGGTTGTCTCATTCGGGTATAGGGAACCGTTGACGCATAGCACGAAGGACTGTGCGAGCCTTGGACGGATTTTTCTTGCGAAGCAGAGTGATAGCCGGCCCAAGATAGGTCCGGGGTACCAGCCTGCGAAGGCTGCCGTTGTCGAACGCGGATGAGTTGGTGTTCAGTGACATATCCGCGCGTGCGAGTTGCTTGAGAAGGCGATGTAGTCGGGAGACTTGGCCATCCTTTGCCAGGGCCACCGTTACGACGCCCCAACCTTGATGTCCAACGGGGATGCCTTGCTTCTCGAGAGATTGCACATGCTCCGCCAGCTCCACAGAGGTCGCATGCGCTGCATATGCCCGTATGAATGGCAGATGCGAGATGGCATCCGCTCGGAGACCAGGTGGCGATGATGTGGAGATATCACAGAACGATCTGTGATAGGTAGCGATTGCCTCCTTCGAGTGTCGTTGCAGGAGTCGGATCAAGGAGGGAAGAATGTTCGCGATCACCTGAGATGACGGTAATAGCTGCGGACGGAGTTCACTGGGAACATCCTTTTCGATGTCCACAGAGGGAGACAGGCTGAAACCTGGTAACGCGCTGTGTGGTTGAGTTTCGGCAGCTAACGCAATGTCCTCTAGCCGTCGACGGCAACGACGTGAGAGGAAACTTTGCGGAGGTAAGCCAAGCCATTCGAATCTATTAGCGAACAGCGATACCGCTTCGAGATGTTGCCCGAGCGCTTGAAGCCGTCTGATCTCCGCAGACCACCAGAAACTAGCCGTCGTCTCGGTGGCTGTGTGAGTTGCTGCGAAGGCAGAACGCTTTCTCTTCCTTGAGACGGCGTCGTCTACGAATCTCGCCTTCAGTCTCTCGACGAGACTTGAGGGGAACGGATGCATCGCATGTAATTCTCCGAGAACGCTAATCAGACTCTCTAGCGGTTGAGAAGATCGCAAATGCGAGACCTTGAGTATTCTATGAGGAAGCGAGTGTGAGGTATCCGGCGAGACCTGGGATTTGAACAGCCGCTCATGACCGTGCTCTCCGTTCGCCAATTTCTGGCGTTCCACTTTGGCGACGTCGTGCTGCCCCCGAGATACGAGAGAAAGATGTTGAGCCAATCGTTCTTTGTTATGTCGGGCCCACACGACCTGTGGGGAATTCTCCAGACCCGCTTTGTAGACGGCCTGGGCGTCCTCCCACTGTCCAGATCGCATAAGAGCTTTCAGATGGATGTTCCGCCAGAGTCTGACCTTTTCGAAGAAAGCAGGGGATTGATACCACCGCCTGTTGGGGTCATGAACGTCACATGGTCCATTCGACTGTACATAACGAATCAAACCTTCGAGTAGAGTGTGAGAAGTCGATGGCGGGATGGCATAGGTGATATAGGGAAGCATGTGTCGAATCACCTCATCGGCAACGCCTTTCCTCGCAGAGAGCATGGTGACCTCTGACAGGAAGCGAACGTCTTCTCCGTGGCGATGGAGTGCGGCTTGAGCCAAGCGCCGTAGCTGATTACAAGCGATGAGGGAGCCCTTGGCAGCAGCTTGTTCGGGTGTGAAGCTATGCCACAATCCTAGCCAAGCGAGACATTCCTGTTTCCCGAGGGTTCGATCTGGATGAGTCTCCCTACGCAGACATCTGATAGCGGTGTTTAGATAGATTGAGCGCGGGAGGATGGGCGTGTGCGTCGCCTTGAGTTCCTGACGAATTTGAGCGGCAAGCGGTAGACTTCCCCGTAGCAAAGTCTGTGCGAGGAGATCACATGGGATGCTGGTACGCGAGAGGGTCGCCTGTCCCTCTGCCCTCTCGAAGAAGTCGGGCAGTGTGGTGCCAGCAGAGGAAAAGAGAGGTGCAGCGTCTTCGACTGTTGGCGGGATAAGAGGCGGGAACAGGGACGGCCAAGCTGGATTAAATGGCTTTTGAGCTCGATCGGTGACTCGGAGGTTGGCGTATTCTGCAGAGAATTCCTCGAAGAGAGAATCGGGGGGTGAAGAAGAGGTGACAAGCGACTCGGAGACGGTAGAAGAAGGAGTGGAGAGCTGGGATACTTGGTTTGCGGCGTCGAGAGGTGGTGCGAAGGTGGTGAGGCCACTACGAGGTAGCCAAGACGCCGTAGACGGCACCGAACGGGTCCTACCTCTGACGAAGCAGCCGATCCAAGAGGTGTGAGGTCTGCTCATACGTGATGACTGGGCGATGAAGGTGACTGGAGGACGATGTAACATTGTAATCGGTCTTGGGTAGTTTGTGGTGAGTTTGGAAATATTATTGTAGCATTGACGTGTAACACTTGACATTTCCAGCTCGGTCCAAGTCCGCATCGATCGCCAATCTGCCTTGATTATCAACGTCTTCTTCTTCACCTCAATCGCAATCACCATCATCACCACCGCGATCGCACCTAGACGCAGACGTACATACATATACTCACTTTCAGCTGCTCCAGACCGTCTTCATTTCCTCAAGGCAGCTTCATGTCTGACACCCTTAGCAACAACGCTGCTAGCGGTCCTAGTCGGGGAATCGCCACATGGGTCGAGCAGGATCGCTCGAGTCTCAAGGGAAAAGAAAGAGCCTACGAAGCTATGTCCGTCATCGATGAGGAGACGGCGCTCGTTGCGCCGCTTGGAGCGAAGGCTCTGGCAGCTATCACCGGTGCCGTCACGACGAGTTTGCTCAGTGAGTGGAATGAAGTGTAGTGGTGTGGAGTATTTGTCGAAGACGGCTGACGGACCGTTGTCACCTCTCTCTCGTGAAGTGACACCCTTCGACGTCTTGAAAACTCGCATGCAGACCGTCCAATCGTGCCGGGAAGCGTCAACTCGAATCATACCGCTGGGAGACAACGCCTGCTGCCAGACGGCTGTCCTTCCTCAAACAATTACATCCTCTGCAGCGTTACGTCGGCAGATGCCAGGTTCGCTTCCTTCCGCACCACAAACATGCTTGACATCGACCCTCCCTGCTCGTTCTTCGGTCGTCGCATCATCGACAACTTCCACACCATCCGGCTTAGCTTCCTGGCTAGCTCGCTCGCGATTGGCACAGGCAATTGCGCCTCCAAAGGGTTGCAATCAACCGTCCAAGTGGGCGGGGATCTTCGGTGAACGTATCTCACACAACGAAGCGCAACATATAGAGCGCTTCGCTTATGCTGGATCATCGAGCGCAGGAGGTGGAGGCATGACAGGCGGTTTGACGCTGGACGCGGCGACGCTGGAGGCTCTGAATGCGGAGAGGATGGCGACCGGTGCCCGAGCGGTCGAAAATGGATTCTGGAGGGAAGTTGCGGTGGTGATTCGTTCGGACGGAGTCAGCGGGCTATGGAAGGGTGTTGGGACCAGTTTGTGAGTGAACTCCGTTTTCCGATGCCCCATGCTTGTCCTGACCTTCTGATGCATCACGATCGTCAGAACCATGTCGATACCTTCCGCTGCCATTTACATGATTGGCTACGAACATCTCCTATCCCTTCTCACACCCCACCTCTCACCTCAAGTGCCCACGCTGGACGTCAATTCATCGATGAGATACGCACACCCATCTAATACTCTGTCAACCATACCGTCCTCGACTTCTCAGCCATATCTCAATGCCACCCCACTGATCGCAGGCGGGCTGGCAAGGACACTGAGTGCCACCGTGATTAGTCCGATGGAGCTGTTCAGGACAAGGCTGCAGGCGCTGCCGGCAGGTGAGTATTCTTGGATTGTTTGAACCGCCTCTTCTTTCGTCTCATTCTCCATTCATCCAGCTGGTCAAGCTTCCCCTACATATAGATCTACTTTCGAAGCGGTTTCACAGATGGTCCGTCAGCAGGGTCCGCAAGCACTCTGGCGAGGGCTGGGACCCACTCTTTGGCGAGACGTTCCGTTCTCAGGTGAGCAATCATTCAGACGCTTTCCGGAATTAACATCCTCATTCACTTCATCCTCCAGCACTCTACTGGGCTGGGTTCGAATCCATCAAGAAATATCTCAGAGAATCTCAAAACATGCAAGCGGGACTTTCGACGACGTTTATTTCAGGTGCTTTATCAGGGACCTGCGCCTCTCTTGTGACATCGCCCTTTGACGTCCTCAAGACACGTCGACAAGTCTTCACAATACCTCAATCAACAACAGGAACAGCGAGTGCTATCCCAAGGGCCACATGGCCCCTATTGATGCACATTGTGAAGAACGAGGGATGGAAGGCCTTGTTTGCTGGAGTCGTGCCGAGGACCGCGAAGGTCGCTCCGGCATGTGGTTTGATGATCGGTTGCTATGAGGGCGTGGGACGATACCTAGGGGGAGAACAAGGTAGCAGACTTTAGATTCCTTCAGCATCGTAGATTAGAAGACACACTGTATCACTTCGTCATTTCAGCATAACATTCACCCATCTCTCCCAGAACCACGTGACGGTATTGCTACTGGAGAGTGACTGACCGAATGTCGTGCAACTTCAACTTCACCTACACCCTTACATTACCAACTCAATCGAGCAACCAAAGTGGGAGTACAGCAGGCTGTCCATCAGCCCTGAGCTATTATTGACAATCCGGCAGCTCACGTCATGTCAAACGAGAGGCACAAGGTGGGAGTCTCGGAATAGCAACGTCCCCGCTATCACTTGTTGACATTCCGATTCTAACGAAACCCTCAGGGCCTGCAAATACATCGTGGGATCATCTATGGCTCACATGCCAGGCTTCTGACCAAGGAGGAAAAGCTGAAGGCGCCAGAACTTCGTCAGTGACAGTCTCAAATGCGGTCACTTGCGTTCCTTCTCATGACATCTTGCATCGTAGACACACACAAATGGACTGTTTTTATCACGTCTGCCACGTCTCCGCCACCCAAGCGTAAGATCCATGGTAAGGGAAAAGGAAGAGCCGACGAGGTGGAACCGGAGGACATCAACTACCTCCCTGGAGGAGCCGATGACCTCTCCTGGCTGATCAAGCGCGTGACCTTCAAGTTGCATGAAACCTATCACCAACCCAATAGAGGTGAGCTGTCAGCATCGGACTTTCACTTGTTGGACATGCTAATCTGATAGTATCATCTCTGTGTAGCCGTCGACCGCCCACCCTTTCAAGTCTCTGAAACGGGCTGGGGAGAATTCGCCATTCAGATCAGAGTGCAGTTCGCCCCCGAGACCGGAGAGAAGACCCTCACCCTTACCCATCCTCTCCGACTTCATCATTGGGGACCTGCACCGCCGAAGACTGGAAATGAGGTAGCAGAAAGTAGTGCCGCACCATCAGTCGGCCCGAGTCAAACAGAACAAGGAGCAGAGTCGAGTCTTCAGCTCACGCCCGCAGACGACCAAACCGATACGCCCGCGGAGAGGAAGCCAAGCGCGACGCCTCAGGCGATCGCAACGGAGACTGTGGCTGCTCCGGGACAGGTCAAACCCGAAGTAGATACGACAGCTATCAACGCTGATGGGGATGTCGAGATGAAAAATGGTGACGAGGACGCTGAGGGCGAGGAAGATGCCGAAGGTGAAGAGGATGCGGATGGAGAGGTGGACGATGAGACAACAGCGCGAAACGGGACAAGTGTATCGAGGAATGGTGCGACACCTCTTGGCACTCCCAAAGCAGGAGACGATATAGAAGGCAGCGCGTCTGGCCGCATCACCAGAAACATCGCACTTCAACAGGCGACAGAAGAAGAACTTGCATCTGCAACCTTCAACCCTCTTCCTGTTCACTCTTGGCAGTACGATGAGCTCGTCTTTGTGGAACCTACGAACGCTCTATATGAGCTCCTACTAGCACATCCTCCCACACCTCTTCCGATCCGTAGCGAACGAATCGGTGCCAGGGAGGGTGAAGGAGCTGTCCCGGGACATGATCGAGGAAGCGCTGGAGTGCCGCTTGAGTTTACTCAGGAGCTAGAACGCGGAGAAAGCGACCTGCTAGATGAAGCGAGGCGAACCGTGGTTAGCGAGACGGATTCGTGGCGGTGAGTGCGATCTGTGTCTCGCTCGGACCGTTGTGGGCAAATTACTCACCGACCTTACCGCAACCTAACAGCCAGAAACTCATTGCCATTGAGAGGGAGCAACAGCGTCTCAAGGAGGAGCTGGCTGCATCTTGACGGCAAACGCTTAGCTCGTTTTAAGGTATAACGTATCGATACAGAGCGTCACAACATCGACACTATAAACGCTACAATGTTTCCGTCCCAAGTGATGGTTAGCTATACAACGGCGATGATCTGTACAACTGGGTGTATGAGCCTTGAACTATAGTACACCTAATCATAATCCGATCGTCCGAAACTTCCACCAGCATCCCCACCCAATCGCCACCGTCACACAAGCGACAGCTGTCCACGCCCAACCTGACGAGCGCGTTGCAGGGAAGACGGTCGCACGAAGTCGCTGTAGCGGACCGAGCACAGCCTTCCCCAAGAGTGAGCCCTGTGGTTCACTGCTGACTACAGCCTTGGACCTCCAAGCACCATCACTGAAGAAGTTGGCAGGAGCCGAAGACTGATGCTGCAGACCCATCGCCAAAGGACCCTTCGGCGCACTATAAGACGTCTTTCGCTCAGCGCGAGCGGCATGGCGCCGGCTGAGATTGGACTCCCAATCCGCATTGGCGCCAGCTCGTGCGAGAGTGGGCAAGGGAGCAGTGCCAGAGCTCTCAAGTGAAGAATCAAGCGCGATGTCGTCCTGAGTGGCCTTCCAGTCGAGGAAGGCATGGATTCGGGCAGACTCTCTACGTTCTCTGGAGATGGTCTGCTTGCGATGAGAATGGAGGAGATATTCAACGAGATCGTCCATCGCATCAGTCGCCAAGATTGGGGTAACATTCTGCGGTGGAAAGTAGCTTTGACCTTGGGGACCAAAGGGAGCACAGCGCGGAGTAGGCCCTTCCTGCGACGACACGGCAACCGCGAGATCGGTAGATGCTGCCGACAGCGTTGGTTGCGGAATGACTACACTGGACGGTGGTGAAGATAGAAGACTGAAGAAAGGCATCTCCACGTACGGAGTCAAGCGCTTGGCCAAGGTATCGGGGTAGCATATCGTGGGAATCATCCTGGTAAGCTGGCTAATCAGGTCGCGATCTGATCAGGTTTGCCGGTCAGCGGTCGGAGCAGATGAGCAGGAGGATGAGGATGGGATGTGAATGCTTACCTCGACCCGCCAAATAGCGAGAGTCGCCTGTCAACACAGCCACATCATACCAATGCGCCGACTCGTGCGGTTCTGATCCTTCGCTAGACGGAGGTTTGCCGCTCCACATTCGGATCAACTGCTCCATATCAGCTTTAGCTTGGTCGTCACGATGAGTCGAGGCGAATGGATTGAGCAGCGAGTTGAGCCGCTTGTGCTGGCATTCTAGTCGTTTGATGACCCTCTGCATGTTACCATCCTGTCCTCTGCCAACGACATGAATACGAGCAAGCAGAGACACGTCAGATGACCTTGCCGATGCGAGAGAAACGGCGTTATCTTTGGCTGATACTGCGGGCGACGCCGCAAGAGAAGATTGTTCTGCTTCTTGGCGTTGCGACGCCGTTGTTTCCTCCGATCGATGTGGCTCCGAGTCCGCGCCTTTTGTCGACGCCGTGCCAGAAGAATCTTCATCTTCAGCAGCAATTACGCCGACATCGTAGATCCCATCACGGGACCGACCCGTCCCCTTAAGCTTGTAGACCTTGACGCGTTGGTCAGCAGCCAACGAGCGAAGGAAAGCGTTGACTGTGCGGTTTGTGCCACAGAGGATGATGCGGAGAGGTTTAAGACGGCGACCGCGATGAGCGGCAACGCCATTGTTTGCTGATTGCTCGTGCAACCTCGTGGAATCAGAGAGGAGCAACGAATCCGCCGGAAGCTGCAAGGTCGGTAAAACAAGTGAGAGGTCGTCGCCTTGCTCTTCGGTTCTCCTTCGTGCTTCTTCCACAGCCCAGTGCGTACGACTGAAGACGTATGACCGGTTCAGATGGGAAAGGTGCGGCTGGGCTGGTGAGTCGAATGCTGAATCGGCGGGCGACACCGTGCGGGAGAGCGAGGAGATGGATGAAGCGGATAGTAAAGAGGTGGGAAGGGAATGGGAAGAGGAGGGTGATGATCCTCGGGAGAAGGAAGGAGTGCCGAATTGAGATCTACCACGCTCGGGTGCTGGTGATGCGGATGAAAAGTATGGATGGGTGGAGTCTTGTATAGCTGCCAAGTCAAAGGATGATGCATTGATCGTGATAAATGGACCGGATTGCAAATGAGAAAGAGTCACAGCTCACTCACTATACGAAGCCGCCACGATAGGTGACGGAAGATTACTCCCCATAACCACAGTGCTTGTCGCCGGTGGATCAGAGCCATCTGCTGCAGCGTCTTCTGCGATGATGAGTCCAGATCGAGAATGCGGACTCTGGGGTGTGGAGCTTCCTTGACTATCGTTGTCCTGGCCCGCTTCTGGCAAACCAAAGAGAAGGGAAGCCGCAGCCAGCCTCTCGCTGTCATTGTTGTCGGCGTTGCCTGCCGCGCGATGCCAATCAGACATCATGTCACTATCAAGTGATCGGACGCCGAAATCGGGGTCTGCCTCCACTTGACGTCCTGGTGACGGATGGGACGTGTGATGGAGCCTGAACATGGCGGGTAGGGGATTGAAGTATGGGGTTGGTTTAGCGCGAGCGTGCGATAGAGCTTGTGTATACTTTTAATGAGCTAGGATGAGGATGAGGATGACCATGACATATCCGGATGTTGATGTGGATGTTGATGTTGATGCTGACGCCGGGGGTGGCAAGGACGACGGGGGCCCAGGACGACCGAGTCACGTGACGTCATACCCCCCCCCCCGTGCCCCCGGCCCTGAACATCCAGCACTCTCATGTTCGTTGTCGGACAATGTATCATTAGTTGAAATATCATATATGTATATTTAATACATCCTCATCTACATGTATGCCTACCCACCTATCACATGGACATCCACTTCCACTATGACGCTCTCGAAGCCGCAGACATCATAAGTCGAGCTGTCGCTGCAGGATCGAGCATCACTCCGGTGAGCACGTTGTTCTCAAGGGACTCGACTCTCGAGGTCGACGACATCCTTTTCTAGTCACTCATTCGCCTATTTGTTCACGTAGCAAGAGATAGCTATCGAGTATCTGATCGATGCGTCAAGAAGCTTCGAAACCGCGCCTGACGTCCTGTTGCTCGTCCTGCAACACCTCCCGCGGCTCACCGCGGACTGGGAAGAATACTTTGAAGAAGCAAACAATGCCGTGTGGGATGTCGTGGACGCGGGAAATGAGATGGTGAGTTCTGTCGTATGGTATGATCCTAGGTCGACTACTCCCTTGCTGATGTCCGATATACGGTCTATCAGATTCGGATGGCTGGATATCATGCTGCGGCGCAAGTGGCTGCTCTGACCAGATCAACCGCCTTGATGAGGATCAACATGGACCTTCTCGTTCAACTCCTAATGCAAGGTATGCTCGAGTTCTTCTGGGCAGATCATCCCGAGAATAACCGGCCTGTGGACTCTGTCCACCAGTCACATCTACCTCGACCTCCTTTGCAGAAGCATCGGCCATGAAATCAGCTCTTACAGCGATGCTTTCCGTAGATCCGCTCGCATATATCGAAGTCATCATCGACAACATCAACGACTTCGACGGAGCTGATAGTGAAGAAAGACGAGCGGCTGTCTGGGACTTTGTGTTGACCGATCTTCGGAATGCATTGATGGAATTATTCATGCAACCGAATGCTGCTACCGTCGAGCGGACCTTTATTGATGGCGTGCAGAAAGTGAGTTGTCATCGACGTCGACGACAGCCGACGGAAAGCAATGGATCCAACAGCGCTCATCCATCGTAAAATGCGATCACAGAGTCTTTCTAGCGAGACAAACCCATCAATTCGACTTGAAGTCTTTCATCTCCTTCTCGCTCTTCCAGGCCTTACAGGTGCTACTTCTACTGCTGAAGATGCCACCTGGCTACTTCGTCAAATCATCCAACACAGTTTACTTGTAGGAGATAGCGCCGCTACCATTCCGTATCTCGATCTCATGGACGAACTTGAAAAAACCGCGGTCTACAAGCCGGATGTCAGATGGTACTTGTACATGTTTTGCAAGCACCCTGTCACGACGATGGAGTGGGCACACAAGGGATACATCCTTGAAGCTGGGGCCTCACCGTCTCGACTTGTCGACTGGCTGCTCGCAGGGTGGACACTCTGGCAACAAGAGCAGAGGAATGGCCCGGAAGCTGTAGCTGCCACTCCATCGGAGCTCAGGTTTACGACTCTTGGCGTGCAGACCGCCAAGATCACGTTGAGACAGATACCGGTGAGGGCGCTCAAGTCCCCTTGTCACCTTAGCAGTCTCCAAAGCTGACACTCCCGACTACCGACATAGATGATAGTGCCTGCTGGAGTCTCCCTATCATCCATCAAACGGCAGATGGAGTCATTGGAAGTTCATCTCATCATTGTGTACTTCATTTTCGTCAAGTTTGTGAGTTTTTATATAGCTCGGATCAGATGACTTGCATCCTGATGGCGTCGTTTCCCTGCAGCGAGGTAAAATCGACAGTTTGCACAGCGATGAGACGAAGCAAAGAACGGTCGACATTGCTAACGCGGCCGAACAAGGGTTGGCGGAAGCGAAGACGACGGAAAAGGGGAATATCAGCGTGCGGCGCTGGGAGAACGTGGCCACCATGAGCAAGGTCCGTCTCTCTGCCGTCGGTCATTGCAAGGCATGCACACACTGACCGTGAATTGCTCTTGCAACAGAATCTCGTCGATGGCACGGCATTCACAACAGTTGTGCCGTCGTGGAAACCACTTCCCGTGACCACTCTAAAAATGCAAGACCACTCGACTCTGGCACAGCGTGGCCTCTCGGGAGCTCTGCCTCACCAGACACAAGCTCCCGGTCCTCCGATTCCCTCTCAGGATGGGAGACTTACTATTTCAAACGTCCCTTCCGGTCCTGGATCTCAATTGAACACATTCACATCGCGACAAACCACTGCGGTCTCTTCTATACCTGCGGATGTTGGTCTCTACGTACATTCTCAACAACTAGGGTCGGTAGCCGGCAGAGCAACGACTTTCCGCCCAGGACATACTCCTGTCACGCCAGCACAGCCACCTCTTCGTCTCCCTCCTCGCCAGGCTGGTTTCAAGCCCCCTGCACCACGGCCGTCATCCGTGAATTTGTCGTCTGCTCCTATGTCGTTGAGCATCAAGGGATCTGCTGCGGTCCAAGCGAGGACACGCACGCTATCACCGGGGCAACTACTTGCTCCACTCTCATCTGCCAAGCGCTCAAGGGAAAGCGAAGAACCTTCGACGGTGAACGGTAATGGCAAACGACATCGGAGTGCGACGGATTCATCGTCGCAAACTCACGACCACCCGGCTACAAGCAGACCGTCATATAGTCGAACCCACCTCAATCGCCTCACCGATCGACCAGGTCCGATTTCTTTACCGCGGCGGATAGAAATAGGAGAGAAGATCGACGACGTCAAGCGCAAAGGCCGAGGGTTTGACAAGACCGAAGATAACGATAACAACGATTTGCTAAGCAGCGCTCCTGCTGATCGGATACCAAAAGCACTCGCCTTACGCCTTGTGCCAGTACCGCCAACGTCTCCTTTTACGTCTCATCAGCATCATCCATAGCATGTAACGGAATCCATAATGACATCGCGTGAGGTTACAAAAGAGGATGGTCATTACTCCAGTTACAAAGGAATGGGACGCTTGCAGACAGGGTTGACCTGACTGGCGCCCTTCGTGATTCAGAAGAAACGTTATCAAAGCAGAAATGTCGTTAGGCCAAGCTCGTTGAGAGCGCGCTGGCTTGAATTATGGTGCGTGTAAGGTACTCGGTTTTGCATCTGGATTTCACGGCCTAGTCCTTGAAACCACGCTCTCGACTGCTGAGGCCTGAGTCCAGCTTCAACGGGGAGAGTCCGAGAGCCTTGAGTCGCTCAACGGCCCAGTCCTTTGCAGGCTTGCCGTACTTGGATTCGTAATCAGCGACAGACATCGGCTTCTCTCCGTGGGGAGTGACTCGTACGGCATGTCGGCGCTCGGGCCAGAAATCGAACATGGCTGAGTGGTTGACCACGCGGTTGTCCCATATGGCGACGTCGTCCTGTTCCCAGCGGAACCGGGTGTTGAAGTCTGGGTTTGTTGCAAACTCGTGGTAGAGGAAGTTGAGAGTGTTGTCGCTCTCGGCCTTGCTGACGCCAGCGATACGGCGAGTGAAGCCAGCGTTAATGAAAACGGACTTGATGCCTGTCGCCGGGTGCACGCGGACGACCGGATGAAGGGTTTGAATTGGTGGCCGACGGACGTGCTGTCCGGCGCCCTTCGCCCCTTTGGCCTGCTCGATGCCGGAGTGGACGGCGTACAGGGACTCGAGGTATTTTTGGTAGTGGGGTGAGAGCGAGGAGTACAGAGCTGCTCCAGAGGAGAAGAGAGTATCACCGCCAAATTCCGGGACTGTGATGCCCTTCAGTATGGTGGGCCCTGGTGGTTGGACCTGGACATTGAGGGATTGACCCGCCGTCAGTTAGCAAGCTCGGCGACCAAGAGAATTTATATGAAAGCTGTCAACTCACCTCGTAAGTGACATCAGAATGGTACAGCTCGAGCTTGGAGAATGCGGTCGGGTCTGGACGTGCGCCAGAGTCGGCGTAGACCACATGCACCTCCTGCAAACCCTCCTTTCTTGGGACTCCGGTGGTGGCGTGAACATGAAGTGGACCCCAGTGTCGGCCGAGAGCGAGTTGTGATTCGATGTCAAGGTCGTGTTGGTTTCGGAAAACTTTAGGAGGAGAGAGGAGATATGAGTGTACGCTCTCCCGGGCCAAGACCATCACTGCCCGCGGCGGGCGCGCGGCGCACTTACAGACGACGCCTCTCTCTGCGATCAACAACGCGAGGTCATCTCTCGCTTCATCGCTCAACTGCTTCAAGCTGACCCCGGAGACCTCTGTGCCGATCGCGGGCGCGAGGTGCTTGACTTTGCCACCGTGAGCCTTGACTTCAGCGTAGAATCGAGCTTTGTTGGCGTGCGCTAGTAAGCCGCGGTCTGTGACGGGGATGTGTTTGATCGGAGGGTAATCGAGTAGAGGGAAAGAGGGCTGTGAATGAGGGAGGAATAAGATGGGTGTTAGTGAAGAGCTTGGACTGCGATCGTTTGAATGGCGAGGACGCTCACCAGCAGGTCCTGGTGCTCGTAATCTTCACCCGTAGCGAACGTGGTACCTGTGTAGTTCTGTGTGATTGACCCTGGATGAGCATCGTACTTGACAAGTCATCAGAAATGCCTTAAGACTCACAAAGACATTGACGAGAACTGGTTGTTCTATGTTGACTGGCTTCTTGATGAGACCCTCCTCTTCCCATCGGTTGGCGAGTTCCTCCTCCTCCTGCTGCTTGGTCTCATCGTGGGCAGTGATCGCTTCGGACAACGCGGATTTGACGTCGGCGACGACCGAGGAGAGGTCCAGACGGTCCTGAGGAGCGGGTGAGTGGGTGGTAGAATAGGTGGGCGGTGGAGTGACGGACATGGTGGGACGTAGTTGCTATTGCGTAGAGAAGGGGAATAGTTGATAATGACTACCGAAGTACTACTGCAGACATAATGTATATATATATATATTTATGAATGAATAATGATTATTATTCAGGAGTTGAGCACGTATATCATTTCAGAAAACGGGTGTTCGATTGGCGTTCCCTGGCGGCTGCTCGCGTGACATGGCATGACACGCGATTTTCAAGTGAGCCAAGCACGCCATGCATCGACGGAGCTGGGTGCTAGAGCTGGTGCTAGAGCTGGAGTTCGCCAGCAGTACGGTATGGCATATGTTTGCTGCGAATCAATGAAAGATAGGCTGGCAGTTCGTCAGGAAACCCTGCACGATTCTTGCTAGCCGTCGTTATCGTCAACCTGGAAAAGAAAAAAGCGAACCGCAGAGCAGGCCAGCTGCTATTGTTAGTGCCCCCACGTGGAGGCAACTCCCGCACGTGGCAGTTTCCCCGTTTCTCACGGTCGGTTGTCAACTTGCTTCCCCGGGCGCGGGTATCGGCGCCCCAAAACAACATCATGAAACTCGAATACCCCCAGCACAGCACGACCGAGCTGTTTCGTTTCATTTGCCACCAGTCTGATCTGCGGCGGTGAAGGTTGACATGGAAGGAAATAAGTGAAAGGGTGAATCAGTTGATGCGTCCAGGTGTTGCAGCTTTGAGGGAATTGACTGGTCTGAGCTACCGTTGTTCGACATATTTGTTGTACAACTAGACACTCCCACCTGACAATTTCATCCCCCCGCCCCCCCCCCCTCCCGGGTGTTTCAAAAAGAACTGCACATGTCAGGTGCGCGGTCCAGATCTAATCTAGGAGTTCAGTGTTGGAGAACCTGGACTGTACTCCAGCGTGGATGTAGAAAGGCTATGACTCTTGCAAGTTCTTCTGCAGGCTATACGTAAAGGCTTTGTCGATACTTACCCAGTGGAGGGGTGACTCTGAGGTAGCCCATCTCATAGTTTGACGTGTTGATAATCTTGGAAGAAGCGTAGTTACGAATAAAGGATAAAACCATACAACAGGGGCGAGAAGAAGGGAAAGGCAGCCAAGGCTGACTATCAGTCCCCTTTTATACACGAAAATCTTCTCAGCAGAGAGAATGTTGCAAAAATGGGAGAAATCGGCAGAGGAGAGGAACCGTGGTTTGAATGGTAGCTTGCAGTCCTACAGCTCCTTATGCCGGTCACCAGTATCTTAGTTGATGGCTTTGCTATTCTGCTTGGAATGTGGGGATGGAAGGGGGTGCTGAAAGCTTGGAAATGCCGCTTTGGTCGAATGGAAGTCAAGCGGAGTCCAGCTGTTTTACGGTTCCATCCGATAACTGCGACTGCATCATTACAAGCGACACTTGCCTGGCGCAAGCAATTCATTGGAGCTAACCTTAGGCAAGGTTATTTCTACCGCTGTCAGTCACTCCCCAAGATGTTTCGAGGCGAATGCATCTTCTGAGTTGCCATGGGGAAGAGGGGCTTCATGCGCATCACCCATCCCTTGGAGTCCAGGGTGTCTCTGTGCAATGGAAATCCTTTGCGGGTCAACAATCTCTACTCAGGCCACAGCATGTTCCACTTCACTGAGAATATCACTGATGACCGTGACTCTTTGCCTTTATCACTCCTCATAGTGGCAGGCGATAAATCTGCAAAGCATGTCCCCATCTTGCCTGCTTTCTCTCTTTTGAACTTGCTGACAGAGGGGTCAAAAATCTCTGGCAAGCACACCTGCTCTAGCTCTGGTACGTCCCATCCTGAGTGAAGAGAGGAGTACATGTCGCCGGGATGAGAGCAGGTGTGCTTGAGGTACTGCTAATGCAAGCAATGGATGCGACAGGTCGATTGCGATGGATGGTAAAGGGCGTGGACGCGGACAGGTCAGGGTGGCTCTTCCGTCAGGTTCAGATTATTTCTGGGGTTTGTTACAAGAACTATGCGACGTACTCAGCATTTGCTTTGTATCTCTCCCCATAGATCAGGATATCTGACTTGACGTGGTGTTATTAATGAATTCGACATCGTCCTAAATTTCGATTCACCTGCACCATTCAATTCACTGACAGGCTCCTTATCACCGCCAATCACAACAGTCGAGCGTTAGCACACCCTCCTCTATCAGTGGGCAAAGAGCCGCGCTTGGCTTGATGTTCGACCCGTCCAAGTCCACCACATTTGAAGTGCGGGTGCCTTTCAAGGGTTACACACTCTCGTGGGAGCTTACCTCGGTCATTCAGTCGAACAAGTGGGAAGAAGAGCCGAATTGTTCCTCGTTGCCGAAGGAAAGGATGTGCTTCTGTCTGCTTTATCTTCCATGCAATCATCAACACCCAGTTTGATAGACGACACAGCGGCTCCACTTTCGCTGTGGGTTCTGCTCTTGCTAAGCGCCCCAATTGTCACGTCGGAGCTCTCTCCTGATCTTGATAAATGATGATCCGCAGTCTTGTGAACGCAGCCACGTGGGACATCCGCTTCCTAGATAGGATTGTACCAAGCGCGACTGGTCCTCATGTACATAACAACAACACATCCCTGTTCCTCCTATACGTATGCTTCTCCACTTCAGTCTTTAGCTTTAGCGCACCGGCAAGGGCCAGGGTCCCTAACGCAGTCAGATTCTCAGCCAGAAAGTCTAAGGGCCAGGCATCACACTCAACCTTGCAGGCAATTAGCTGACTCGCTGGGTCGCTGGAGATAGAACAGTGATGGAGTAGCAAGTATGCACGACGCAGCATGTAGTGCCAAGGAGGGACCGGGCAGGTCTCCTTCAAAGCTACCTGCGTCAAGCCTTGCGTGGGCCGATTTCGCTTTTGCTGCTATGACTGCGAGCTACTGACTAGCCTGGAGGCCAAAATTGCCAAAAGAAAGACATTCAAACTTTAGCCCCCCTCCCAAGCTTGAATATTCAATCCGGGGAATCTTTGCTCAAGTCGGGTTGAGATATTTTACGGAAACTATGCTAATAGAATCTTCTGCATTTTAATTGAAAAGAGGAGCATTCAGCAGAGGGGGCAGAATCAAAGTTATCCTGTTGAGCGGGGCGGATTTACATTGCCGTCCTTGATCTTGGGAAGACAGACCTGACTAAAGAGTCCCCGGAGTTAGGCCTCAAGTCCTTGGCAGAGTGGAAGAAAAGGGGAATCGGCCTGACAAGGCACGGGCGGCGCCATCATAGACGACCTGACAGGCGGTAACTGCAAGCCTAGATTTAGCACCCCAGGGATGACCTCATATCAGCTGGCAACAACCATTTTGGATCTCTTATGACAAGCAGCCTGCTTCTGGTTGCCTCGTGGAGATCCAGTGACTCTTGCCAATTGACTCTATACACAACGCATCTGTATTAGACATTGCAACGAAGCTGATTCTCAGGGCTACGTACCAGGGCTTATGTTCGTCGGTTGTTGCTCGGAAGAGATCGGCATGTTTACAGGGTCTTTTGCAAAGCATTTTGACCGAACCAACGCAGACTAGTCCTCTCATGATGCGCTGATGCGCTGAGTAGATCCCATGGGTCACTCCCACACACTAGTGATAATCACAAGGCGGAAGCACGAGATGTGAACTCAATGACTAGCCCTCCAAGTTGAGGCCAAAGCAATCGGAACATATCCGCCTCATTGGTTTAACCAGCTATTGCCCTAAAATATCAGCCTCCTCTTCTCTTCCCGCAGGCTGGTCACACTTTCATGTTCCATTGGTCTGGCACGACAGGCACGTAAAAAAAAAGAATAGGAAGGACGTCATATGGGTCCTTTTCACTTTTTCTCTCTGGTTTCAGTGCCAAATCAGTTATATGTACACGGCATATTCTTTCCCTCTAGCTTGTGCTTTCACTTGTACTGCACGAATGCATCATACAAGATTTGGTCATAAATGATTGCTCTTTGCTTTGGTCAAGCAAACCTTTGTTTCAACTCCAGAGTCAGTCAATCCCTTTTACGTGCTTCTGGCATTTTCCACCCTGACCTCCCTCACTTGCAATGGTGACATAGACTGCTTTGCGTTGCCACAACGACAATGGTTGAAATAATATACACCTTACCTCAATGTAGGAAGGACTCACAGGAATCGAAGAGTGTCCGCTCAGCAATGATACCCTGTCTGTCTCTCTCAAGGTCACAATAATTGAAGTAGAGTGTACTTGTTCTCTTGACTTTATAACCTACAACATCAAGATTCTACCCCACAACAAGAATGCCGTGACTGCCGTGAGCAATTGCTCTGCAGACAAAACAGGCGACCGCAGGCGAAAATATCACTGACCTTAACTACATTGAAAATCCCACAGCTCGCATTCCCAACCGGAGCCGCTTCGTTGTTTCTGGGAGTCGGTGCAGGACGCCAAAAAATAACAAGCATGAGATTCGTTTATGCAAGTAACGAAAGTGGAAGGTTCGGTGATGAACTCAGCAGCATGATGCCCAGGATCAGCATGTACCATGTCATTGGTAGAATCCTAGTCCTTCACCTGCAAGGTGAGAGCCCTCCCTCCTACTGAATTGGTGGCCCTACGCGATGAGATTGCTGAATGAAATCTTCGAAACACCCTTAGGGTTTCCTTGTGATGTACTAAATGGGGAATAGTGTGTTACGAACCTGCCCTGCAGCTCCACAACATAGTACCAGAACAATAAGGACATCCCTGTCCCATTGACCTATTAGGACCCTATTACAATGGGACCTCCACTTTACAACAAGGAACCCTACACCTCCTGGTTCTATTGCGGTCCTATTACTATTACGAGTGTACGTCCACCTTTATCACCCAAAGAACAAAGGACCTCCACTCCTGAAGGAGTTGAAGGTTCTGTCATGTCTTACTTCTTTTCAAGAGTACTTCATTTCTCTTGCCACTGCTCTCAGCGGCAAAGCACTATATAAGCTGGCATGTTCTCTGCCCCTTTCATGTACTCTCTCTTTCTCTTCCACCAAAAGATATCATAAGTTTACACCCCTATCAACACTTAGTCACTACTAAGTGTCCTCAAGCCCATACTAGCCATTCTCTCCGGTCAAGTGAATCCTTGTTGCAACTATAACAGTTGGCAAGATAGCTAGTAAGTCCCATTCCGCAATTCCCAACTGACCACCCTTGTGCGCCAATACCCCCAAGTGCCTGGCAACCTCCGCCAAAGCTTGGTCGTAACATAGTGGTCCATTTCTTGTTCCATTTTTGTATTGCTCAAAATATGGAGGAGATACAGGTCCTATAACACCTGCTACTCTCCGCTTGCGCACAGTCTGCAGTGCGATGGATCGATCCACTTTTGAACAAGTAAATCTATTGCTCTGTGATGATAGGTTGACATCTGAGCCGAGAATTTTGCAGAGCAGGTCTGTATTGCTGCATTGCTGCCCTAAATAAATTGTCGTTGGGAAGACAGCTTGCGAACAAACTTCAATTATACACGCTTGTGACTGACAAAATCTGACACATACGAAGCTGATTGGCGGGTTGGCATTTGAGATACTCGCTCGAGTACATTTGGTTGTCGGAACATCCAAATTACCCCATAATCTCGAGTAGTCGAGTCGGTGTTTCTTAGCTAGCTTTCCGGCGGAGCAAATCGCACTCGCTGAACGTGCACCCGTTCCATGACAACCCGTTTGCACGGGATTCTTATGATCAACAGATTCAGTGGATACAAGTCTGAAATATAAGTTGTCCTTCACACGTTTGCAATCGTCAGCTGTTCTCGGGCTTTCAGTTGGTACGTCGTCTTGGGACGGGGGCCCTGAGGCGACCGTATATTCCGTGATGGCGAGTGCATGGGAGGTACCTCGTGGTGAACTGCTGCCGCTGCTTGTAGGGCGGAGGGTACCGCAATCGTCACGAAGTGATCGACCATCGCAGAACGTTTGTTGATTGAAGCAGCGATGTCTTTGACGGACCGGTCGGGAACTCCCAAAGCTTTCCTCTGTGAAAGGGTATGGAGTGGTGCCACTGACAATGGCACTAATCTGAAGGCAGTTGCTCCCTCGCCACGATGCTGCTGCGGTGACAATGGTACCACGTCTCCCGTAGAACTGAGCTGCCGCATGTTCACTGAAGACACTTCCCTGCTGTGCGTCATCCCAGTCGAATCATCGGTCGTAGCACTGGCGTTACGATGTCTTTGTGCGATATCCATTAGACCGTATAGCCACAAAGCTTCAGACTCAGCGGTGTGGGCGGTAGCAAGCGAAGAAACGCTACGACCCAGAACAGCCGCGTGCCAAGCGCTAGGAATGAGCGGTGTGTCTTCTAGTGGCAAAAGCGTGGGTGGCGTTGAAGGATCCCGGAAATCCAGGTGACCTTGAGGATCGCTTCCGAACTTTACGGATTTGCCGAACAGCCTTCTCAGGCTGGTGTTTGTCAAACGCTTGAGCAGAGAATTGCCGCTCTTCACTGGCGCATACGAAGAAGCCTGTGCAATGTCGAGTGAGTGTTTGTGAGCAACCATCAGTTTCGCCTGCCATTGCGAGGCTGCTGTGTCTGCCGTGCCAATCGATCCCCCCGATGAGCTGCTGACTTGACGACCGGCATCGAAAACCACTGGTGACCTCTGACCTTCTGCAAATGACATAACGGTGTTGTCGTAATTGCGATTTAAGCTGTCGTTCGATCCATGATCAACTGAGGCGCAAACGCCTTGGAGAGTATCGAGACAGAAGGCGCCTCTAGGTCGATGGCTTCCTACCCCTGAGCTGCGAGCCGAGGGCCGTGTCCGCGCCGAGTCAAAAGAACGCGACAACGAACCTATCACGTTGTCTGCTGGTGCTGGACTTATGGCTGCGGGCAGAAGACATTCTCGGGCCTCGATATCTAATTGTGATGGGGTCCTCGCTGCAGCGGGCTCCGAAGCTCCCTTCATCGCGTTCCAGACCATGTCCGTGCTGTCCTCGTCGGCGAGCATGTCGAGCCGCTTCTCGGTAATATTTACGCTGAGGATGTCACTGAGGGTGGGCCGGGTGCCCGGCTTGTTGAACCTCACCCCGGATCGTGAACGCCTGGAAGAGGGATCATCACTTTCAGGATTAGATGGCAGATCGTCGCCGTCCATCGGCATTGGCGAGAGGGTGTGCTCCTCCCTCCCCGAGGAAGACCACCCTGAGAAATTATCACCTGACATCAAGCCCTCGCACCCTTCTCCATTACATTTATAAGGTCTGTTTTGGTGCTGACGAGGAGTAGGCCAACCACCGACAGGAACGAAGATCCGCTTGCGTTGCTTTCGATATGTATACCAAAGACCGCCAATGAGCACGATCATCACGAGGCCAGCCAGGGAGGAGCCGATGGCAATTGCGCGGGAGCGGTCATGTTGGCTGATGTTGTCACCTGTCTGAAAGGCGGACGTTTTGGCGCTGAACTGCGCACTTGAGACTGCATTGACCGTCTGGCTGCCCGGTAAGGTGACTACAAAGAACATATTCTGTTTAGTGACAAAGGAGCGACGACACAAGCGATAGCTACACTCACCAGTATTCCCCTTGGAGTTTATGGTGATGACTGGTGAGAGTCCTATGCTACCAGAGACCGCAGCGCTAGTAACTCCTCCTGGTGAAGTACCCTTGCCAAGTGTGGTCTGCATTTGAGCACTCGAAAAGAATGAGGTCCAGGTGTGCAACCTCGCATCGTAAATGTACAGCTGTGCGTCTGCAGGTCTGGCGATAGCGTAACCTTTGCCGATTAGCGGCATCAGTTACCGTTCACGGTGTGGATGAATGCTCTCCTTCACAACTCACCACCGAAGACCAAGATCTGATAGCCTGCTGCGACCGCCGAATGATCCCATCGAGCTCCCGGTACCGAAGCGACGACCATTCCCTCAGCCGCCGATGACGAGGTGGTCGTGAGTTTCCATTGTGCAGTATCCAGTTCTAGCTCCCAGGTATCATCCAGCGGCGTCCCTTGAAAACCACCTTCGATGCCACCAAATAAGACGGCCGTGCCGGTGCTTTCTGCAAATGTAAGCGTATGGCCTCTACGTGAGGTAGGAAACCCGTGGCTCGACGACGATGAGAGGGATACCCGTTGCCAGTCATTAGACGAAGTGGTGTCGAGCGAGTATGCCTGGGAGAACGTCAAGTATTGGTTGGACGAAGGGATCCAGCCTCCGATGACGAGCAATGTTCCGTTCGTCAGGAAGATCGAAGCATGATGGACTAGATCAGTGGGTAGGGACGGTAATTGGAAGTACGTGAGAGTGGAACCTTTGAGAGAAAGACGGTACGTCGTGGCATAGCCGAGCTCGGAGCCATCTGCCTTCTCGCCACCTGTAACGAAGACCTGACCGTCGTGTTGGGCGGCCGACGAGTATATCTTACGAATGGGTTGGATAATATCTGTGAGGTGAGTCAATGAGACGTTAAGGAGGGAAGACGAAGAGGATAAGTCCAGCTGTATCGACCACGTGGAATCGTTGTTGGTCTGAATGGCAAGTGGTGGACCACCGTCGCCACCGAAAATGGCTACAGTGCCTGATGTCTCATTGACGACGCCGGCCACCGACCAAGCGGACGCGGGAATGGTGTCGGTGTCGGTGGGTTGACTACTATCGTTGATGTTAACCGGCAGCGATTCCCAAGGTATGCCGGTAGCGACCGTCGTGTTGATGTCGTTTGCGAGACTCAGGACGACGACGTCTGGAGAGTTTGGCGCGGAGCTGTAGGTGTAGGATAGTGTAGGGTCGGTCTTGCCACCATGGAGGAGAAGGTATGGTGAAGAAGAGGAAGAAGACGAGATGAGGACGGCTCCATGCGCCCACCTGTAGGATGGCAAGACATACCGTGATGAGACAGTGCAAGGAGGTGGATGGTGGGATAATGGAAATACACACACCTCGGAGACATATCGTAGGCCACTGCGAGGGTAATGGGCGATGTTAAGGCTAGTAGAGTCCATCCAGAAAACCTGAGCGGCATTGCGATAGTCCAGACGCGACGAAGGGAAAGGATGGCGAATGGGGTATGTTGCCTTGCTGATCTGGTGGAAAGAACGGTGAATGGCATGTGACAAGACGAAGGCGTGGGGTGAATATAGATGATGGTGAATACGTCTGTGTTGATACGAGAACAAGCAGCGTCGAGTTGAGTGATGGTGTTTGTTGTGTATACATGATGGTGGTGGTGGGACAGCGAAAGAAATGGCCTAACAGCTAGAAAGTCAATCAACCACGGGCCAGCCAAAGGGTCCTTTGGAGGGGAAGGGAGGGAGGGATGGAGGGAGGGAGGGGATATAACGTCCTCCGTCTCCGTCTCCGTCAGCCATCACCATCACCATAGCCATCAATCCCTCTCTCCCCGCTCGACACCACCTTATCCTTTTCCGCTTCGTCGTCGTCGTCGTCGTCGTGCCTCTGTTGTCGCCCTCGCCACCGCCACCGCCGTCTCACCTGAGATCACGTGACATCTCGCCACGTGGTCCAGCCCAGCCCAGCCCAGCTCAGCTCACCGCCGGTTCCAAGGACGACAGCGAGACCAAGTCGGTTGTTGTAACTATGTCGACGTCCCTCAACTTGAAGCCAGTAGGAAAGTCATCCGCTTCCTCGACATCTTCCCGCACTCATCCTCAGCCATCCTGCGCTACCATTAACGACGTCTCTCCGCCATGGCAGGCTTCATACGCAACGAGCAAAGACGGCAAAGAAGCCAATCTGCTTATCATGTTTCACGGTCTCGGTGAGCAATCCGCCGCGTGTGGTGCGAATCAGATCAGCCTAATCAAGACGTGGTGGTGGCATGACAATAGGTGATACCAAAGAGCCGTTCTTCAAGCTCGCACAACAGATGAATCTCCCTGCAACTTGCATCCTCTCTCTGCAAGGCCAATCCCCGTGAGCGAGAACACATGTTGATGATATTATTGCCGACCTTGGGACTGACTTGGACGCGCGAGTCACCCTGCAGAGTCCCCTTCATGGATACTCCTTCATGGTCTTGGTATCCTGTGTATTCCTCAAGCTTCCCACATCTACCTCTCGACAACCCCTCACCTTATCCGCCAATCGAAAGCCTGTGTGCTCTGCTTCGATATCTCACTTCTGCGGGCGGTTGCAAGTGGAATCTCGAGCAGATTCACTTGTTCGGATGGGGTCAAGGAGGAACGATGGCTCTCGAATTGGCCAGATGGGTTGGTCTGAACGGTCTCGATTCAAAACAGATGCCCAAGGAGCCAGCAGGAGGGCAATCTTCAGCAAGACGGCTGGGATCCGCCGTCTCAATATGCGGACCCCTCCTCTCCATCCCCTCCATCTCAGCCAAACCTCTCGCCATTCAAACCCCGGTCGCCTACTTTCATCGGTCTCGGACTACCGTTTCTCTCTCGGCCCTTCAAAAAACCTTCGCCACCCTTCGACCTCTGGAAGGCAAGAGAGATCCCAGACGGCTAAACGAAGCAGGCGAGGATGAAGGCATGTTGACTGGTCAGGAGGAGTGGATGCCAGTGATGAAATTCTGGAGTCAGGTATTGGGCAGAGCAGACGAGAGTTGGAAGGGCGGCGAAGAGGTTTACGAAGTCATTAGATAGCCAGCATACAAGATCCATCCAGCTCAGTGTTCCTCCATGACATCCACATTGCCAAACCTCGTTGAAGTCCGCCAATCCGCGACGTCGTTTCGCGTCATCCACTTCAGCGCCCTCTCGCCCTCGGAAGCAGCTGGCGTTTTCACCAACTCATGCTGAAGAAGACCTTTGGCTCGGCGGTGTAAGATCCTCTTTGACTGTTTGATCCCCGGTAGTCGTTCGAGGCAGAACTCCAAGAGCTCCTCCGTTTTCTCCTTGATACTCATCGCCTTTGTACGCTCGGAAAAAGCCAAGTCGTAGCGAAAGGATAGCCAGATGTAGAGGACAAGCGCCTTGTGAAGAGACTCGAGCCGGGGCAGACTCGCTACGACCGGTGCTGATATCGGCGTGAGCAATGCGCTCGGCATCATCAAGCCGTGTGCTGGCATATCTGGCATAATATCTCGTACTCTGCTGACCATCTCGAGATCGTCCAATAGGCCCGTTTCAAAGAGAGGACCTTGCACGTTAACTTGGCCCAGCTCGGCGTAATCACGGATATAATCTCTGAAGACCGATACGACGTTTTCATCTCGAACGTTGACAGGAGCGTAGGTAAAGAGCTCCAGGTCACGTAACGACAAGTCCTTAGCGAAGGGTATGAGTAGTTCAGCGAGCTTGAGACGACCACTGATGTCGCTAAAAACGCAGGCCTGCGGCAGCCTCGCTAGCTCCTCGAATTTTTCCAAGACAAAGCCATATGAGTGAGTGCCTTCCAATAATAATGCAAGCCTTTCAACGCGCTCAAATGTCGGATCAATGACAGCTCGAGGTACCGCCGGCACCGCTCCGGGTAAGATGGTCTTGAGGATCGGAAGGTCCTCTGGCCTAAGAGTGGTGACGATACCACCAGCGGACGTGTCGTGCAATCCAAAACGCCCTGCACGACCAGCTATCTGTTTGACCTGGGATACTGAGAGGGGGACTTCCTCCTTGCCGTTGTACTTGTGCATCGACTCGAAGACCATGCGTTTGATCTTGCTAGATGGTTGGAGGCACGTCAGTCCGTGCATGCTTGCCCGAGGATTCAACCCGCTTACAGATTTAGGCCCATGCCGACCGCATCACTAGCGACCATTACGTTAACCCCAGAGCCCTCTTCGTTGAAGATCCGTGCCTGCTCGCTACGTGTCTCAGGCGGCAAAGCACCGTAGACAACAGCACATCTCTTCCCCGTTTTCTGCTCGATCGATTTCTTGGTGGCGAAGATACCTGAACGGCTGAAGCAGACCACGCAGTCGCCATCTTCGATGCGCCCGAAATCTCCATCCAACGATTTGTCTGCCACCGCAAGCGGCGTGAGTCGCTCGTACCGATGAATAGTGATTCGATCGCCCATCCCTTCGACCAGTTTCGTTACTACGCCAACAACAGTCTCCTCCCCGCAAAGGTGAACCTCCTTGGCAGCGACTCCGATGATAGCCTTCGTCCATGCAGAGCCACGGCCCGGATCGCCGATCATCTGGATCTCGTCAATGACTACGACATCAAGATCCTGATCGAGGGGTAGCATCTCCACGGTACAGCTGATTAGGCCTGCATCCAGGGATACTATCCGTCGCTCCTCTCCAGTAATTAGATTGCACTCGCGACCAATACCCTCCGCAAGTTCTCCTACGGTTCCACGATTGAGGCGTTCCCAAACTTCGTGAGCCAGTAAGCGAAGAGGTCCAGCGTAAGCTCCCGTTTCGGCACTGGCCAGCGCCTTGAGGGCATTGTAAGTCTTCCCACTATTCGTAGGACCGATATGTAGGTGAAAATGGCGTTGGCTTTGGCGTGTCTCTAGGAAGTCATCCGATAGATACCGTAAATCAGTGATATCTAGCACCTGCTGTACTTTGGTCCGTAATGCATCATCTAGTTGCAGGTCTACCTCAGTTATTGCCCATTGTAGGCACTGCCTCAGCAGCGTCCTCTCCAATGTGGCGGACCAGTCGGGGTCAAGACCCAAGGCCAGCGAAAGCGATTCGAAGTCCCAGCCATCTAGGCTATCACTGGCTGCCGAAAATTTGCCTTTTCCTTTGATTTGACGAAGAGTGGTGGCAGCGAAAGCATTAAGACATGCAATGGCTTCTCCTCTTTGAAACCCGAGCTCTCGTAGCTTGTTGATCGCCCTGGCGGATGTTGACCATACCGGAAGACGATTTCCGAGTATGGTTCGTAGCTGCTCAGTCGTCGGTTGTTGAATTCGTCTAGGTGCTGGCTTGTGTGACACTGTTTGATGTGGATGAGATCTTCTGGCAGGGGGGGCTCGACTGCCGCTGGCGAAGCTATTCCGAGACCGGACCTGGCAAAGATGTGGATCGGGCAACGAGAACTGCGCTGTCGATGGGCCCTTGCGCCCAGCAGCTCTCCGAAGAGAACCTGCGAGGACGGACGAGCGTCCACATTGAGCAATCAACACAGCAACACTGTTGGACATGGGCAAGGAGGTCCGAAGATGGCAGTGATCGCAACGGTTGTCGTGCGAAAGGCTGCGAGGTGACAGGTATCTCAAAAGTCTACTTTTGGTATACTTCATCGACATTTTGGTTGCCAATTACATCACGTGTGGTCCGGGTTCTTTGAATGGTGATCAACGATGCTTTGATTCTATACATTACAAATGCTAGTAGTGTCCTGTCGTCAAGTGCCTCAGGAGTGGCAGAGGTCGTACCGCTCTCGTGGAGCATTCGTGCCATACCCATGCCAAACTTCGCTTATTCCTGCAACCTTTTCTCTGAGTCCGCGTTCTCCTCGATTCCTCCCTTTCTTATACGTAGTGCTTCTTTGCATATCGCTACGATCGCATTCGAGGGGTATGCGCCTTGCTTGCTAGTGACATCTAGCCAGGCGTCCAGATATTGCTGGAGGTTTGCAGCAGGTTCTTGCAATGTGGATCTGCATGGCGAGGTGATCAGAGCCTTGAAAACATGGACATACTAAGGAAAGACTCACAAGCCCCGTTCTGCCAATGCCAGCCGCTTCTCTTCCACCTGCATCTCCTTACCATTCTTCTCTTGTTGCAACATCGCATCGTCTTGCTCAAGCCACCTACAAGTCGCAGATGCCATTAACACATAAAAGTAGCACAGACGAACTCTCCGAAATCACTTACTCCAGGTGTTTCACAAGCCGTCGACGCAGTAGATATTGCGGCGCAAAGGTTCCCAGGTTCGTAGCCTTACATATGCCTAGCAATTTGACCCGATCGAGATCTTTTACATGCAAAGTTGACTGATCGACAGCCGCGAAGCTCAATGTTTGTGACAACTCGGTGAGCCCTTCCCTCCGCTTCTTCTCCTCGTCGGTCTTGATCCTCAACAGCTGAGAGGGTAAGATGCAAGTGGATGGCAGTAGCCATGGTGCGTACAGAACGAGCAAAGGCAGCACCTCCTCTAAAATCAAGAGCACGGAGACGAAAGGAATCAACTTGACGACATCCGAGTCCACCCTGCGCAAGAACACCTGCTCTCTTCGAGTTAGCTTCCATCCATGGTCTTCCACCCCCAATCGAAGTTGCTGAGCTCGCTTGAAGTTGGCGTACACCAACTTCAGACCATTCCAGTAGAAAATGAAGAGCTGCTTGGCCTGCCACCATAACCGCTTGACCCTTGTAAGGTCGGCAGGAGGTGGTTTCACGTCACCGACCTCCTGAGCCGCGAGGAAATCCGCGATAGCAGCGCGAATGGTACTGGGCGCTGGTGCTGGTTCCGGTATCCGGTCCAGCTCCAGGGGCGATTTTGACAGACCTGGTAATGGCGTGGGAGGTACTACGGGACGCTCTTCCTTGTCCAGCTCGCTAGTCCCGGCATGCTCCTTCTCGCGAGGAGTATGACTAGCAAAATGGCGAGCTAGCAGGTATCCAGTGTCGCTGCACGATCTTTGGCGAGCGCGAGGTAGATGTGCTGACCTCGATGCCGTATTTTGCATGGTGACGAATGGACGAGAGAGACCCACGGTCATCGCTGGGCGCTTGCCACATATCGTCGCCGATGCGACGGCATTGCGAGCTGCTACTCGACTGCAGCTGCTCAACATGATCGTGGCGGCCTTCTCGTCGGCAACAATATGATGAAGGGTGAGACGGTGTAGATCGATCAAAAGTTGTGTTTGGTCAAACGACTTGGTGTCGCCGGCCGAGGTCTTTGAATTTCCCATGTCCAATGTCACGTGCTACAATAGCCTTAATCTACACCTATCCCAACTACATCTATAGGGGCTCATCATGTCGAAGGAAGAGCACTCGTATGGGTCTTGGTGAACCATCGCAGATCATCTGGGCGTAGTGCAGCAGAAAAATCAGTCCCAGTCAGCTGCCAAAGTAAAAAACCATCTTGCTCACAGTCTGCATCCACCAGCGATGCCTCCTTGCGATCTACCACCACGTACACTTCGCTGCGATCTGCCGCATCATGGCGGGAGTCCGCAACGAACGGTTGGGCTTTGCCAAGTATCCATTTGTTACCAGTCGTTCGACCACAGGCTTCCCCTACGTCGGGTCGCCTGCATCGGAAGAAAACGCGCGAGAAGCACGGTTGGAAGCCCGCCTTCATTGCTCGCAGACCTTGCAACTCACTGCACCAGAAGATTCCTAATGTCTGATACCCCCTGAGACATTCTTTCATCCTTGATCCCTGCTTCCCAGGTCGATGACTTGAAGACCTGATCCCTCGCTCTGTCCACAAATGTATATTTCGGAACAGGTGTCAAGGACGAGGTCTTTGAGAATGGTTTCCCGGTAAGGGCACTTGATGAGCCGTTATCGTCCAGGTCGTCGTTCTTAGCAGAAATCAATTGTAGGATCAGAGGTTCCAGCCGCGTCGATTGTGGTTTGCCATCAATCTCCGATGAACCAACACAGGCGAATAAACGATTGCGTCCCTACGAACAGCCGAAATCATTGAGTATTTTCGCGGTACTTGGTATACAGCCGGCTCTACACTGACCACTGTCCACCTAACGGATGTCCAGCCCAATTGTGTACCTAGCCACACACGTTGCGTCTCCCATTTCAATGCTTCATGAGCCGCAACCGTGTCCGAAGTTGGTAACTTGGTCTGTAGGGCGTCCACATCTAGATCTTCACCGAGCGCACTTTCCAAGCCAAACATGTCGATGGACCGAGGATCGGATAAATCCCCCGAAATGTGTTGCAGAACAGGAGGACCAGAGTCGGTGCCGACGGCGGTGTGAAAGTACGGAAGGTTGTCGCCGGGCGGTGGTGAGCCAGACGGAACATCCATATCACCTTCCGCGGCCGAAGGTAAAGGGAAGACGGCCGCAGTCTCGGTTTGTAATTTGCAGGCCGGAGACGAAGAAGATAATGCTCCCAAATCGACGTGACGTCCATGTATGTAGGCAGATGCGAGCACGGATGATGGGTTGTCTGGGGCTCCGCTGGATCGGACATGGGTTGAATCAATGTCCGCCGCCAGCCATACCAATATTTTCTGGAATTGTGTAAAGAAAGAGTACAAAGGAGATCGTCAGAGGAGTCGTTATGTCATAAGTCACGGAAACGCGAGTGATCCTTTTCAAACCGTGTAGCCTCCTATCGCCTCCCTGATGATCCTCAATTGGGCTGCCTTGCTGCCGAGGTTGATGTCAGATTTATCATCTGAGTCATTGAACAATGACATGAGGAACCGGAAATCGGCTTGAGCAACGACCGGAAGAGCGGATCGACGGCGTGTAGCTAGCTTCTTGTTGAAGGCGTCGAAGAACTCTCCACTGACTGTTTCCGCGCGTGACACGACCGAGTCCTGCAACAAGTATGGCCGGTCAGCAAGGGTACGTCTTCGCTATTAGTCATGGCCTGCCTCACAGGGACACCAGCGAGATGAGCTACGTCTGTGTGGGGTCAGGATGGCATCTGTCAGCAACAAGGTCCAACGGCAAATGAGAATGGACGCACGAGTTCCATAAGAAGATTCAGCGCGACCAGGAATGAGCTTGTACAGACAAACCACCTATCATATGAAGTAACAGCGGATTAGCAAGTAGAACTAATGTGACTGTCAGCTCGCCTTCCTTACCTGGCGCTTCTCATTGTCTACTTGCGTCTGCATATACATGCATCGGATGTTGGGGTGATACTGAGGGCCCAAGCGAGGTTCAACTATTCCGCCTTTCCGACCAGTCAGGGGGAAAGTTCAGGAAATTTGTCTCACCTGGAAATCGTCCGTCAAAGCTCCATAATGCGTCTGCATTGAAACTTCCTCAGCTTCAATCGATTTTCTCTGAATAGTCTCCACACACTTACGGCAAAAAATCCCAGCGGAAGATTGTGAGTAGCGATATGGTGCAACACCGCCTGGACGTCAGAAATGGCAATCAGCGTCACGCGCTACGCAAATGAATGCTTCACTAACCTCTGCGATAGCCATTCCGTCATACGTAGAAGTTCCTCGACCGAGCTCTGATAAGGATCCATCGGAGAATGAGAACCACATCGGGACGATTGAAGTGCAGAACGTACCGTCCAGGATAACTAAAGATCTCGGACCTGCCTCCTTCAATATCTTGGAACACTATGGGAGAAAATTCATTGGTTGATGCTTGTAGTTACTAGCAACCCTCTCTGTCCTGGGACCAACCTCATCAAGTTCCACTTTGAATGTACTAGCGCTAGAGAACATATTATCGTAGGCTCCCATCCGGGTTTGAATCTTATCGATGGGCGAGAGACTAATCGGCACGAGTTACTAGTAGGTCAGTATGTTGAAGATCGACGATTTTCAGACGACCTCACCTAGCAGAGCTGGCAGGGACCATAGCCCCAAGCTGTGCCATAATTACTGCAACGGCCGTCATTCTACAAAATCCCTGGTCAGCGTATCTGAAGGGTAGTAGCCAGGCATTATGGGACCCACCTGCAGAGGGTAGACTTTCCGGCGGTGTCTGGCAAAGCACCAAGAATAAGCAGTCCCATTACCAATGTCGCTCAAGCTTCGAACTCACTTGGCCCGGTGAGAAGTGCCTGCCTTGGTACGACACCGCCTAGCTGCACGTTGTTGGAGATGAAATCCGATCGCAAGCACATCGCAGGGTGTCGAAGATCCTTGAAGTCGACAAAGCTCTGTTCGGATTCAACGATTGTGGGTCGACACTTGGGCTCGTCCAGGTCCGCTGAGGCCTTGGCCAAGGACAGAAGACAATCCAGTTCGGCAAGAACGCTGAAGATTAAACTATAGTCAGTGCGAGGCATTGCAGCCGATCTCTGAAACAAGTGAGACGCACCGAACGGCCTTGAGCCACACTTCTCTGTCTTTGTCGAATTCGAGGAGAAGGTGACCGAAAAAGTTCTGGAATGCGACTTTCCGAGTTTCCCTTGCTTCCTGCACTTCTCTGATGAGCGGTGCTGACTCTCGGGTGATGTATCTGGCCAAGTTCTACAGGGGAAGACACAGTCAGCTTTTAATCGGGTACACTCATTGAACCACGCATTTCACCTTGGTGGACGATTGCTTCGTCCAGTTGGAGGGAGGCTTGAAGTTGCTCGGCGCTTGAATCTGGTACACGTCTTTCGTCCCCAGGTTGCTGTGCCAGTATGTGAGGTTCCTGCATCTGTGCAATTCAGGTCGTCAGCGATGTCGCAAGGATCTCATCTTCGAGCACTTACTTCAGATCTCCCTGATATCTAATCAAGACATCCTCCAACTGCTGTTCGACCTCATTGACCGCATCCACAGCAGCATCGCAGTCATCATCGGCACCAGATGCTGGCAGAATGGCTAACGTCAATGTAAACATCAGCATCTCAACTTCTTGCCCGCTGACGTTGCGACTGACTAGAATTCTCTACGACGAACTGCCCTGTGATGTGCTCAACATACGACGATAGGTCGGGAGCTCCTTCCAACAGACTTGCAAGGGAGGCCGATTTGAAGTGTTTAGCGGCGTTAAGCATAGTTCCAAACCCGCTTTGAATCTGCCTGAATGACTGGACGACTTTGAGGAAGTCTGCTTGCTTGCATTTACCGGCATGAATACGTGAGATGATCCGTTCCATGTCGGGCATTGAGCGGCAGACCTTATTGAAAGTCTCGCTGATCATCGTGTGCTCCATCAGGTCCTGAACAGCATCCAACCTGAAAGAGGTGGCAATATCAGTCATTGTACGGATCTGTTATTCGGGGGAACATACCGCATGTTGATTGCGGCGGCATTGGTCAGCGGCATGCTGAGCCAGATGCGGAAAAGCCTTTTCCCAAAAGGCGTTCTGCAGCGCTGCAACAGTTGCAGAAGTGTTCCCTCCTCTGTGCCTTCATTGTTGACCAGAACCTAGTATAGTCGGTAGTGAACTTAGATAGAGAGGGATAGCGTACTACTTTAGGAACTCACCTCTAAGTGGCTGAGCGACTGCCCATCCAGCGTCATGGTCTCGCCTTTCCTGATAGGGTCGTAAACATTGAAGCTCTTCTGAGACAGTAGATCCTTGTCCATGTTGAGACTCTGCAGATAGAAGATCATTCCCCCAAGGGCTTCCATCGCCAGCGGTTTGTCCAGCATCTCCACAATAGCTGGGGGCAGGCCCGAATTGACTGGTGGCTCGCCGTCGACTGCCATCCCACTGATCATGTCCGCTCCAAAGAAATCCACAAGCTTGTCCTTGGTAGTTGCCGCGTCATAGAATTCGCTGTCAGGACGAAGAGCCACCCACGATGTCGACATGGGCAAGATATTGCGCAGTAGCCGGTTGGTTGCCACGGTTAAGTTGCCCTGGATGGAATTACGCTGTCAGTATGGTAGGGCAATGCGATAGAGTTAATCTCTTGGAGAACCACCTTCGCATGCAGAATCTCCTTAGGTCTCAGTGTCCTAAACAGCGTCTCTAGCTTCGTTCGGCACGCATCGTCCTGGAAATGGGTGAGCTCGAATTGGCCAGTCGCAGCGTCCAGGATGCAGACACCGTATGTTGATGGACGGGTGTCTGTCTCAGAGTATTCCTACGAAAAGAAATGCGAAGATTAGACGCGATAATCGATATTTGGAGTGCAAGGCGATCTCGTACTTTGATTGCCACGCAATGAGATGCATCGTCACCAGCTAGGAAGGCCTCATCGACGACCGTACCATTTGTGAATACGCTCGCCAACTCTCTTCGAACAATCTTGTCGCCGCCTCCTTTGGCATTTCCTTTGTTTCTCATCTCCATGCTGTAGGACGGACATCCAAGTAATGAGCATAGTTAGGTATCTAGCACAAAAGTCGAGTTACTCACCCGATAGCAGTCTCAGCTTGCTCCACTTTGCCCACTATGAATTTTGCGAATCCATATTAATCACTCGAGTAACTATTCACATGAGGACACTACTGACCTTTATATCCTGCAGCAAGGAACTTTGCTGCCCAGAAATCGAACGACTGCTCTGGCACGCCGACCTGTCGACAGCCGATTGAGCCTTCCTGCGAGAAAGGAGTCGATTGCGGTATAGATTGCGCTCACCATTTTCATTTTCACTCGATCCGTCAGCTTCAAGTCAAATTCTGCATGCCCAATTTCTGCGTCGTTCTCGTAAAGTTCGAAGAATTTACCCTAGCGGAGCATGAAGGAGTAGTAAGCATGAGCATCACGGCGCATTGTATGCTATGCCGAAAAGGGATAACCACCTTTTGAAAGAAGAGTACCGTATCGAAATGGGTTTGTTTGATCTCCCAGAACTAATAGGCAGCAGCAACGATCAGAGATGACGCCTCCGGGTCTTGACTGTGTTGAGCTCACCTGCTTCTCGAAAGGCGTGAATTCGTTCCATGCAGAGGATGGAATGTATACGGTCCTAGGATCATAATCAGGATCATCTGAAAACCGTTTCAGATGTCAGTGCGAGTTTGAATACGACGCAAAGCTTTGATCATCCTGTCCTATCTCACTTGGCCTGTGTTTGTCGGCCTTTTAGGCGGGGGAGGATCGCAAATTATTTAGCTCCTCTTATGAACTTCTGCGCTTGAAGTCATTTCCCACTCACATCCCTCAAATCCTTCAAGAACTCGAAACAATCCTGCTCCTCTCTCTTTTTCTCTTTAGCGTCCAACTTGCTCCTCTCAGCTTGCGTTATAAATGCATTGCTCCCACTACCGCCATTCCCACTCGCTAGACGCGATGATGAGCTTGAAGAGCCACCAAGAGGCCTGGGTAACGGTCGTTTCGGCTTTGACTGGCTAGATGAAGTCTTGATAGACTTGGATGACTTGGTTTTCCTGGGAACGTCAGACTCATCTCCTGGCTCAGATGGGACAGAAAGGGATGGGGATTTTTCGTCGAACTGGGCAAAGGCTATGTCTGTATGGAGGGGATTCAGTGCGATACTTCTCCCCGAGCGTCGCATCGGTTGCGGACTCACCCAGCTCGGCATCATCAAAACCATTCACGTCCATCTCAAACTCGTCATCGGAGTCTTCCATCCTTCTCTTTTTGGCGGACCGAGCTGACGGCGGATCTTTGTGAGCGGGAGTGGTAGAATCGATTGAAATGCCACTGAAGGAGGAAAGTATTGGTAAAGGAATTTATGGGATGCTGCTTCGAGCCGAACTCACTCTTCGGATTCGGATTCTTCATAAACGACTCTTTTCTTGGCTGAACGTCTCGACTAAGCCGAAGTTCTCATTAGGTTGAGATGTCTCTCGCTTCGGACTTCGAAGGTGTGCTCACTGTTCTCGCTATGACCTGATCATCGTCCTCATTATCATCGATTTTCACTTTCTCCTCCCCGGATGCAGCAATTATTACAACGTCATCTACATCCATGGCATCGTCCGGGTTCGCATCGCCTGAGCTTCTGATGATGTCGGGTGTTGCGACAGGTGGCGAGGATACGGTCTCGCCGATAGAGAGCGTTGTGTCCGGAGTGTCGAGATCAATGTGTGTACGAGCTGAGGCAGAGGTAGCGGGCTGTTGGGAGACGGTGGGTGGAGTGGTGGGTATCTTGGAAGGGAAGGCGGAGTTGCGCGTTCCATTCGACTTAGAAGCGCCGTTCGTAGAGGCGGTCTCGTGAACGCCTTGTGGGATTGACTTGTTCGGGTTGCTGGACGGAGGTGGTTGGCCAGCACGGCCGAAGAAACCTAGGAGAGAAGTCTGTTTGGTAGCTGCGGAGTCTTTGGACGCCGACGCCGGCTTGGCTGTCGAGCTTGATGCTTTCGCCATGGTGCAACTGAAGGGATATCAGAGGATAACAGAGACCCCTGCCGGATTGTACCTAGCACTTGGACAAGCACGCCGGGAATGAAAGCTGAAATTGAGACACTGATGGCATGGCGATACAACATGAGGACTTGATCATATATAAACGCGTCTTCGGACCGGAGGACAATCCGCGGTGCGGACATGATCGATGAGGAAGGGTGGGTTCATAGGAGGTGTGCGACCGGACCACTCCACAAGGACGATCGTCATGAAAAGTGCTAGCATGTGCCCCCAAGAAGTGGTGAACCAACGTCAGGTCACCTTTCATGGTAGTTGACATCTGAACAGGTCCAGGTCGTAAGGGTAGAAGGTCGTTCCCCGGCAGTCAGAGACGCGTAAAAGTAGGAAAGGCTAATCTTTCGACGATAAATTAAACGCACGGACGCGATCTGCCTCTTTACGGCACGGTGAGATGGTAGATCCCAGTCCTGCCCTCTTGTTTTCGTCATTTTTATTATCATTATTATTGCAGGCGATTGACTATGTATAAGCGTGGGCTTGGGGGGCCCTAGGCAGTACAGCCCGATCAGCCAAGGACGCGGTTGTACCTTCATCCATTTAACTCCACATCTCCCTCTTCATCGACTCCATCCGTTTTTGACAGGCCCAGCGCCAGATTGCCCTCTTTTGCTCTGGTGAGTTCACCACCGTCGCCATGCCGCAGGTCGTTGCCTCGTCTTAGACTGAGTCGCTGGCTCTCTCTTGCAGAAATCAACCTGTTGCAACAGAGTCCACTTCCATTCCGTCTCAAACAAACGTTCCTTGCTTGATCTCTAAACTCCAGGGAATTCGACACCCTCACTCCCCACTCCCCACCATCCACACCTCCCAGTCACTATCGCTATGGACTCGCGAAGGAGACAGCAACCTCCGAGGCATTTGGCCTTGGCTCACAGCTCGCTTGCTCCATCTCCCAAACCATCGCTCGCCATCTCATGCCCCGTGTCTCCCACGTACTCCTCCTCCAGTCTCGGACCCTATCCAGCTCGCTCCGAGTCCGAACCGCGATCTCGTAGTCCCACTCGCGTCAAGTTCGTCGAGGAGCTTCCCAGTCCGCGTGCTACTGGATCGACCTCGACCTCGACGTCAGCCTTCAAAGGCCTATTCTCGTGGAAAAGGAAAGGCACGTCGCCTTCACCAGACCTAGAGCAAGCGGATGACCTGTATGCTTCTGCCAGCGGCAAATCGATCGGTCGGCCCATTTCTCAGCACAGATATACGGACGGACCGATCAAGTCCGCTTTGAAGAAGTCGAGTGCTAACGAGGTCTCCAACAAGTCCAGTGAGCGGCTGCGGCCCACTCGACCTCGCCGGTCTCCTTCCTCTCAACAGCTGGAAGCCATAGAATCATGGCGACGAGCTTCATACGAGTTAGCTGGCGCCGAGAATATCAGTGACCAAGCGAGCTCCGCTGAATACAGTCCTGGGAAAGGATCGGGGCACGATGGGTCAAACGCCGTCGATCAGGCTTTCCGTCGTCCTTTTGCCCGTAGGACTTCCTCCAGACCGTCGCCCCCCATTCCCAACACCACTTCTCCTCTTTCAGCTTGTTTCGAAGGTCGCCAAATTTGGGACAACGGGAAGCAATACGGCTCATCTACAGGCCACGAGACTACATTTGACTATCGCCAGGATCCTGAGATCGAGGACCAGGACGTCTGGACTCCGAGACCCTCGACTCCTCCTCGGACCTCGGACGCACCCCGCAGATCCCTACCGAAGAGCCCGCTGAGGCCAACAATCTCTCGAAACGATTTCGACGTGGTTTCACCTGCTATGAGCTCGTCGGAAGCATTCTCGCACTGTCCAGAGGACGAGGAAGATGGACCTTGGGAGAGCGATACGCGGCCAAGTGGGGAAACGAACAGGAGAACACGTCGGCAGAGCCGTCGTTGCTCCACCATTGCCAACCGGAGAGCGTCTGCCCTCATCTCGCTCACCAGCATGGCTGCCCTCAACAAGGCTCTCGACTCTATCTGCGCGGAGGTGCAGCAATCGTCACCGGACTCGGAGGTGCCCATGTTCAACTTCATACCACCTACACCGGTTGCCAACTCGGACGACTTTGGTCACAGAAGGATCAGCAGGGCAGAGAACGTGAACGCTTCAATGATCCTGGAGGACGCTGTTGAGCTCAAGCAGGAATCCGACAGCGCGATGGACGTCGAGCTGGACCCGACATCCGAGGAGGAAATGGAAGAGAGTCGTGATGTGGTCCCTGAAATGCAGACGGATTCTCCAACGCTCAGATTCGGCAAATCTTCGAATCCTGGCCATCGCACTAGCCGTTCGATATCATCAGAGCAATCGTCATCGTCGTCGTCCGTGTCACGCACATCCATGCCCTCATTGTCCACATCCTCCTCTATCGATTCTATACCTGATCTTGACGTGGCCCTGGGAATGATGATCCGCAGCCTCTCGGGCGGTCTCGATTGTTCTACGCATGATGTCGATCCTATGCAAGATGCCAAGGACTCTCTCGCTGAGGAACTCGCTAGCTGGGCTTCCCTTAGACAGCGCGAAGTAGGGGTGGCTCAAGGGGTCGGCAGCTCCATGGCAATTGGTCTGGGATTTGGAACCGGATGGGAAGCATCACCTCAGGTTGTCATCACGGAAGAGATGGCCAATACAGTCCAGCCCTTGAACACACGCCGACGAGATGATTGGCGAATTCGATCGCCCCCGAGCGATGTCGACAAGACGCCAGTGCCATTTAATTGGAGTCCCGGGGTTGATGAACAACGGAGCAAGGAGTCGTATCAGAAGGACATGGGAGATCAATCACGAAGGTCCTCCGCCGCGAGTTCCATCATGTCAGCAGGGCCAGGCATGGATACCGACACCGACTCAAACATGAGCGACATGGATGACCTCCACACTGCATCGATCGCCCAAATCAGTCATGGCGCCGCCGCGTGCCTGGTATTCGCCTCTCCGCGCACTGTCGAGCTGGGATCGACGCCGCAGATGAGCCATGCTGTACATATGTCGAACCACTATCAGCGCCAGCCCACGTACGAGGAGAATGGGCAGGACATCGAGATCGGTTGGGCCGTGTGATCGACTTGTAATTTAGGACCTTTTACCTTTACGACTGTCTTCGGCGTGGTCGGCCTTTTTACTCGCTTTTAATGATTTCCTGATATTCGACTAAGGGAAAGATGTATAGATAAACCATGCAATAGATGTAAGTCTACAGTCAAAAGTCCGTATGTTAGCAGAGTTGCGACAAAGAGCCCAATCATTGTCGGGACTTGTAAAGAATCTCGCCGCCCTTCGGAAGGACCACCATGGTCTAAGAAGCGGAGCACGTGTGATTAGCTATCGAGGACAATTTCGACAGATACGATCGAGCGATCTCACCTGATAGTTCGGGCTTGGAATATCGCCCACGAGTTTAAGCGTGACGTTCCTCGCCAATGTGGCGATGATAGTTTGCAACTGAACGTACGCGAACTGTTGTAATGTTCGTTTTGCGTCAGCCACAACTGAGATCTTCGAGGGCCGCACAACTCACGCTCTCTCCGATACAACGATGCCTGCCCGCCCCGAATGGCTGATACGGACTTTCAGTGCCTTTGCTGACGCTCCCAAACCCATAGTCGACCTTTTCTCCGCCGTCTCCCTGGTATTGCTGGACGGCCTGAGCTGCAACTCCACGCTCATCGGACCATCGGTACGGATTCCAAGTAGTGCTCTCTTGCCAAACTAAGGGGTCCATCTGGGAGACACCCGGACAGGCCATGAGGAAGTGGCCCTTAGGGATGACATATGACGTGTTTTCGAGTTGCGATGGAGAGGAGAGGGAGCTGGGGACTGGTATGTTGGAGATCACCTTGCGCATGATGGAGCTGAGAGGAAAGGAGAAATGTTAATGAACAAAGTGCTGCGAACTTATCCGATACCCAACCGACTTACTGGAGCGGGGCATGCTGCAGCGTGAAGATAGCATGGTCAATCCTCAGAACTGATCATAGCTGAACGCAAAGAGCCTCACCAAACGAAGCGTTTCTCGAATGCAGGAATCCAACAACGGCAAGTCTTTCAGCCCTTCGTAAGTGAGGTCACGGAAGGTGCCATCCGGGTTACCAAACTTCTCCTTCTGCTCTTGGTACACCGCCTCACTGCGAGATGAAACGATAGTTCTGGTCAGGACTGTCGGTATCCTGCAATTTGTAACATGCTAACGCACTATATGTCGGCCCTCTGAGCGAGGTGCAACAATGTCCAAGAGCTGGTTGCCGATGAAGTGTGCTGTCCAGCCATCAACAAGGCAATCATCATGTGCGCGATGTCAGAGTCACTAAGGGGTGTGCCGTCCTTGTAGGCAGACCCCATAAGAGCGGCGATCATGTCGTGTTCGTGCTGTAGGCAGACGAGTATCTCAGCGTCTTTCTGATTCGAGGGGAGGGCCAGCTAGTACTTACGTCGTGCGTCCCCTCTCTACGTCTTCTAATAATCTCTTGATAAAACTCGCTCATTTCCTTCTGTGCTCTGTCCCGGTTCCAGTAACTTGGCAAGGGTAAATTTGGGAAGACAAAGTTGATGGGCGTAAAGCCGTTGTCCAGTGCTTCGATCCGCTTTGCAAAGGTCTTGTTGAGACTCGCACGGACCTCCTTGCCCTGAAGACAACCAGAGGCGGTGAGGATAGTTAACTCGGACAGCGCTTCGAGTGCATTGAAGGATTGCCATTTGGTAGGTGAGGAATGGAGATCGTGTGAAAGGAAATCTAGAGTTTCATGGGTGATTTTTGGGACGTAAGACTTCAAATTCTCAGTGGAAAGTCCGAATTTAACCTGAAGGTGGACAAAGCATCAGCGACAAGTTTCTGAGGGTCAATTGTCTCCTCTCTCACCATTCGCTTCTGCTGCATCAGCATATCGTTGGGACAGTCGTAAACGACACCCTTGCCGAAGACAGGAGTGGTCAAATGCTGAAGAGAAAGGCCTGCTCGTCAGCCTTGGCGGTAGGTTGATCAACCTTCCTGACCCACCGTATAGGCCTCTTCCGCTGATACTTGGCTTAATTTACCACCCAAGATCAGGTTATTTCCCTTGGGACCCAAAGCAACGGTCATATTGCGCCCCATCATGACAAAGGTAAACAGATCACCGTACTGTGCAGAAAGAATTAGAGGTCAACTTCACATGGCAGGTTGTGCAGGCAAAGTGCTCTTCTCACCTTCTCCCTGCACGCGAACATGAACTTGTACGGGTCCATGCCGTAGGTGGCAGCTGAGCCGAACCATGGAATATAGGAGAAAACGACGGGAGGCAGGGATGGGTCTTTGGGAAGGGCCTGAAAGTTGATCGACAGAGGTCGGTGAGCATTCCTGCCGAGGCTGAGACAAGACGGACGCCAGCTCACCAATTGCCTGAAGACGTTTATAGCTACAGCAAGGGCTGGCAGGCCGATCAAGACCAAGGCCACAAGAGCGGACGTGGACAGCTGCTCGAGGTGGATAAAGGACAGCATCGATGTGAAGATGCTCCTGTGAACGCTGGCCAGAATATAGTTTGGGTCAAGAAATAACAACAAACGACTTTTGGTTGGACCTTCAACTTATTTTGTCGCGTCGTCCCACCTGAGGCTCAACGCCGGGAGCCGCAAGAAAATGTATCACGTGATCTTAAAAACTAATGCCATTTACAACTAACTCGGTTCGTCCTGAGCCTACCGCCTCGTCGTCTTCGGCGACGCGCCTTCCGCCGTAGCCTGCTCGGTCGTCTCAGGGTCTTCTGGCTCCCCATCCAACCGCGTCTCACCGCCATCCTCGCTGTCTGAACCGTTGTCTCCTAAGCTCCCAGAATCTGGGGCAGCTGCTCTATCAGCCCCGTCCCCTCCCGCTCCGAGCAGCTCCGTCTCGTCCAGTGCAAATTCATCAGAAGTGCTCGTATCACTATCCAACACGTTCGGGTTCAGCCATCGCGATATTCGTGAAGATGTGCTCTCTCGATGCGGCCGAGGACTCTTGCTGCCCTCCGCCGGCGACTCATGATGAGTATCAAGTTGACTGACGGGAGACGATCCCCCTCGGAAGTTGAAAAAACTGGTGGCGTTAGCTGGCCCAGGTGCAGACTTCGTCCGCATGCGAGAAAAGCTCGAACCCAAGCTTGAATATCCGTTGGCGGCTCTTCGTGGGAAGAGTACTGAACCCTCGGGCGCTGTCGGGACAGCGGGTTGTTCGGGATCGCTAGGCATTTCCGTTGGAGTAGGAGAATCAAGCAGCTCCTTGGCGTAAGTCAGTCTCTGCCTGACCGCCGAGTCCGCTGAATCATCAGCTTGGGTTGCAGCCAACTGCCCGATCCGCCTGCGCCTGATCGTACCGCCAGGTAACCTCGAATCTTGACCAAACGCAGACGGCGGAGGAGCGGTCTTTCCGGAGCTAGCACCACCACTTGTGGGACGTTTGTGGTTCTTCGCTCTTGAAGCGAATCCCCGTTCCACATCCGATTCGAGAGGGATGTGAAGTTGTGGTCGTGAAAGGCCTGGTGATGATGCCGACGCGTTGACACCATCATTGGATGTCCGGTTGTTATGCATTGTTTGGCGGACCTCATAGCGACCACGCAAGACAGCGCGCTGAAGACGATCGCCAGGATCAGCCGCTGCTAAGACTCAACATCGCTCTTCCAACTCACTTCGATCTTGAGGCGGTTGTCAATCATGTGAAGCTGTGTCGCGGAAATTCATGAGCAAGCTGCCTCTTGGATCTAGTATTTCACCCCACCTTGGGCCATGTCACCAACTGTCCTACCCGCATCATCCTCTCCAACTCAGGTCGATCCGGATCAGTCAGTAAGCGGAACCAGTCCTAGTAGTACAAGTTTCAGCCTGTTGAGTGGTGTTGCGTGGAAGAAAGTAAGACTCACCCAAAGTCTTGTTCTTGGCCAAATTGTCACGCTACCTTCGAATTTTTGAAGGAAAACGGAGCTCCAGTCCTGACCAAGCATAGTAGGCAACAATTCCAGATCTCGGATGACCTTGAAATTTTTGGTCAACTCAAGCTTGAGGTACTGCTCAGCAGCAGAGAGGAGAAACCCGCCTCGCCAGCCTGCGAAGATGTGGCAATTCTTTAGAGAAGATAGTTGCAAATCACACTGCTGAGGTATAACTGACCTTTGCGATGGGCCACAGGCCTACCAACGGCCCCTCGGGGAGCAAAGAAGAATACTGCAGCACGAGATAAGAGAGTTAAAGACGTCACATTGCCTCACAGCAACGAGCTCACGATGAACATGGGGGTTCACTGAATGGCAACGAACCAGTGTTCAGCATTGAAAGCGAAATACTTCAGATCACCTTGCCACTCACCCTGCGAAACGATTGAGTAGTTCACGTTGAAGAGCAAATGAAGGCTTTGAAGGGGGATATCGACCCTAAGACTGCCGTCCTTGAACTTGCTTCCCCAATTCATTGGCCGAACAGAGCCGTCCTTCATCTTTTGCATAAGGACGACGCTATTGAGGATTCCAGGAACAGCAGCCGATGCGACTGCAACGTGGCTCCATCGTCAGAGGAGTCTGAATACACAATTTAGCGTCACACTAACTGATCGCAGACCAGATAACACAGTCTGGTGCAGTAAGGTAATTGAGGAGCTTCGTGGGACTACAGAATTGACCATCATCACTCTTGTTCAGCAACGGGTGTACACTTGCACTTCCAACTTACGAATGTCGGTCATGGGGGATGACGGATATGTTGAGGGCCCTACCCGTCCTCTCGTACGCTTCTCGGAAGGTCAACGAACCTCTCGTCCAGAATGAGGACTGTTGTCAAATGGAAGCAGCGTATATGAACACTGAAGACGTTGAATAAAAGCCCTGTGTAGAAAGTATTCACCTTGCGAGCCCATAGCACTGTATCAAATCGAGCGCCCGTCTTAATGAACCGCTTCATCCAGATTCTGAGCGAGGCCTCAGTTCAGTTCTCCCACGTACACATGGTTGATACAGGCACACTCACGTGAAGTCCTCGTCGCAAGCAGTGAGATGATCTGCCAGCTTGGGCGTCATCATCTGCTTCAATTCCTCGTCCGTTCTAGTGCAAGTCAATGCAGCGACAAGACCTCCTGCACTAGTTCCTGTAACGACCCTTGGGAGCAAATCTGCGTCTAAAAAGGCTTTCACCACACCGAAGTGATAGTAGCCGAAGGATGCACCGCCCGACAAGCAGAGCGCACTGGACCCGTAGTTCTTGTTGATCGCTCGATAGAAACGCTTCTTCTCTTCGAGAGAGATCGTGTCGTTCTCGCGAACATAGTCCAGTGATGCCTTGATCTCATCGACATAAGCTACCAAGCATGTATCATAGGTCAAAGTCCGATATCGACGTCAAGAATGGTGAGCTCACCTTCTATTAGTTTCTTTGTACCGTAAAAAGTCTGTCGCGAACGCCTGATCAGCAAGGGTATCATTCTTCGAGTTTGAAATCGTCATCCCACTTCGCTGTAGATCCGTGTGCCCTCCGTACCTGCGAAATTACTTCTCAAGCAGATCTCGAGCACTCCCATAAGACCGCGGACATCTCCCTTGGCTCGGAGGTCAACGAGATTACGGCGGACCTATGAGTATCAATGAACACGTTCAGTGAAACCGTTTCTTGTGTCTTGACTGATTGGATTCACCTTTCTAACCAGTGGATAATCAAAGTTTGGGTCTTCATCGGTCTGTAAAGGCAACGAGATGGTTGGCAGATTCCTAAACCGGGCCGGGGGTGGCATTTACCTCCTTCCACTCATCGAAACCCAGGTAGCTGTCCATCTCCAAAGCCGCTGCCGTCCACTCGCCCCAGCTCTTGGCCGCTCTGAGCTTGCGCCTCAACGTACGCTTGTGACCTCTCCCTAGAACTTGCAGCAGCACCGTCGATGACCGCCTCAGCTTCGGACGCGATTGATGCAACTGTACTGTACTTACAAGCGACCAGCCATTCCCACCCGTTGACTATTTGGCGAATAAGGACATACAGTCCGAACTCGCAGAAGATGACGAGGAAGATAAGACCCTACAGATTGAAAGTCAGATAGATTACAGAGCTCGAGCTTCGCCTCGACAAATGTCACTGCTTACGAGCAATGGCCACCGAGCAAGATGGAATGACCATCCTTGTCGAAGCGCTATCGGCTTTCGTCTGAGAAGCGGCACGCCGGCCAAGAGGTTAGTCGACGGCTCCCAATATCTTTAAGATCCATGGTATTCACCTGGAAACTCTTTGATGAATTGGAGCAAAGTCGCTCAGAGCTTGGACCTTTTCCACTTGTGTGGAGGGACGTCCACCACTCTTGGTTGATATGGCTGGAGACGACGCTCCATTCCTTTTGGTCGAATCGTCCTGTGCATTACTGCCAAAGAAGCCACTACTCCGTCTTGAAGCTGACATTAATTTGCTGTTGCTCCCCTGCTTCGGAGAGCGAGGCGAGAGGGGTGTGCTCTCTCCTGTTTCTTGTGTAAGTTCACTGAGACCAAGCGCATCGGCGAATGCCGCCATATGCCTGTTGCGTTGTACATGAGCCTTTGAACGTCCGAGTGGAAGAGAGGGTCAGAAACGCACTCTTCATTGACGAAATTTTCCCCATGCAGCTCTGCCGCTCTTGCGCTTGATATGTCGCGGCCGACTGCCTGATGTGTAGAGACCATGTTGATTCCCTTCAAGTCACTTGTACCATTCGTTTATGTTTACGACCTTCATGTCAGCGACGTCTCGACACAACAAACGTTTGCACGACGCCAAGTCTGACGTACGTTCTCCGCACCGAATATCGGCACGTGATAATTTCGCCACCAGAAATCAACAGGGTGTCTCAGCTCCGGGTCTTTGCTTTTGATCGGCTGTCAGGACTTCCTTTCTAATCACTCCTGCGCCCTCATGATTTGAAGCGTGAAAGTGAGAGTGGCACATTTGCACGCCAAATAAGAGGGGGGAGGGGGGGGGGCCTGAGGATCATGACCGCTTGCCACGCCAATCTCTCTTCTCTCATCCCTCTCACCCATCCCCTTGCTCGTCTACGTCCTGATCAACCCTCTCGCGCCTTCGTCGGCCTTATCAACCCCTTGGCTCACTCACTGTCCCTCATAATTACTTACCCTTTCGCTTCAACTGTTAACGCACATAGCTTTCTGACCTGAGTAGTGACATTGTTCTGAAGTCTAGACCAGCCTTCAATCATATCGTTCCCAAGCATCTTCTAAATGGCAGAGGAAGACTATTTGGAGTCTCGAAAGAACATTCTAGCTGTGCAATGGGACTATATCTGTCGTCTCTTCCTGTTCATATCCATAGGCTGCGAGCTGATGGTCATCATCGCGGAAATCATCATTGTTGGTATGAGTCGATGCCACGCAATGAGACATACGCTGATTCCACGGTACGGGTAGATGTCCAGTAACATCAACCATTACACTGACATAATGGGTGAAGGGAATTCACGCAAGTACACATTTTTCATCAACGGTTGAACATCAACTAATGTCATCTACGACAGCTTCCACGGGATACGAAAGAGACGGATCGTCCGCATCATGCGGATTTGTCGGTAAGCACTCTCAACTCTGTCTTCTGCTTACCAGGCTCACCCGTTCCAAACAGCAAACACAAACTCTCCCAAGGTGCTTATTTTATCACAAGTCAATGTAAACGGTCGCTCAAGCTCTCCCATCAATGCAGCATCTCGGCAGTATCTTCTTCTCAGCAGTAAATCAAGTGAGTCAAACGGGTTTGCGGAGGGTAATACATCTGAACGATATCTTAGGCTGATCGCTTCACCTCTCAGACATCCATCAGTAAGCAGAACCTAATTGATATTGAAGGACATTGGGACATTAAACCAGACAACCACCTCACAGTCTTGTGGTGTGTCTTCATCATTGCAGCCGAATGTGTGAGAGTCTCGGGGTGCTTCACTCCTGTGCGCACATGTCAACTTACCTTGTTCGATCTAGGTATTCCTTTTCAAAACGAAGAGCAATTACGGCAACGCAGCTCTTACGGCATTTCACATCAGAGGTATCATGGAAGGGGAGGATAATCACAAAGCAAAGGACCCGATACCACCTTACTTCATCATCGCGACCGGTGGGCAGAGTAACTCGAGAATTACTGAGACCTGCCCGCTAATTGGTTTTCTCTGCTACGCACCGCAGGATTCCTGAAGCTCTACGTTGTCGCGATCTTTGAAGCTCAAAGCTTCGTCGGCATTGGAAGAGGTGCACATGACCCAAGCGGCGAGGGCACAGGGCCCGATGGTCAGCAATTCTGCTTGTGGGCGGGCTTGATCCTACTAGGCTCGATTTTACCCGGCATTGTTGCTCAAACCGTGAGCGAGTCGTGCCGCTTCGTCCCCCTCTCAGAAGCTGATATCTGTGGGTGGAATCAGTTCGTACGGTATAAGATAAAGATGAAGGAGTACTGGAAGTGATATGGACGGTGCAAACTGAGCCCGTATCGGTATCGGTCGACAAACAACTACCTGTACTCAGGTAGTCATATGCTCATCGAGTTGCTGCGAAGCGCGGTCTTTGTGAAACGCTGGCCGGTCGAGTCGCGATTGTTGTGGCGATCAAGGGGAAACGTGGGACCAAGGTAGTAGCGTCAAAGAAAAAGAATGGGAGTGACCTCACCGTCGTCGTCGTCGTCTTCGCAGCATCGTTCATCGTTCCGGTTCCCTTTATCACCACCAAACAATTCAGACGGTGACGATGACCGTGTAAGGCGCTGTCCCTTTCACCACATCCTCCTTGGGAAACTTTTACCCTCTTTTTTCCTGTGTTCGACCACCCATGGCAGCGTCTCACCGTTTCAGCGCCATCGTAGATATCCGTCAGCCACCCGACTACAACTCAGAAGCGCCTTGTGAGGCTCCTCCCACAGATGAATCAACACGCAAAGCATCTCCTCCCGCCACTCACAGGTCGCTCTCAACGCCTCAATCTCCACTGGGCCGTCTCGTCGCAGCTGGATCAGATATCCCAGAAAGGGAACGCTACGAATCAAGCCATACATCGCCGGAGAGGATGGGAAGTCGAGGCCAGAACGCACAGCAAGAGAATTGGACCGCGTTTGATGTGGACATGACGGATCTCGGTCCATCAACGGACTTGACGAGCGTCCCACCACCTTTCGGTCCACCCACAGAGCAAGGCATTGCTAGGCCAACTTACACCGCTTTAGAATCAAGGTCAGAGCCAAGCGTGCAGAGAAAAAGGGTAGTGTCGAGGGATGACCTACCGCCAGCCTCAAATGTGCTTTTCTTACGATCTCAAGCTGATGAGCAGCCAGATTCATCGCCCGGCTCCCTTCACCTCCTTCGGAAGCGATCCGACAGTTTTCTTCACAAGACTCCGCCCCTACCCTTCACCGAACGGCGTCATTCTGTTGAATCTGCAGGTCAATCTTCCTGTGCTGATTCGGAACTATCTCACATGCGTCCCTTGCTCTCTCGCCGAGCGGCTCGAAATGGCGAGAACGGCATGGACAGCAAACCACCAACTATGAATGATATTCCACAGCACGAAAGGACGGTCCTTAATAGGCGCATGCAAAAGGTCCAGCAGGTACTTGGAGAGGCTTTGTCGGAGGAGCAGGTTGCTAGGCAGATCATCGATGTGGCGAGAGCACCGCCGTCTCATGACTGCGTTGGCAAAGGATTGGATGTGGACCAGAGAGCTGAGACCGGTTCGCGAGAAGAACGGACCCTGCCAGGTGTCCGAACACCCCGTCACCCCGATGACAAGTCCGCGGGAACTTCCAGCACCCACAGCCGTCGTCCCAGTGATACTCTGCCGTTCAACCTAGGCAAGCTGTTGAGAGGAAAGCCGGCTACGGAGGAAGGAATTCGCATACTTGTTGAGCAGGAATCATTTGTGCATAGCAGCCATAACTCGCCAAACTCTGCGAGGTCGCCGCGCTTCAAGAAGCGGAACTCATATCCGCCTGCCGTGTCTCCCACAATTCCGGCGTTGACGGTCAGTCCTATGCAAGGTTGGTCACCAAATCCTATGTCTCGTTTCTCAAGTCACTGCGATGACGAGGACGCCGCGACCGACGAGGATGCAGCGGAGAAGGTTGTGAGGAGGAGACAATTGAGAAAGGTGGGTTGTATGGCGATTAATGTGAGGTGCCAAGTCCCAGATTCTCACAAACCCTGACTTACAGCTTCATCGCCTCCTCGGAGCTCGCGTCCCTCCGGAGCTACTTTTCCCTACTCGCAATCCTCCGCCTCTTCAGTCAATAGTCAGCCCAGGCGACGTCCGGGATCTCATGCTCCAGCAGGCAAGCGAGGCCGAGCAGCGTCCAACCTCGCGTACTTGGGCCAAGCGTTTGCGGGAGACGTTGACGTTTGACAAAGAAGAAAGAATGTTGGATATGATGCCCATCGCGAGGGGCAGCTTCCTGGAGGTGGAAAGGCCGTTGGATTCTGCAGAGAAACAGCAGGCCCTAAGGAAGGCCAAGAAGATGAAATATGTAGGTGATACCGGTGTTTCAATGGCATGCACTTACTAACCCTCTTCCAAAAGCTTTTCGGAGAGAATCCGCCGCTCTCGACCTACCTGAGCTCAATGTCTGAAACCCTCACGCCATTGGAGACCTTCGCCATCGGAGGACCACGATCCAGTAGTCGGCACTCTATCTCAGATTCTGCGTCGCTATCTCGCGATTATGGCTCCGAGGTCGCGACTCACACCTATCGTCAGGCATTGACATCCTTGCAATACCTCGTGGACAACGATCCCAGCTCATTGAGCGGACTTATTCAGGACCTCCGAGGTGACCCATCCGTGACCAATCAACGGGATATGGCGACTTCGCTGTTCTACGAGCCTCCCAGCGCCGATTCGTCCACAAGGTCCGAAGACCCTTCAGACGCTCCATCCGCTTTCTTCAACATCTCACCGCTTACTCCTGAATTCAACAAAACCACGTTCAAGGTCCTGCGCAAACGTGCGGGCAAGCTTTCATGGCTCCTCGGCAATCCCATTGCAGCCAACATCGGACTGCAACAAGACTCCACTTGGACCGACGCAGCGCTAGCGGGACTCCTTGGTGATATACAGACGTCCGCCGAGGTCGATGCAAAGGACGGCTTGATAGGAAGAGAGGCCCTCGCGGCGATTAGGTCGCAGGTAGTCGAACTCAGGAAGAGGCGCGAGGATGGTATGAGAGGCTGCTGATGAAATGGGTATTAATGTGGTCATCAAGTTCTACTTACAACAGAGAGAGAGAGGACTAATGTTGGAATGGACATGGGTCATCAACGACCTGCAAGGCTTCCTAAACGAGCCAGGGTGTCCTCTGAGACCTCTGCCTCCTCGATCGTGTCGGCTTGGGCAACCTAAGCATGTTGTTATATGAAGTCTGTTCAGCTGGTCTGATCCACCTGCATATCGATGCGATGTACTCACGGTTCTTAGTACTGCTTTCTTCGAAGACTCTTGCAGCTCTCCAGCAATGATGAGTTCGTCCAGAATCTAGTCGACGCGGTGAACATTCCGTTAGAAGTGGAGTTGGGCCACACACATTCGTGGGCACGTACTGCATATGCTTTCTGGAAGTTGAAGATGAGGTCCAACTCGCAAACCTGTAGAATCGCTTGAGCAATGACCCTTGTATTGTACTTACTGACGACTCACGTTCCCAAAGTATCGATCCAGCACTTCCACATAACGGTGCACGATCTCAAGCGCGATCAGCTCATTGTCGGAATTGGAGATGGAGCAGATGAAAAACAAGGACGCATAGCGTCTGTAGACGATCTTGGTGTCTGCGCAGAGGACGACAGTATTAGCTTCTTCATTAACCATGGTTGCCAACTAGCAACCGACCTTTGTACTCTAGGAAGTTGCACATCCTTGTTCGTCTTGCTAAGACTAGTTGAGTAACATCCTTGACGATCTTGGCCTTAGCTTTAGGGGGGAGTGTTTGGAACCACTTTGCGAGACGGACCTTGCCTGGGGATCGGTTCGAGAAAGGATCAGAAGCTTGCGAAAGGAGTGACGGTGCGGTTCGATAGCTCACCCTGCCGGGACACGAGCATGACATAGTTCATCATCCTGGCCAGCTGTGTCACCTGTTGCTGCTCTGAATGAGAAGACCTGAGATGTTGTCGTCGATGACCTTGTTCACCGCCCAACCGGCGCTGTCCCTTATCAGTCCCAATCCGTCAAGGTGACGTGTCGCGCGTTTTGCCGAAAGTTGGTTGTGCAGGCCATCATCTTATCCCTCTCCATACCTCCTCTCGTTCTTTCCTCAATTCGTTGGTAGGTCCGCCGCTGGGATGGAATGCATCGAGGTGGTCTTCTCGCAGCATTCCTGGCCGGACCACGCCACATGCCGCCAACTGTCATTGCAGGACAAGGCGAACAAGCAGCACAGGTCGCTGAATGGGCAACAGCCAGGCGTAGGACGCATTCGTTGGCGAGTCGAACACTCGAGAGAGGTTCTCAAGATGAGTCTGGGAGACTGCTTGAGCGACCGATGTGGAGAACAAGACTGGAGCTTGAGCAGAGATACCAGCCATCACTACCAGGTCACAAATTGCAAATGGAATGGATACCCGCCGTTGCACCTCGGACAACACCCAAAGATTCCGCAGAACCGAGTGTGGCCAGGCTTGATACGAATGAGAATGGCAGGCTTTCACCTATGCCGAGTACAAGCCAGCCATCTAGTCGCTGGTCAATAAGAAAAGGTATGTGCCAATCATCTGAAAGCCTCGTGTGCGGTTGCTGACCTGACTTACCCTTCCCTACCGTAGATCAGAAGGGCCCACACCAAGGCTCCATCGTCTGTCCTCCAGTTCCCAGTCCGGAACCCCGACATTCCATCAAGGCCGTGGCCAACGTCGTCAAGCACAAATCAGCGTCTCCATATTATCTTCTACCGGATCACCTACAAGTTCTGCTCCGAACCCGCCAATTCCGACATCTCGTCTTTACTCTTTTGCGTGATCCTCTTCTGCGCTCGAACGAGAAGCTCGTTCGTCAGATTGGTCGACTGCTGGCTTCAGTGGCGAAGGACAGCGCGACGTCCTCTGCGGGAGCTGCGCGGCTTGCTTTAAGGCTGGGATATGTCAAAGGTCGGCGGAGAGGCCCTGCTTGGGAGGATCTTTATCAGGTGGAGGTGATACAGCAGGGGAGACTGCCAAGTGAAGACCGGGTGAGGAAGGCGATGGCGCTGGATGTGAGGAGCGAGCTGGTGTTGCCGAGGAGAGCGAAGGTCAAGTCCAGCATTTCGAGATCTGATTCGAAGTCCTGGATGGAGGAGCGCTGGACGATCTACTACAACACCCTCCTGGACCGATATTTGACAAGAGCAGGTGGCAAGCCAACCTCAGGATTTCGGATCAGCCCACCTCCCGGTACGCATCCTCCAGCGCGTAGTGGTCACGATCCACCACGGCCGCCCTCACGCACTCCACTCCCCGTTCCACCTCCTTCCCTTGACCTTCGACCTCTTTCTCGTCTGGTCTTAGTGATCGAGAAGCTTCGCAACACACGGGGTTTCGAGCCCAATGGCGTTACAGCTGCTATTTTACTGAAATGCTGGATACGTTGTTTGTCGGTGCAGCCAGTAGTGAAGGACCACCATGGGTTGTGGTCTGGAGGGAAGGATTTATGGGACCTGTTTGAGAAGACGGAGATGGTCGTCAAGGGTATGGATCGACGATCGTCAAAGAGTCTCCCCGCCGTTACCGATAACAAGGTCGTCCTGGAGTCTCTACTGACGAATTCCACCAATGTCGTCGATTACAAAACACATATCCGACCCATCGGACGAATGTTCGTTAAGGCGTTCCGGGGGAAGGGAAGGCACGACATGTCCGGCAAGGTCATGGCGTGGATGAGAGAGTATAAAGCGACGGAGGAAGGCCAAGGGACAGCGACAGATAAACATGAGTGATGTGCAGCGTAGCGTTGAAAAGTAGATTTCATGACGAATGTGAGACAAAGCACTTTCACAAATTCTCCCATAGCCGCCCTCCTATGGTCTCCCTCTGTTCAGATCCCGTGGCTTCAGACATTGTAGGCCGTTCTATGGTCTGCTCGATACATTCTCCTTCCGGTAAAGCGTGGACCACCAACGCAAAGGCTGGGTCGCAAGACCGCGGTCAGCTGGAGCTTACGACTGGAAGATTAAACGACCGACCTGAAGTTCGCTGCAACGGCGCCACCGAGCAGCATCCAAGGTGCTGGTCTGTTAATAACACACCAGCTGTCAGCTCATCATTCTCCGTCCTATCTGCAAATTCTATGCTCACCCATATTTGGCATCAAGGTTGACATCGTCGAACCGAATGCGAGCGATGTAGAAGCAAGCCATCGAGAATGCGAAAGCGAGCACGGAAGCGATTGCGGCGATGATCTGGGCGTCAGGAAGTAAAGAGCATCAGTAGGCGGGAATTGAAGAAGAGAACCACGAGGCTTCTTACAGCGAACAGCCTGAACCACAACGGGTTCGTTAGCTGGTAGGAGAAAGGATACAAGATGTCGAGAATGATAGCCATGATAGCGAGAAACGCGCACCCGGTTGCTACTCCCCATCCGTGGATGTGATGAGCGCACCATCTAAACATTCCCGGACGAACAGGCTCACCGATAGGTAGCAGGATCTCAATGGCTTTGAGGAGCCATGGGATGATCTGGGGACTCCATGTCCATGCAAATTGGCGGAGACAGGTGCCATCGCCACTACACCAACCCCAAGCGCCGTACTTGATTGAGGAATGGGTGAGGAAGTAGATGGGGTGAATGATTGGTGTTGAAAGGGTAACGAGGAGCCTGGGTAACGTGAGGTGAATGCTATCATCAGATACCGAATTGCGAGCATGCATAGTAGATGAAGGACCGACAACAAGACGAATGCGGCGACGGCGAGGAATGCTCCTCCGACAAGATGACGCTCTGGCATGTTGTCTATGAGATAATGATGTCCAAGAAAGATGATGATGCTGAACGATGAAAGATGATATCAACCACGCCAGAACAACGAAGACCTTCTCCTCCTCCTGCCTTCCTTTGAGGGCATTGATCAGTGGCAAAATGCACATCAGTAGATCGTCATTCAACATCACCTACTTTAATACAGTCGAGGCGTAGCCCGTCAGGACATTACTCTATTCAATGCCGTCCAATTGACCACTGTCACCCTCCATCCCGCCCTTGCCACCGTTACACACCATTAACCCTCCCACATACAGCCCACTCATCCACAGCCTACCTGCCTCATCCCTGCCTGCAGTCGTTGACGTCCCATACCCTCCCTTCTCCAAGTCACCATCACTCCGATAAACTGTCCTCGCCGGTCCGAGTGATACGTTGCCGTGCGAGGAGATCTTGACCCCGATCGAAACAGTATGAGAGGGCGCGTAGCTTGCTTCGTCGTGGATTACTTTCTTCAACTTCCGCAAAGATGGATGTCCAGCGACGAGGATCTCTGATTGTCCATCGCTTGAGAGAGGTCCCCATACCACGTTGTCAGGGAAGAACGGGAGGTCCACTGTATTAACTTTCTCGAATGTGCCGTGATCGTTCTTCTTCAGGATGACGAGACGAGACGAGGAAGTAAGGGCGACAGCCATGTAATCGCTACTGGTTTGCGCCTCTTTGGTACTACCGCAAGCTGAGGGAGATAGAGAGATACCATTAGGGAACGGCATGTGCTCTGTCACCTCCCGCACCACAACCTCTCCGTCGTGCTCATTCGTGAAATCCACCAAGGCGACCTTTCCACCGGAGATGAGGAGGTACGTTTCGAGTAATGTTGGCAAGGTGCCGAGCGTGTTCCATATGCCACCAAGCCACTCTGCGATGAAGGGCGGTACGTTCTGGTGCTTGAGGATCTCAGGTGTTGTAAATTCCCGATGTGTGAAGTAGTGATCAAACGAGACGTAGAAAGAGTTATGAGACTGGAAAAAAACGAGAAGCGTTTCAGCCGTGAATTCAAGGAATTTCTGTCGATAGTACTCACGGTAGCGAACAATGAGTTCGGTGCACTCAATCCCTCGCCATCCTCGAACTGAACCGACCTCACCCATCTCGCCATCAACTCCCCACTTCGCACCTCCAAATCAAACACCTCAATCTGACTCCTCTCATCTGCCCAATTGACAGCAAACAGCGTATCTTTGATTTCTTCTCGGTTGGATTTCCATAAATCTAGGCCGAGAGGATGGAAGTTGAAATGTAACGGAGCCCCGATGATGGGGATAGGGATGGGTTTGCGAGGTGATTTAGGGGAATGGGTGATGGGTAGCGTGGTTGGGTATAGGGGAAGAGAAGGGTGGGCTGGGATCAGGAAGAGGGAACCGCTGGAAGTTGAGTTGAGGGTGGGACCCTGTGAGGTTGGGAGAGTTGGCGTCAGTGATAGAGACAGCCTATATGTGGGAAAAAGCACGAAGCCGCCAGCTTACCATCACCGGACTGCATAGACCAGACTCAACTCACTATCAGTACCACTAATTTTCTAGTTGAGTTCTCAATGGGATCAAATGATCGTGCACTCACTTCCAGACCTTTCGATTCGGATCACAACCCGTGATCACCGCCTCGAAGCCATCCCTCTCCCACATCACAAAATGCTCACACGACGAGAACCCCTGGTCCAGGCTAGTAATTCGCTCGCATGATTGCCCTGGGATTGATTGGAGTGGATGATCGACCAATTCTCGATGGATGAAGGAGACGAGTGGCTTGTACCTTGGTTGAAGGAAGCGAGCGAGGAGCGACTTTTGGGAGTCGAGTTGAGGGCAGTAGGCAGGGTTGAATGATTGGCAGTGGGTTGGAATACAGAAGCCTGGGAGAACATAGTATCTGATAACTCACTGTGACCAAGACCCTTGCTACGATGTCTGCCCACTGCATGATGGTGATGAAGGAGATGGATGAGCTTTTGGGCCGATGGAAGGTTTGCGGGGCACCATTAAACCACCCGGCCCCCCCGAGAAATCCCCCGTCGGCCGAATCCCCCTTTGCCGTATTTGCGAATTACCTAATCGTCCAATCTAAGCTCGAGTCATTTCCAAAATCCGCGGCGCCTCGCCCAGCCTTGCCCTTCTGAACATCCGAATGCTGCGATCCATATCACGGAGACCACAGAGGATTATATCAACAACAACTATCACTCGAGCCCATATGTCTTCCTCATCAACCACAGCAGTGTCTCAGTCAAATGGCGTTCATCACCCGGCAGACCCAACCGCCGCCGCCTCAAAAGCGGCAGCCCACGCAAAGGCAGCTCCCGTGACAAAGAAGCAACCTCTCATCGAGCAGAGCACCAAGTTGGTCGCCGGTGGTGCCGATAAGCTGGATGTATGGACCATCTTCACGTGAGTGGTGATCGATGTTGGAGGTCACCGTCGGATAAATCCAGTCTGGGAGCTGATACATGTCATATCCATTCCCTTCAGACCAGCAAATATGCCAGCAGATGCAATCAACCTTGGCCAAGGTTTCATGAGTAGGTGGACATCCAGCTCTTGAATCAAGCTGAACCACCTCCTGACCACGCTCGACTCTCCCAACATAGACTGGAAACCACCTCAATGGGTCCGAGACGCTTCCACTGAAGCCATGAACAACGACATGATGTCCAACCACTACTCACATCCTCGAGGTAGACCAAGGTTATTGAAAGCGATCTCCAAGTATTACTCACCGCAATTCGAGAACTTGGTCAGGGAAGGCAGGGAATTAAAGAACGAGGAGATCGTCGTGACAGCTGGTGCGAATGAGGGTGAGTGGATGGCTCGCGAGCGGTGGCGTGGTAGCGCAATCTGCGTGCAGGATACAAGGTGTTTAATATCATCTACTCTCTTATACAGGCATGTTCTCCGCACTTCTTGCCCATCTCAACCAAGGCGACGAGGTCATCTGCATTGAACCATTCTTCGACCAGTACCTCGCATCCATCATCTTCAACGGTGGTAAACCCGTATACGTCCCACTACACCCACCTCAAGGTGGTGGGAAGCAAGATGGAAGTGACTGGAAGATGGATTGGGACGAATTCGAGTCAGTCCAGGAAATAAAGACGTGATAATTGATAGTCTCATCGAGCTGATATCGAAACTCTCTCCCACCGTCAGCGCCGCGTTCACTCCCAAGACAAAGGTCGTCATCATCAACACTCCTCACAACCCCTCCGGAAAATGCTTTACCCGAGAAGAGCTTACCAAGCTCGCTGAGATATGCACGAAACATAACGTGCTTGTCCTGGCTGATGAGGTGGTGAGTGACCTTTTTTTTTAGATGACGTGCTGAAGCAAGCATTTAGAATGACGTGCTGAACTCTCTGCGTTGGTGACCTGCAAGTACGACTGCTTGACTTTCGACGGGAAGGAACATGTTAGGATCGCGGCTTTACCAGGGATGTGGGAGAGGACTTTGACGGTCGGATCAGCGGGCAAGTCGTTCGCTGCTACCGGGTGGCGAGTTGGTGAGTAAGAAGAAAAAAATTCCACAAAAAAAAAGGGACACGCCGGTTCGGTGACTAATCACCAGCTCTCGTGTTACAGGATGGCTCATCGGACCCGAGGAAATCACCACCGCCGTTCTCGCCGCCTCCACTCGAATCATCTTCTGCACCAACTCACCTCTCCAAGAAGCCGTCGCCGCCGGTCTCGAGCTCGCACCACAACACAACTTCTTTGAGGATCAACGTCAAGCATATACCGAGCGCAGAGATGTATTGTGTAGCTACTTTGACAAATTGGGTCTAGGGTACACCATGCCCGAAGGAAGTTACTTCGTGCTCGTGAATGTTAGCAAGGTACGGATACCCCACGATTACCCATTCCCGGACGTCGTTTTGGGTAGGGGCAGGGATTTCAAGTAAGTCGCGCGATGTCCCAGGCCCGTAAACATGCTAAAGGCTTTCTTACAGGGTCTGCTGGTGGATGGCCCAGGAGCTCAAGGTTGTTGCGATCCCGCCGTCAGAGGTGAGTAACCACTGACCGAGCTGGATTCATAGGGAACTCATCCCGTATCTCTGCTTTCTAGTTCTACTGTCCCGAACACGTCCAGATCGGAGAGCAATTCGCGAGGTTCGCTTTCGTACGTCTATCCGCGGTATGGGCTAATGCGACGGTGTTTTACTGATCTTTCATCCTCGTTTCACATCAGTGCAAGGATTTGGACACCCTTCACAAAGCTGGAGAACGTTTACTCAAGCTCGCTGATTACATCTAGATGAAGGCAAATTGTAACTTGTCGATGCCATCACGCTTCATATTGCTTCTGCTCGATCGTCACCCGGTACAATCCCATCACTCTTGGTCTTTCTCGGTTTCCCCCCCCCCCCCCCCCCGCGGTTTCAAAACTGCTTACTTTCGTAGACCCATCTTTCGTTCGCGAATGTTCAAGGATACTGCTCTGCATTGTCTTTGAGTCCGAAGGCAATGTCTTGGTGGCATGCCTGAGAGACAGACGATGCTCTTCTGAAGAGCACCCGTCAACAGTTCCTAGCCAAGAGGCGAGGGTATCGAGCCCATGGCCGAGTCGTGCGTTTGGCACACTCCGCAGTATTCAATCGCATGCTCGATGAATTCGCCTCTGAGTTTTCTACCTCTTCCATCAGTGACATCGGCTCTTCCATGAAACCGTTTGTATCCATCGGCGTGTCCGAGGTCTGGCCAGCGCCTTGGGTAACACTTCGGAGTTCATCGCATGCGTGCTTCAGGGACCGTAAGCTCTCGGCCATATCCTCTCCAGGAAACCTATCGGTCAAGGGCGAAAGGTTCAAATCGTCCAGATGCACCACCTGATTCAGCCCGTCAGCCATCCACTGCATCGATCATTACGTTAGACAGCATCACCGGACTGGGAAATCGGGAGACCCACTTGAAGGAATTTCCTTAATGTGTTTTATCCAATCCGGTTACTTGTGTAGGTGCGCCTTGCTTTGCTGGACCAATCTGCGGTCGTAAGATGTAGATACCCCAGCCTTCTCCAATTTGGTCTGTCCGATTTGGATCTCCTGCAACTCTTGGCAATACTGCAATCTAGTCTCACATTTCGCACTGATAGAGGAAAGTATTGAGGCTTGGGTTTGTTTCGTCTCTGGCATATTGGTGGTATGTTTGGGAGTTTTGAGTTGTCTGAGAGGGACGTCTGGGAGTTTGGTGGTCAGGGGTCGGAATGTGGTATGCAGGTACAACAAGTTGGCGACACATTGTAAGAGACAGGCCGCTTGGAATCAACCTTGGGGCCTTTGAAGGAGTCTTCCTTTCATCAGGCTGAGATACACTGTGCTAGCTGTCGAGCATCTCTATAACGCATAATTTTGTTTCAGACTGCCTGCCTGACATCGTTGCGATCGGAGCGAACACATTGGCCTCATCCTTTCTAGCGCAACTCCAATAAATGGCGAAACCAGTACCAGTCCACTGATGCACTCGAAATCCAATACGCAAAGACGGTCTCAATTCGCAGTCATAACCATGACATCACCGGCCTGCAAACTGTCGGTCATGAGCTAGCTCCTGACCGTGCGCTCGCTGCCCATTCCTTCGTCCTGAGATATGAAATGACGGTCAGAAATCGTTCGAAGGATGCTCCTATAATAGACGGCCGTATTGGCTTACCCCATCTGCACAAGCCGACTGACGCAACGCGCGAACGCAAACAACTCCTCCTGGCCTGTGAAGAGGGACGATGCTCCGACTTCGTCTGCTTTGAGACCCTGGAAAGCACGACATAAGTGAGCGGCAGCTTTAGGAGGGCAATTGCGGCGGGCTCACCAGATCGTCCATCACTGCATCACACGACAAATGCGCGATCAGCTCGAGCAGGGTCAGGTTCCGTGTGGAGGCAGACTCACCGCTCCTCATGTGATCATGCATCTCCCCCGCTGTCTTACTGCTGTCCTCATCCGACAAAATCTGGTAGATGCTCACTTCACTGGAGATGAATAACCGAATCTGAACGCATGGTTTCGTCAGCTAGAGTGACATTGACGTGAGATTCGGGACCCAACGAACCTTGCTCTCATAGCATGCTGTGCGGCGACAATGGCCGTAATCAGCGCGAGGGACTTCAAAACCAGCGGAACGACCCAGCTTACCATCGATGAACGTGATAAAGCGTCGAGCCTATGTTTTCCTCCCGCAGGTTAACCACTGACTCTCTGCGAAAGATCTGCTTGCTCACCATATCCTTCTCGTTCATCCCCATGCGTGGCACCTCCTCTAGGAAGATCGTATCGAACGTCTTCGTGATTTCCAAGTAGTCTGCACTGCTCAAAGGGTGTCCGCATAGCTCATTGAAAGTAAATTTTGCGACGTTCGATGTCGATAGGGGAACCTTGAGAGTTCGGCCCCAGATCCGAAGCGGGCGATCCTCGACCACGGGATCAGAGTCCGGTCCTGAAGATGAAGTGGTGGTCATTGCGTCGAAGAGCTTTTCTATTTCTAGTCGGGTGGCAGAGGTTAAAGGAGAGAAATAGACCTTTGTAAGCTCGCGAGGGAGTCGACGATAATCTGAACAGGTGGATGGCAGCAATCAGCGTCGAGCGTGTAGTCTCCTCTCAGGTCATCAAAAGCCTTGACAATCACCCGTTCCAGAATCCAAATCAACCACGTCGAATCTGGTCTTGATTAATTCGATGCATGGGATGAAGCTCGTCCGTTGAATCCCATTTTTGTATAGATCATCCGGATGCCGACTGACGGAGGGGTTAAGCTATGTCAGGAACGATCCTAAGGTAGCTCTACATCTCAAACTCACTTGCTTGTCATGATGCATACCACACCGTACGCCATCATCCGTTCCAAGAGCTGACGCAGGATCATAGCAGTAACAATATCGGTGACCTAATGCATTTGCATTTCACAATCAGCTTTTGTGTGAACCTTTCATTGCATGTGTCTCCTCTCTCGCTTACCTGAAACTCATCAAAACATAACACCCTCCCTTCCTCCGCCAGCTCCCGCGCTACCTCCAAAATCGCATCTTCATCACCTATTACCTTCTTCCTCTTTGCCCAATCGAAAAGACCCCCACCAGTGAGTTTATCAACCCCAACGAGCCCATCTGCTGATCGAGTTTCGTACCCTCCCACTCTAGGCGGTGGTGTGCTCGAAGAAGGTGGGTTTGAGGACGTTGGAAGACCCATCTTTACGGCGTGAACTCGACGGAAGACGTCAAGCATGAATGCGTGGAAATGGACACGTCGACGTGTGGAGTGGAGATGAGGTGGGAGTGTATCATATGCCAAGTCCATGAGCATGGTCTGTTCGGAGGTCGGTCAATGATGGACTGGCTGGGTTAATCTGGAGGCATTATTTCACCTTGCCAGTCCCGACATCTCCATATAAGTATAATCCCTTTGGGACCTTCTCCATAGGAAGGACACCTTCTGACGCGTTCTTCTCAAACAAGCTCGACAGCTGGTTACCACGAAACCGTAGGTCAACTTGTGCCGTTTCGCTGTTCTCGAGGGTGATCCAAACACTCACCCATCCACTCTTTTTCGCTTTTGGTATCTCAGGAGGTTCATATACTTCCAGCTCATGATATAACCGTTGAATTCTATCGATGATTCTACGTTGATGCGCATCATCCTTCAATTGACCTTGAGCGACCAGAGCGGAGTAGCGGCCTGCCGGTGATTCTGTAAATGAAAATCAAATACTGAGAACATGAGAGATGATTCCTTCAATCATTCAAGGTGTGGAGCCTCACCAATTCTTTCAGCATGTTCATTCTCTCTTCCAGACCCCAACCTCGCCACTCCCTTCACGTCGACCTCAGCTCCTTGAGAGGCTTCAACTACTCTGCTGGCAGTTTGGGCTCTTACTATCGCCGAGGATGAGACATTCCTACCTCCTCGAAAGCGAGAAGTTTCTAGTATTGATGGACGAGGTTGAGAGGGACCTGCATGGAGCGAACGGTGGCGAGTTGCTCGTAAAGGTGCGAGGGGTTGGGGAGAATGAGGAGTGGTAAAGGCGGGGATGATGGAACAAGGTTGTACTCGTGTCCGTACTACGACGGAAGGGATGAGGTGGCGCTTGCTCATGGTGGATGGTGTCGACGATGACGATGACGATGTCAACGAGATGGACACCGACGCCGGACGTGCCCAAATTCAAAATATTGGTGTTCAATAATACAGCAATAATTATTGTTACGGTATTCTCTTCTCGGCATTACACGGCGTCGGCCGAGGTTGGAGCCGGGGAATTCGGAGAAATTGAAACACCGCGGGATGGATGGATGAATAGGCGGGCGGGGGCGTGGCGTGGGCGTGGGCGTGGGGACGGCGAGGTATTGACGTGTCAATTAATCAACAAAATATCTGGATCCGCGGATTTTGATTTCTCCATCTTACCCCGGGTGTGCCAGGTACATATTGAAAAGTCAACAAAGATAAGATTCGGCTTTTTTTGGTTCGCTAACTCCTTCCTCTGTGACTCCCAAGCCATCTGTCTACATCGCTTTGGGACTGGCACTGTTGACACCTTGAGAGGACCTGAATAACAAAATCATAAAAAATGTAATTTGTCGTCCGAGCTTTCGATCGTAGTCATCGTATAAGATGATCGACGGCCGAGGTCTGTTCCTCCTATTCCCTTCTTCAGCCACGGCCACAGCCACATCCTATTCAGCCACCAACACTCGGCCCGATCACATCAGCCACCCCTTGACGTCCACACAATAACAAACAATAGTTACGAGGAATTTCGCACATCAACCACACTCAACACCCTCATTGGAGACCACTCGGATCCATGATATCGCCTTTATAATATCATATCATATCGTATCATAGCAACAATCACCATGATCACTCTCTTTACTACTATACTATCACTCTGCTTCGCTACCTCCCTTACCAGCTCCACACCGACCCTTCCTCGACGCTCCCTTTCACCGCGCGCTGTCCTCCCAACAGGATGGTCTTACTCCTCCTGCATGGTCGATAGCTCGACCAGGACACTACCTTCGGTATCGCAAACTAGCAGCGCGATGACAATTCCAACATGTTTGACCTTCTGTGCGACCGGTGGCTACGTTAGTTGGGGCATTTAGTTGGCATCACACACTTGATCACGAACTGATGGCTTTGTCCTTTGGTACAGACGTATGCAGGTCTGGAGAACGGTGCTGAGTGCTGGTGTTCCTGTAAGTACCTGACACAGTCACTCCCCTCTGCGGCCTAACTAACATCAGCGTAACGAACCAGCTACTGTCCAGTCCTTTACCACCTCATCTGCTTGCACCTCGCCATGCGCTGGTTCATCTTCGGACACTTGTGGTGGAAACTGGGCGATATCTGTGTACAAGTACACAACTCCTGTGGCTGCTACCACCTCCTCATCATTAGGCTGCTATGTCGATTCCTCACCACGACTGCTCTCTGGATATGCAACCACCTCTTCCACCATGTCCTCTGCGCTATGCATCTCCACGTGTAAAGCCCAGGGATACGCATACGCTGGAACGGAATACTCCACTCAATGTTATTGCGGTAACACCTTCGATGCGACAAAAAATATCGCCACATCTGGTTGCACCTCTAAGTGTGGCGGATCAACTGAGATGTGTGGAGGCAGTTGGCGTTTGAACGTTTATACCGTTCCAGTATCCACTACTTCCACCACTGCAGCTGCTGCCACTTCTACCGCTTCTCTTCAAGGCTGGTCCTTGAAGGGTTGTTACACCGATTCTTCTACCCGCCTTCTCACCACGTCGCTTTCCACATCTTCGTCGATGACGCCCGCCGTTTGCATTGCTGGAGCGGTGGCGAAGGGCTTTCAATACGCTGGAGTGGAAAATGGTGGTGAATGTTGGATGGGGAATGATATGGCTACCACTGCTTCTGTATCTTCAGCCTGCACTGTGAAGTGCGCTGGTGATGGCACACAAATTTGCGGGTAAGTGGAATCCGCTGCTGTGGATTATGGGCTCCCATGGCTGAGATGGATATGTCTTCCCTTTGACAGTGGTTCATGGGCCATCCAGATATACGTATCGCCACAAGCTACTACGTCTCCCACGACAGCGACAGCCACCACCAAAACCACCACCACCACCACCACGACCGCTGCTACCACGACTGCCACAACACCCAAAACCACCACAACGACGACGGCGACTCCAACCACCACCGCGACCGTTGTGGCGACTGCATACCCCACTCAGACAGTGCCATCTAGCTCAAACCCGAAATACGTCTGGGCTCAGTAAGTGGCTGTAGGTGGCAAAACTACTTGAAAGCATCTGAACTGACTTCCTGTCGCTCTCGACAGTCACATCGTGGGCAATACTTACCCATATACACAGGCAACCTGGTTAAGTGATATCCAGCTTGCCCAGGCAAATGGAATGTGAGTGTGCTGCGCACTGCTGACTCTTTTTCCTGAACTGACGACCGGCATTCGACAGTGATGGCTTCGCTCTTAACATCGGAACGGACTCCTGGCAGCCTGCAAGGGTTGCGTCGGCTTATGCTGCTGCTCAGCAGCTTGGTAGTAGCTTCAAGGTACGTGCTTGTGGATTGGTGTGATGGACAATAGGAAGGCTGATGGCCTTCTTCTCGTAGCTGTTCTTAAGCTTGGATATGACCGCGATGGACTGCTCGAGCACTGCCAAGTAGGTGGCTATTTCCCTTCCAAGCTTCTGGCATTTATTGATCATCCGCATTTACTCAGTCTCGCTCTTCTTCAAACTTACGTCTCTACATACCGGAGCCATCCCGCCGCTGCCATGTATAATGGCAAGCCCATGCTCAGCACCTTTGCGGGTCAGGATTGTTCCTTTGGTCAGGGTAGTACGAACAGCGGCTGGAACGCGGTGATGGGTGGCTCGCGTGGTTCGGTGAGTAGTTATTGCCCAACTCAGAAAGAGACTTACTGACCTTGGTTCCTGCCGGCAGTTTTACTTCATGCCTGCATTCACCAGCGACCCAGGTGGGTTGTTTAAATCCTCGAGTTTCGGAGTTTCGGATTCTTAGGCTGATATGCATTTGATTCCTTAACAGCTGGACTAAGTCAATACTCAATCGATGCCGAATTGAACGTGAGTACTTCCCTCTTGTTCATTCAATTTTCCAACTCACTAATTCTTGCGATCACAGTGGGGATGTGAGCAGCAGACCAGCTTTTCTCGTTTTCATACTCGAGCTGACATCCACAAATAGCCGCCTGGCCCACGGGCGCCTCTGATGTGAGCATCAGGCTCCACATATGGTCTGGCCGTTTGACTGATCGTTGCTATGGCACAGATTGAGACCTCGCGCGACAAGTACTTCCTGAGCCTCCTTGGAAGTGATCGCTATGCGGGTACCGTCTCGCCTGGTTTCTTCGGCCACTTTTCGTACAAGGTGAGTTGGTACTCTTGGGTCCTATGGCGGCGTACTGACACTGCATGCAAATAGAACTTCATCTGGCGAGGTGATGATTGGCTGTACGCCATGCGGTGGGAACAGATCATCGGAATGCGCCAGCAAATTGATCACATTGAGGTCGTGTCTTGGAACGACGTGAGTACCCAGGCGTCGCATCTATGCTATCCTCGGGTGGTCTCATACTTTCCCCATCAACAATGGCAGTACGGCGAGTCCACTTATGTTGGCCCCATCGAAGGGGCCATGCCAACTGAGGCTGAGGCATGGGCGACAGCTTCCTGTGAGTGAGCAAGTTGCGTCACCTCCGATCCTTACTTACGCCGTATATCCCCCTCCAGTCCCACACACGGATATCCTCTCCCTTCAAGCCTTCTACAGCGTTGCGTGGAAAACTGGTACCTACCCTGCAATCACACAGGACAAGGTTTGGATATGGTCTCGCGCTTATCCTGCAATGGGTACCGCCACTTCCGATCCCCTTGGTCCGCCTAGTGGCCAGAGCTGGGTAAATATTTCTCGCCACCGTGTTGGAGAGAATGCTACTGATAGATGTTGCCACGCCAGACTAATGACAATTTCTATGCTCAAGTCCATCTTACGGCTGCGGCGAGTGTAATCCTGTCTACCAATTCAGGATCGCAGACCTTCCAGGGAACTGCAGGTATCAATAGGTTCTCTTATCCTCTCGCCGCCGGGTCTGGTATCCGTGTCCAAGTGGTAGGTGATGGTAACGCTTTCGAAGCCAGAAGCTCCGTCTGACAAAAGTGCTGCATGTTCCTCAGATTCGCAACGGGCAAACAACGGTCAACCTCTCTCCAGCTGGTTTCACATTCACCAACTCCTTCGCTCACTATAATTTTAGTAAGTTTAATACCTGATACCGTTGTTCTTTAGAGATGCGTCGATGACTGACTTTGCTAAGCTGCATTCTCAGATTATATCATCAAATCAAGCTGAGCTTAACCATGTGCTTTTAGTGCCGTAATTTACTAGTTTCCTGTTTGTTTAGGGCTAAATATGTCGCGCTGGTCGCGATGAGAGTATATTGATCCTACTGGCGTAGAAGTGGCGTCATGATGCAATCGTATGGATTGACGACCCGCCGCCTTGCGCAGGCTCAGAGCCTTGCCGTGGCCAGTCTTAGCAATAATACACTCGTCCCAATAAGAGAGGTGTGTTTAGACCCCTTTTTCACGCCTTATGCAGTGAGCCAGACGCCGAAACGATCTATGCCACGGCGCACGATCCATCCGACAGGTCCCCGTTCAAGCAGCGAAAGCTGCGCTACACATCTCGACTACCATCCTCCGCACGACGTTCCGATAACATCATTAAGTGGAATAGGTCACCACGATACAAAGTAGAATAGCGAGATCGAATATGTTACCCATTCCCAGGGTAACGGTCAGCAGCCAACAGGCGGTCCACCCTGTGTCAGTCCTCATCCTTGACGCCCAAAGCCTCCATCAACTCCGCCAACTCTTCTCCTCGCCTGTTTCCTCCGTCCTCCTCCAGCCCTTCCCAACCTTCGCCTCTCGTCATCTCCATGACCCTCCTCACCACGTCCCCCTCTTCATCATCGAATCCTAAATCACTCATATCTAACGCGCCACCCACTCTTCCCATCTCGCCAGTCCCACCGCTCGAAGCTCCTCCTTCTCCTTCTAACTCATCCAGTCCGAGATCGAGATCGATTCCCATCCCATTGAAGATGTATACGACTTCTTTGGCAGCTCGAGATCGCCGTTCGTCCTCATTACCGAGGGAAGAGAGTTCTGTGCGCACGTTCTGAAGATGTTGAAAGAGAGTTGAGGGGTCAATGTTGAAGTCGTCCTCTTCTTGTCCATCGGCATTGTCTCGAGTGAAGGTGTTGTTAATATGTCGAACGACGGTCCGTGATGAACCAGCCACGCTATTCGCCCCATCCGCCTTCGATCCCTGCCCATTCCCAACCTCCTTCTTCCCGGATTGAAAGGGAGAGAAATCGTCCCCGAATCCATCGTCTGGCGGTTCTTCTCCTTGCAACCCACTAGCCGGGCCCGCCTCATCTAGATTCAGCCATTCTTCCAATTCGACGAATCCATTCGCGTCGAAGTTGCCTTTCTGCTGTATAGGTGGAGCTGATGAGAGGATACGATCGATTTCATCTTCTTCAGCAGAATCGCTTCTTCGTGAGGTCAGTGTGGGAGTCGTGTCTACTGCGCCCGTTGTTCTGATCATTCCTGGCCACATGTGAACCTCTAGAGCTTGTTTGATCTCCTCAAATGCGGCGTCTCGTTCTTCGTCACTGGAATTGGCACCTTCGGAAGTTGATGAAGGTGGTGAGAGATCGATGAAGTCCATAGATAGGTTGGAGAAAATTTCGTACGCTCGGTCGACAGAATCGATATTCCAAGGTGGAGATGGGGTGGGAATGGTGGATTGAGATGCCACGTCGTCGTGTTTTTCACCTTCTTCTTCCTCTTCTGGTTCGCAGATCGAGGATGGGAGTTGAGCTGTAGGTTTCAAACTACTCTGATCCGACGGTGGTTGAATGTGAATAGCCAGCTGAATATCAGGTTGAACACTTGCCAGCGCTTGAAGCAAAGGCGGTATCGGTCGTGTATCTTTCTGTTCTCTCCCGAATCATCAGCTCCTTCACATTATCATAGGATACGTTGTGACTCACAGTATAGCCAAACACCCATGCCACACCTCCAACTCCATCTAACGCCTCTTCGAAGACTTCTGGACCTTCTACATCGGAGGGAATCGCGAGAGGGCGAAGATGGATGGTAGTAGAGTAGTATTTGTTGGAGATTTTATAACGTCGTGGTGACGAAGAATTTGGAGGGAGAGGTGATGCGGAGGTGGATGTGATGAAAGCTGTGAGGAGAATGGTAAGTTGGCTTGCGAGCTGATGAATTCCTAGAATTGGATTTCCCACCTGAAAGGAAGGCATCGACTTGATCTTCAAGACCTGGAGGATGGAGGAAGAGGACGGATGTGGAAGGATCGATTGAAGACATGGGTTGCGGGTGCGTGCCAGTAGGAGATGAATAGTTGTGAGTTCAACTACATGATACTCACAACTAACTAGTTGATACTCACAACTAACTGTGTTGACGAATTACCTCGGCCATGTGACTAATTTCACGTGTCATGATAACCCGACCAGTGACGTAATGAACCCACCCCCCCTGCGTGCTCTCTGCTATCTGTCCAACTGGCCTGACGACGACTTCATATCCTTTCTACCATACCCATACATATCATCCCCATCACATACAATTTTGCAACATGTCTGGAGGAATTGAGGTGAGTCATCTTGACACTTCCTCTCCAGAGAAGAAGGGAGAGGTTTGTGATGTCCTGCTCCTGTCCTTGGATACGATATAGCAAGTCCCACAGTACGCCGTTTCTCTCCCTTTCACATCTTGGTTCCTTTTCTAATGACCTTGCCTCGCATCCACCTCCCACGCTGAATTCTTATTTTCCCTCTTCGACCACGATTCTTCCCTTTTCTCAACGCCATCTCCCACAGCCCTACCTCGGCCGCCACCGTGCCAACCATCTCCAACTCAGGTCTCGAGTCGGGATCGGTCACCGAAGGTGCTGACCAGCCAAAGCAGAGTGTAATTGGTGATCCTCAGACTGCTGGGACCACTGCTATTGAGCCACTAGAGAAGGAGGGTGGTGAGCACCAAAAAAACACCCCTCGTTGGTGGAGGATCGCCTTGACTGATCGAAAGGTGGTGACGGGATGGTAGATTTGATCAACGCGTCGAATACTGATACCAAGGGTGCCACTGGTATGTCAGCTACTCAGCTGTTGGGTAGTGCTTCCGGTTCGTTTCAAGCGATCATCTCTGGCTATCGTCGGACATTGCTAACACTTGAACTCCCACCCTTGTCTCACCCCTCTTTCCATTCATGCCTCCTCCTATCACTTACAGCCACCATTCAACAAGCAGCTGGAACGACGGCTCAAACAGCTCAGGATTTGGCTAACCAAGCCTTTGATGCTGTGATGGGTGGGAAGGCTGAGGAAAGCAAGTAGGAATGAATGCATTGGGTGAGATGGGTCAAGTCTGTTGGTTTCGGTTTGTAGAAGAAGAGTTGGATGCTTTGATTCAAGTTGAAGTTTGGCAGCAGATTGAAAACCCGGACTTGCTCAAGCTAGTCAAGGAGCGTACGAAGGTGCCCAATGTGAACCGGAAAGCAGTAATGAGATGAGCGACCTGGCCTCAAGAGGACGTGTGGTCTCATCACCATCCTTGAATCCCGCATGACAATTACTGCACTCCGCCCACCACCACCTGCATGATGACGTGGCACTGCGGGAACTGCTCCCCAAAGCGGCCACCAGGCGTTCGTCGATGTACGCGACTTGAACGAAGGTGGTGGAAGACTAACAAGACGGTGACATCGAATCATACCTTTCCAAAAGTGGATGATACAGATCGAGCTTCCAAGCCGTGACCTCCTAGCGTCTTGAACCTATCCGCGCGCCACACCCTTCCACAACCTGAACCTCCAACTATCCTTCCCACACCTCCTTGCGCTTCACCGGATTTACAACCCCCAACGCGATGGCCTCCCTCTTCTCCACCCGGTTGACCTCCGCATACACCGCTCTCCGAGGCGATCTAGGTGCTCCTCAAACACCAACGGACACTATCGATAAGCTCGTGGAGAGGATCCAGACCGCCGAGTTGGTGGAGGATAGGAGGACGGCGGTTTTAGGCTTGAAAGGTTGTACGAGGGAATACAAGGAGGTACGTCAAGGTCAAATAGGTGATGATCACAGGGAATGACTGACGGCATGACATTCTCTGCTCCTCTTACATGATAATGGTATATCACTCATACGTGAAATTCGATGTATCGCACCCGCAAAAACAGCAAGTCGGGACCCGAGGTCTTTCTTCGCTAATAGCGGTCCTTCAGCATGACGCCCCATTTGACCCCGAGATCGCCAAAGCGGTACTTGAGACGCTGATGGCATTGATGGAGGTTGGAGAGAAGGTGAGGAAGGATTGAGTTTCGCAACGTCTTGCTGGATAACTAATGGCAAGCATCTGAATGAATTCATATTACATAGCCGGCGAAAGACGATCCTGGACTTCGTTTCATGGACGAGTTTTTTGCTGTGAGTCTCGTTGACCACCTTACAAAGCGCCATATACTGCAACTGACACTTTACCCCACACACAGACTCCTGCGCCCCTTCATTCCCTTTTATCCCTCCTCCACATCTCTCCATCGTTCTACCCACGTTTCTACACCCTCCAATTCCTCTCTTCTCTTCTTCTCCATCGCACACCCATCGTCCAAGCGTACCTCATATCCTCACCACCTCCTGGGGTGGACGGTATCCTCGCTGTCCTAGACCCACACGTCCCACCAGCCGCGTCGGCAAATCCTCTAGCCCCCGCATCGACCGGCATGTCCGGCGGAGCGAGCGAGATGCTTAGGAATGAGGCACTGCTGTTGCTGCCGGCCCTGATAGCTGGAAATGCGGATCTGCAAAAAATCGTAGCTTTCAGCGGAGCCTTTGAGAAGCTGTTGGATATCATTCAAAGGGAAGGTGGAATCGAAGGTGGAATTATCGTGCAAGACGTATTGGTTGCGATTGGTGGTTTATTGCGGTTCAATGTGTCAAATCAGGTGAGAAATGAGATTTCTTTCTCGGTGGGCGTTTGGGAACTGACATTCGTGCATCGATTAGAACTACTTCAAAGAGTTGTCGCTCATTCCTTTACTCCCCCCAATGCTCTTCTTCCCCGCTCCACCACCACCTCTAACGGTACCAGCGCCCGACGACTTCGCGCTACAATACTGGCCGGACCAAAAGTTGGTCAATGCTGGATTGGTACTCGGTCTGATCAGAATGTTGGTTGGTGGGCCTGGTGGCAACAATCAGGTGAGTGTGCAAGAGAGTGTTGAAGTAAATGGCGACCATCACCAACTCTGAAACTGTCTACAGATTGCCATGGTATCCAGCGGTATCACGCGATGTCTTCTGGAGCTGGCTTTGGCATCGAATGCACCAACTCCTCTCAAAGCCCAAGCCCTTACTACCCTCACTCCGATCCTCTTGGCGTCACCCCAGAATCAAATCATCCTCTCTGGCCTCTCGTTGTCCCCGCTTATGCCAGTTCCCGCTGATCAGCAGCATCCGAACGGCGGTTTTGTGCGCATGTCCGTTCGGCCAGCCGTAGTCGCCTTGTTTGAAAGCATAGTGGAGGGCGAGACTGAGTCTCCGGGAAGAGGGTTGAGAGGAAGGGCAGCAGGTGTGAACATGTTTGAGGTAGGTCAAACTGTCTGCCATCTTTCAGGATCCCACTGACAGAATGAGGGGGTCCCGTGACAGGCATACGTTACCGGCAACGAAGATGCCCGCCTCGGCATACTCTCTACCATGAATGCACCTTCTTCACAAAGTCCAACCGACCCAGATGAAGCTCAGTCTGCAGGACAAACCCTTCTGACCGCGTTGGTTGAGACGCCGCTGCCTGGACGACCTTTCGACCCGTATCGACCTCTGTTTGCATGTCTGCTTTTGTCTCATCTGTTGCGCAACTCGGAGAACGCGAAGAGGATCGCTCGCGACATCTCTTTCCCGCCGGTAGAGGAAGACAACGGGAGCGCAGTTGCTGATGATGAGGGCGAGCGAGAGGGTCTTGTTCAGGTCATTGTTGGAAACCTCATGCTGGCTCAGCGAGAGCAAGCCGAGTGCGCCAATCGAAGAGCAAAGGAAGGTGCGGCGATGCCGCATCTGCGGGACCAGGTAGATGAAGAGGAAGCGAACTGGAATAGGGTAATGGTCGGGTACCTCATCTTGCTATGCACCTGGTTATGGGATAGTCCGAAGACCGTTAAGGAGTTCTTGAACGAGAGCTCAAACCTTCAGGTCGTGAGTTTCGGTTAACAGTATTGCATAACCGCTTGCTGACATTCACTCCCACCAAAAGCTCATCCAACCCATCACTCAAGCGACCGGCGTGGACGCCTTGGTCCAAGGTCTTTGCGCTTTCCTGCTCGGTGTCTGCTACGAGTTCAATCGCGAACCCGGAGACGTTACCCGTGCGACCTTGCACCCAATCCTTCACTCCCGAATCGGCCCTGATCAATTCGTCTCTCGCATGGCACGCCTACGAGAGGACCCACGATTCAAAGCCGTGCAGCCGGACCAGTTCGACGTAGAGCACAAGACACATGGTGAGGCGACCATGGATGATGGGGAAGAGGATGACGGTCTCGAACTGTGGTTCGATTGGGCATTTGTTGATTTCTGGAAAAACAATTACTGTGAGGTGATTCGAAGACGACGGGAAGCATTTTGCTGATGGCTTTTGGTCTCCTTAAGATACCATTCAACGGTCCATCGCCATCGAACCCGACGCTGTGCGGGGAACTTTAGCGGACGACTCTGAGGCGGCTCGAGTCATTGCTTCATTGCGCGACAAGTTGAAGGCGCAATCAACGGAAATTGAGAATCTGCATGCCAAGCTGTTGGCGGCTGCCAAAGAGCACGAAGCAGAGGTGAGTTTCCTGTTGCCAAGAAGGGCCTCCTTATACCGTTCTGACAACATCAATCTTCGGGTTCAGCGCACCACGCTGGTCAACGAGATCCAATCACTTTCAGAACAGGTGAATTCATTATCCACCCAGGTGCAACAAGCGCAAGCAGCACACACTGGCCTCACCGACAAAGCAAACGCTACTGCCAATGACCACGCTGAAGCCATTCAGGCATTAGAAGTCGCTCGACATAATGACCAGACGGCTCATGAAGCGGCACTCACTGGACTACGGCAGGAATTGGAAACTGCACGAACAGAACATGCAGCTATCTTGGAGACACTTCGACAGGAGCAAGCATTAGCTCTGGAGGAATCTAACAAGGCTGGTGGCGCTTCCAGCTCGGACTTAGAAGCTCTTCGCAAAGACCTAGACGATCAGAAATTAAGCCATGCGGACATTCTCCGAAAATCACAAGATGAGCTAGAGGAAGAACGTGCGAAGCGTGTGGAAACAGAAAAGGAGCACGAGGACCTGCTGGTGCTCCTGGAAGAACTGAGCCAGAAGCGAAAGAGAGATAAGGAGAGGATGAAGGAGAAGGGGATGGACGTGTCCGAGGGAGAGGACGAGGACGACGATGAAGGGGAAGGGGAAGACGACGAGGACGACGAATAGGCGATCGATGGATGGTTGCGCATTCTTGACGACTGAACGAACTGAATGAGTCTTGTAGTTTTGGATAGATCGCGTTCGTGTAGACGACGGTGACATCATCAGATCATTGCCACGGCAAACGGCGTTCGCGCGTCTGAAGCCATAGTGCCGCTGTCCACTGACATATATCAACGGATCGATGCCCCGATAAATGACACTGGCTAGCCACATGCGATGGCCATAGATCCCTCAGACCCAGCGGCATCGCTAGGTCACGACCTACAACGAAGAGGTATCGGTGAAGTCGCGGACAGCGATACAGAAGCTGAAGATGGCGGCCAGTCTGACTCGGAGGACGACGACAGTGCAAGTTCAGGCTCGGACTCGGAAAGCTATGGCGGAACCTTAGAAGTTGATAGACCACGGCAGAGGAATCGTGGCAGCAAACAAGCTGGCCGTGACGAAGGTGACGCAGATGAGGAGGCCGGCGCGGAGGAGGAGGTACCGGATCAACAAGGAGCTGCTCCCAGTACATCCAGATTTGACCAACCGGTCGCGAAGCTTGTGGAGCAACGAAATGGAGCTATTGATGGAGTAGAGCCCATCAATGAAGACGAGGAGAGCTCAGATGAAGAGGACGAGGAGGACGCCGCCGAGGAAGAACCGTAAGTTGATGTTGAAGCATGCTTCTGTTCAATTGCGCACAATCTCGCTGACTGCACGACCATAGATCTCTCAAATATCAACGACTGGGTCCAGCCGCCAGTGAGATTTTGGTCAAGGACACTGCATCAGCACTTGCCGTGTCCTCTCGCTTCATTGTGAGCACCCGTTGCTAGCCTTCCAATGTAATATTGCTCGCCGCTGATCTCTGGGTGTCATCTAGGCTCTCGGCACACATAACGGCATGGTCCACATGTTGAGCTATGATGGAAGTAAGATAGGTTCATATCGGCCTCATACCGCAACGATTAATGATATCGAGATAGACGAGGATGGGGACTTTGTCGCCACAGCATCCGTGGAAGGTGCGTCCACACTGATTGGCTTTAACACCAATCCAGTCACTGATGATGACTTTCCTCAACAGGGCGTGTCGTCATACACTCCCTAAACTCTCCTGAAAACTATGCATTCGACCTCAAACGACCTGTGAAAGCAATCGCTCTTGAACCAGGATTCTCGAAGAAGAGCTCGAAAGCATTCGTATGTGGAGGAATGGCTGGGACTTTGATAATGCACGAGAAAGGGTGGTTAGGTCACAAGGAGCAGGTGTTACATTCTGGAGAGGGTCCGATATATGCGATCGAATGGAAAGGGAATCTGATAGCATGGGCGAATGATCTGGTGAGCGGCCCTTCCAGCTGGTAAATACAGCAGAAGGCTGATGTAAAATGTTACTCGTTCTTAGGGCGTGAAGATCTACGACACACAATCATCACAGCGCATCACTTATATTGACAGACCGGCGGGAAGTCCACGTGCTGATGCTTTCAAATGTACGCTACTATGGCAGGACGACAAGACGCTTTTGATCGCTTGGGCGGACCATATCAAGGTCGCGAGAATACGAGAGCGTTCACGCGCTCAAACAACGACTGGCTTACCCAACGTTACAGCCGAGATCACAGCGATTTTCCAGGTCGACTGCATGATCTCAGGGATATGTCCATATGAGAAGGAGAACTCATATCTCGTGCTGGCATATGTCGCACCGGATCATTTTGACAACGAGGACACGGATGATCCGACCGAGCAACGACGAAAAGCCGCCAATCGACCGGAGTTGCGAATAATATCGAAGCAGGGCGAAGAGGTCTCTTCAGACGCTTTAAGTCTAAGCAACTATCACATGTACGGGTGCAACGATTATGTCCTGGCTGCATCTGGAAGATCGCAGGATGAGTTATTCCTGGTCGTTAGTCCGAAGGACGTTGTGGTGGCTCGTCCACGGGACGCTGCGGATCATGTCAACTGGCTGGTTGACCAGAGGATGTTTGCTGAGGCACTGGATGCCGGGGAGAAGCTCGTCAAGAAGCATGGGGAGGGATTTGACATCAAGGCGGTCGGCCTGAAATACATACATCATTTATTGGAGGAAGGTGAGACTCTCAAAATTGATGTTGAGGTTCTTTCCTGGTCCTGATCGACCTGTCAATCTCAGGCTCTTATGAACAGGCCGCAGCATTATGTCCGAAAGTTCTTAGCACTGATGCCAAGGCATGGGAGGACTGGATCTTCATTTTTGCGCAACGGCAACAACTCCAGGTGAGCTGCCTCATCAATGGTAGAGTCTCGACATTCGGGTGGCTGATGGCGAACGACCTTCAGGCAATAATACCCCATATTCCCACGAAAAAGCCTCGCCTAAGTCGATTAGTATACGAGATGATGCTCGCTCATTTCCTAGCAACGGATCCAGAGGTATGTTGACGTGCACCTTCGTGGAATCCTGAGCTGACATGCGCACCTGACAGGTCCTCTTGGCCACCGTTCGTGAATGGCCACACGATATTTACGACGTTAATGCTGTCCTTCTCGCCGTCAAGAGCGAATTTGATGGGTCTGATTCATCGCATATCCTGATGGAATGCTTAGCGGAACTGTGAGTCGCGTTTAGAACTGACTCGGCATCTTTCACTGATCCCTTGATCAGATATATTGCCGCCGGTAAACCAAGCAAGGCTTTGCCCTTCCTCCTTCGGCTAAGCAAGCCTCATGTGTTTGACTTTATCCGAGAACACAACCTCTTCTCGGCCGTGCAGGATCAGGTGCTCTTGCTGGTCGAGTTCGATCAGGGGACTGCGAAAGCAGCTACCTCGATAGCGGAGAAAGAAGACTTGAAAGGAGTTACTACTGGTGTGTCCAATGGGGGAGATCTTGAAGCACCAGCTACAAATAAACACGGGAAGGGTATTGCCCTGCTTGTCGATCATACGTATTCCATTCCTGTGAGTAGGAGAAGAACATTGAGATCATCCGTACCGTGTCTGATCTCTTCGTTGATGCAGGTCTCGAGAGTTGTGAGCCAGCTGGAAGCGCGGCCTGCGTACCTCTACATGTACCTCGATGCCCTTTTCAGCAAGGACCCACATCTAGCAGCCGAGTACAGTGATAGGCAGGTGATTCTCCCTCCAGCCGACTCTTCCGTTTTCTCTTGTCATGCTAACAATCATACCTCAGGTGGAGCTCTATGCGGAATATGGATACGACCGGCTCATGGACTTTCTCCGTGCAAGCAATTATTACAGTCTCGAAAGAGCATATCGCATATGCAATGAGAGAGATTATGTGCCTGAGATGGTATTCCTGCTGGGACGAATGGGAAATAACAAGAAGGCTCTGATGTTGATCATCGAGCGACTGGGTGATGTGGAGAGGGTGAGTCATGACTTGCCAACTTAGGTTTCTCATAGTTGACACCTGTGTGCCATCTCGTCAGGCGATAGACTTTGCCAAGGAGCAAGCCGATGAGGATCTGTGGGAGGATCTGCTGAAATACTCCGAGACCAAGCCTCGTGAGTCACCTACGGCGTCATCGCTTTTGGCCTAGCGCGCCTTACTCACCGTATCATCCGTCAATAGGCTTCATTCGTGGTCTCCTTGAGAACGTCGGCGCTGAAATAAACCCCCTTCGTCTGATACGGAGAATCAAGGATGGTCTTGAAATCCCTGGGTTGAAAGACGCTCTGATAAAGATATTGCAGGCGTCCAACCTGCAGGTATCGCTGCTGCAGGGATGTCAGAAGATCTTGCTGAGTGACGGAGATTCTTTGGCGAGACAATTGCAGGACAGGCAGACCAATGGAGCGTATGGGACAGGTGAGTCGTTTGCTGTCGGTCATATACTTGCTTTCCAGGCTGACCAATGTCATTATAGCGAGTTCAATATGTCCCATTTGCTCGAAAGCACTCTTCCTGCCAGGTGTCGATACATCGCCCCTCGTCCTCATTTACCTCTGTGGTCATGCCGTTCACTCTACATGTGCTCTGCCGGACGGCGTTGACCTGCCCGATCGGCCGGATACGCTTGCTTCGTTCTTATTTTCGTCGATGATGGCCAATGGACAGCCGGGGAGTCAGGGGGCGAATAAGGCATTAGGGGCGAAGTTGGCATACGCAGCGACTGTGAGAGTGAGGGTAAGAGGATGTCCTGTGTGTAGAAAGCAGAGTGGGAAAGGAAGCCACGTGATGGGCTGATGGGATGAGGCGTATGTACTGGGTGTACGTTATTGTCTTGATATATGATAAGGGGTAAACATCTATCTGTTCCCCGACAAGCGTACCTTGGCGCTCCCATTCACGTCCCATTGAGAGATGAGGATAGGCCATAGCATTTCAAGTAGTCGTGGAAGTCGTCACCCAAAGGGCTAGGCTGCGGACCTAGGGCCATCATTGGCCCTCAAGGTTTATGAAACAATGAAGTGGTAAGACGATGACAATCATTAGACGTTGAATACAATGGAAGCAATGAGCAATGTCTACAAATGTGATGCTGATAGGCGGGAGAAGCGGCCGTTGGTAGGCCTCGTAAGATTTGTTCTTGTTGTATAGTTGTTGGCATTAGTAGGTATCGTCCACCGCATCAGTCAAGATCGAAGTCGTTGCTGTGAGGGTGAAGTTCGTTTTGAGGACGGGTAGCTATGTCATGCGAAAGACACAAACTCACGGCTCATTCTGTCTAGTTCCCAATGCGGGACCATCCTGCTCTCGCTGCCTCCTCATCGCCTCTTCCCTTCGAGCGAATCTCTGACGATGCTCTTGTGGGATAGCGTTGGGGTACGGTGGGATCGCGGGTGACGCCACACCGGACTGCACGACCGTCGTACTCTCCCTGTCTGGTGTAGGAGTATGACTCGGAGTTCCGAGAGGTCGCGCGGTGCCATTGAAGTAGGAGGGCGAAGTAGTACGGTCAGCGAAGATGGAGGGCGAGCTCGAGGAGCTGGGTGGAGTAAAACCAAGAGGACTGGAGATGCCCGGAACACGTGGAAGGGAGACTCGAGGTGGATTGGCAGGGACCGGTGGTGGAGCGGATGACGGGTCACTCGGAGCTGTATTCGCGTTCATGTTGGTTGAAGATGAGGATGGGAGTGCCGGGAAGTCACCTGGGATGTGTTGCGTGACATCCGTCGATGGGAGCACTCCAGTTGATTGATCCTCCTCTCTTTCTCTCGACGTACCAGACGTACCACCGTTAACCGACTGCGAGGTTTCTCCTCCACCTCCACCAAACAATTGCGTGATACCATTGAAAACGGCCTGGAATGGGTTAGGGAGGTTCTGGGTTGGCATTGTCATCGCATTGGTTGTGGCATGCGTATGTTGTTCTCTGTCTTCTTCGGAGACGAGGGAGAAGCGGCTGAAAGGGGGATGAGGGGGAGGTAGGGAGAAGTTGAAAGAGGGTTAGAAAAACGTTCGACTTTTTTGTCAAGAGTTGGGAAGGTAGATCTCCCTCCACTCCCCCAAACTCACCAAACGGGACAAGTACCGTTTGTCTCCAGCCACGGTACCAAGCAAGCTGTATGGAAGATATGTCTTATAGCGAGGATTAAGCATCGTCAGACCCCTTACCGTCCGATCAAACGACCAGGATGTTCCTTTCAAAACCCCCAAAAAACAAAACTCACTTGCATGGAATCTTGATGACTTCTTGACCCAATTCGAAATCATCTTGACAGACTGAACAATCTTTATATTGAGAGGCATCTACACGGAAGTGAAATCCGCGGGTGATTTGGATTTGAATTTTGTCAACAAAACTGATTTGGCAAGTGGGGTCGGGGAAGGAGGCGACAGAGAAAAATGACAAGTTTTCAATCCCACTCACCCAAGTTGACTTGATCGACTTTCACTCGAGGTAACCCATCTATGACCATTCGGCTAGCAGGCGGAGGACCATCATGACCCTGCGCCATCATCTGTTCCATTATAGCGTCCAGTCCCTCTTGAAAGCACAAAGGAAAGGAAAGGGAATTCAAAAGTCCATCGTCAGCCCCTCCTTTCAAACTTCCCCCTCTCCTCCCAACCCCAAAACTCACCTTGGGTAAAAACGTAATCTCCCGCATTCCCAGGTAATTGACCACCACCACCACCTAATCTTAAATCCCCGAATCCACCATTCGTACCAGTCAACGCTTGCATTAAAGAAGATATCATATCTTCCATTGACATTTGTTGATCGAATCCGAGTGTGTCATTAGCGAGACCACCATCGGATGTACCTCTCAATGGTTGTCCACCACCACCACCACCACCACCACCACCGCCACCACCACCAACACCACCACCACCACCGCCATCACCCCGATTATCCCTCACATGCATTCTAACATTAGGTAATCCAGTAATATCATCCATTACGGGGATCCCTTCTTCACCTTCTTCATGAGGATAAACTTGATATTCGATTTCATTCCCATCTTCATCTTCACCTATATGCCAATGTCTACCATCTGAGGATGAAGGTGACGTGGATGTGGATGTGGACGGAGGATTGATAGATTGAGATTGAGGTTGAGATTGCGACTGATCCGGATTCCGACTTCTATTTCGATTCCGATCCATCGAATCATTATCAATCCTCCCATTACCTATAACTGAACCACTTGATTCTCTGCCTAATCCACCAAACGCCCCCATCCCACTCCCACTCCCACTCCCACTATTAACCCTGGCAACTGGCATTCCAAAACTGATCGAGCCTCTAGATCCACCTGGTCCATTTCCCCATGTGAATGTACGTACGGAACCTGAGTTGGTGTTGGTATTCGAGTTGTTGTTGTTGATCCTGGTGGTGGAGGAGTTGGAGATGTTGTTAGTGGAAGAAGAGGATGTTGAGGTATTGAAATTCGAATTATTCCTATTTCTATTCCCACTCCCACTCCCACTCCCACTCCCACTCCCGCTCCCAACGGATTGACTACCAACTCCCATCCCGAATAAATCACCCATCATTCCAAAAATATCACTCGATGTCGTCGCTGGCGTCGCTGGCGTCGTCGTCGCTGATGTTCTCTGATTTGTTGTTCCAATTCCATTTCCATTTCCCGACACCATCCCAATCCCTTGCCCTCCTCCTCCTCCCATCCCTCTAGGTGGTTGAAAACTCCCAATCAAACCTCTAACCGCGAATGCATCTCCTTGTCCTCTTACATCTCCTTGTCCATGATCATTCATTTGATGATGATGATGTTGATGATGATGATGAGAAGGCGAGGAAGAATGAGAAGGAGAAGATGATAGAGATGGAGAGGAGAACCAATGGTTTGATGATGGGTCGTTTGTATCTCTCTGTAGGGTGGATGGTAAAGGTGGATTAAAAATGAAACAGAACAAGGAAAAAAAAAGAAAGAGAGAGAGAGAGAGAGAGAGAGAGAGAGAGAGAGAGAATAGAATGAAAAATTATAAATCATCAATATATATTCCTTACCAACCGACCGAGTTACTCACTTGTTCAACGACGTCTGATCTACAATTCGGACATAACGGTAGATCATTACCTGCGTTCTACGAAAGGGAAGTATGTGATGAGTATGGGATGTGTGAGTTGGATGGAGAGAGAGAGGGAGTGGGATTGTCACGTACAAGTATGGGATGATGGAATGGACGATGGCACTGTTGGGTTGGGAGGTGGTGGTGGTGAGGTGGTGTGTGTGAAGATGGTTCAATTGTGTTCACTCACCTCATGACAATACCATTCGTCTGGTAGAGACTGGGATGACATTTGGGAATGGGATGGGATGGGATGGGAGGTGGATGGGATGGTGGTTGGGATGGGAGTGATCGAGGGACGGAGAGATGGGCATGGAGAGATGGGCATGGGGATGTGAATGGGAGTGATGACGAAGCAGTCATGCCACTTACCTCATCGTGAGAACAACTCTCCTCCCCTCCACTCCCGCGGACATCGATGTCCGTCCCTCCACTCCGGACACTCCGGCCCTGCCCCCGGCCCCTCGCACGTCACCTCGCTCGCTCGCTTACTATTCGGAGCGGATAATTCTCGTGGGCGTGGGGGAGATGGAGACATTCTTAATCAGTCATCTTGCTAAACAGACACACAACACACATAACCAACACCCAAACACACACCAACCATCCAACTCCTTCTCCCGATCTCATTCTTCTATTCCTATTCCATTCATAGACTAGGTTTGGTACACCACCTACCTACACTAGTCAACCTATCCCTATCCACCAAACAGCATCCAACACACACAAAAAAGCACACGTCACCATCCCACGCACATCAACCCAAACACCTCATCTCCACACAATGTCCACTCCAACACCTCCACCACCACCACAACGTCAACGAGCAAATTCAACCACATTAGACGATTATATCATGTCAGGAGCAGGTCAGATTCCTTCAATGCAGGTAGGAGGGAATGAGATGAAAGGTGAAACTATCGTAGTAGGTGAGTCCATTCGAGCGAAGCGAGATCCGAGCGAAGCGAGGATTCGCTCCTGAGCGGAAGCGAAGAGAATGGTCTTCCGCGAGCGCAGCGAGCAGTAATGTCTTCCGGTGAGCGGAGCGAGCAATCTTGTCTCCCGCGAGCGGAGTGAGCAACATTGTTTTCTGTCTGCCGCGAGCGAAGCGAGCAATACTCTCTCTTTCGCGAGTGTAGCGAGCAATATATCCTCTTCCTCGAGTGAAGCGAGCAGTACGTCTCCTTGCTCCACGAGCGCAGCGAGCAATGCTCTCCCTTTCGCGAGTGAATCGAGCAATATATTCTCTTCCGCGAGTGAAGCGAGCAGTACGTCTCCTTGCTCCGCGAGCGCGGCGAGCAATATAATCCTCTCTGTCTCTCTCTCGTGAACGGAGCGAGCAGTATCCTCTTTTCTTCCGCGAGCGAAGCGAGCAATATAATCTCCTTGCATCACCACGCGTCTTTTCAAAACGAAGCAAAGGCGCAGGGACGCAGGGACGTTTCAAGATGGAATATAGTCGAAGGGTTTTAGGGGTTTGAGATATGTGGAAAGGGAGAAAGAAGAAGAAGAGGAAGAGGAAGAGAAAGAGAAAGAGGAGTAAGATGAGGAGGGGAAAGCCATGGGCTGGGACGGCGATGGAAAGGCGATGAAAGATGAGAGGTGACAGAAAAGGTCGAGATTGGACGGAGATTGGATTGGATGAAGATAAGAACGGGATGAGATCGGAAATGGATGGATGGATGGATGCGATAAAGATGGTATATGGTTACGAGGTTGGATGGAGATGAAGATGAGATGGAGGATGGGATGGAAACCGATGGATGAGATGATATCCGATACGATAAGGCACCAAAGGACATGCGGTATGAATGGAAAGAGATGGGATTAGGATCAGTTGGCATTCACGCATCCCCACCCATTCTCATCATATCTTCACGTCGCTATCGTGTCCGTTCTTTATCTATCTCCAAATCCGCAAAGAAGTGATTTAAAGAGGCAGACAGGGAAAGGCTGGCAAAACAGATATAATTCCACGCGACGACCAGAACAGGAGCTAGAAACAGTACATGTGTGAAAGCGGAATTTCCTTACCATTTCCCACTTCTCTCCCAATTTAAACCACCAACTTTGACAAATCAAAACTAACTTCTCTAACTTCATTCTCCCCAGTCCTCGGTGCATCCGGTGATCTCGCCAAGAAGAAGGTAATATTGCCCTTTTTCTCTAACGCATGTCGTAAAGCTGGATGTCAACAAGCTTACCTTTTGTTGTCGTCTCCTCTCTCTCAGACGTTCCCAGCTCTATTCGGTCTCTTCAAGCAAGGTTATCTACCTGAACACCTGCATATCATCGGTTATGCGAGGTCTAGTGAGTATTGCGAGTCTGTTCGGGGTGTTTCGGGGTGTTTTCGGAGGATAGTGAGAGGCACGTTAAGATCGGATGGGAGTGAGGGGATTGGAGAGTATGAGAAATAGTGGAAGATTGATGGGAAAGCAGGATCGATTAGATTGGAAGGACGGGTTGTTCTGGTTTGATGGGATGGGATGGAATTTACATTTGGTTGGTTGGTCATCCTTGATCATACACGGGGACCTCGTCCATTTCAATCGAGAGGGGGGAGCAAGTTGAACGGAATTGAGCGAGGAAGAAGATTTGAGGGCAGCGAGATCAGGGAGGAAGCGTTGGATGTCCCTTCGGTCGAAAGATTGATCGATTGCCAGGAATTCATACCACGGGAAGGCTGTTATTAGAGTTCCGTTCGCTGGCAGGAGGTTGGATGTGGAGGATGAGCTTGTGGTCGCATTTGATTTCCTTCATTACGTCTGCCGCTGACCGTTATTCACAATTTTCCTCCCCTCTCATCATCTCCGCTACGCTACGCTCCGCTCCGCTTTGCAGAAATGACCGACGAGGAGTTCCACGAGCGTCAAACCGGCCACATCAAAGGCCCATCCGACTCAGCCTCCGACGCGGAACGTCGCACTCACGAGGAAAAACTCAAACAATTCACCTCGATATCATCCTACATCTCCGGCGCATACGACAAGGACGACGGTTTCATCCAGTTGACAAAAATGATGGAGAAGTTGGAGGCGAAGCAGGGTGGAGCAACGCCGAACCGGATGTTTTACATGGCACTCCCACCCTCCGTCTTCACCGTAGTCGCAGCCGGTCTCAAGAAGAACTGCTACACCGACAAGGGGATCAACCGTATCGTCATCGAGAAGCCGTTCGGCAAAGACCTCGAATCGTGTCGTGAGATGATGTCGGCATTGAAAAAGGAATGGAAGGAGGATGAAACTTTCCGAATCGATCACTACCTCGGCAAAGAGATGGTCAAGAACATGACCGTCCTCAGATTCGGAAACGTCTTCTTCGAGAGCTCGTTCAACAGGAACTACGTGAGCAACGTCCAGATCACCTTCAAGGAACCGTTCGGCACGGAGGGCAGGGGTGGTTACTTTGACGAGTTCGGAATCATTCGTGATGTGTGTCAAAACCGTGAGTCGTGCGTGAGCAGAAAGAATCGATGTGTCGGTTTGCTTGACCCTGCGGCTTTTTCCCCAGATCTTCTTCAAACCCTGTCGGTATTGACCATGGAGCGACCAGTCTCCTTCTCCGCCGAGGATGTCCGAGATGAAAAAGTAGGTGGGCTTGTCCTCCGCTCTCCCGGTCATCCCCCTAATCAACCACGCCTACCAGGTCAAGGTCCTCCGATGCATTCCACCTATCGCCCGAAAGGACACTCTCCTCGGTCAATACGTTGCTGCCAACGGCAAGCCTGGGTACCTTGAGGACGAGACCGTCCCCAAAGGATCCGTTTGCCCAACTTTCGCCGCGCTAACCCTCTGGATCAACAACCCGAGGTGGGAGGGCGTGCCGTTCATCATGAAAGCAGGGAAGGGTGAGTAGGCGATAACTCTGCCCTGGTGCAGGGAGATGATTGGCTTATTCCCCTCTCCATCAGCGCTCAACGAGGCCAAGGTCGAAATTCGAGTACAGTACAAGGATGTCACTTCGGGCATCTTCACCAACATCGCCCGTAACGAGCTCGTCATGCGTATCCAACCCTCAGAGGCCATCTACATGAAGATGAACACCAAGACTCCAGGTCTTCTCACCAGAGCGATCCCTACCGAGCTCGACCTCACTTACAAGCGAAGATTCGCCGACGCCAAGATCCCCGAGGCATACGAGTCATTGATTTTGGATGCCTTCAAGGGCGATCACTCGAACTTTGTACGAGACGACGAGTTGGATGTCGCGTGGAAGGTTAGCATTGAGTGGATTCGTCGCGGCCTTGATCCTCAGCTGATATCCCACCCCCCCACCCCCCACACAACCCCTCCCAGATCTTCACTCCAATCCTGCACTGGATCGATGGAAAGGATGGCGAGCCACCAAAGCCTGTTTCATACCCGTACGGTTCTCGTGGTCCCGAGCAGATTGATGATTTTATTTCAGGCTACGGATTCAGGCGTAGCAACGAGGGGTAGTGAGTGTGACACCCCCTTCTCCCCGCATCGCATACTAAAGCCAAGCCCCCCGTCTCCCAGCACATGGCCCCAGACCGACATGTCCAGCAACTTGTAGAAAGCGAACGACGTCCAAGTGGGATCTCATAGGCAGTGAAGGAGTCTCGTAGTAGCGCAGCTCACGCTTCCCCGTCAAATGATAGGTGATGAAAAAATTGTTCATGTACAGAATAGAGAACGAACTAGTTCAACGGCGGAGGACGGTGGTCGGAAGATGACACCATGCCAATGTTTGCACGCTTTCCGCTACTGGATACTGTAGCAGCGCACCGCATCGCATCGCCTACGTCGTAGTACAAGTAAGATAACTTGACATTACAACTCTACATCGACAGTCCCTGAGGATCCAAAACTAGCATTTCTCTAGGCAAAAATCACCGAAGACGAAGGAACTGACAACTCCATCGACGTCCTGCCCGGATCCTCGTGAGCACTTACAGCATCAGCCACTCCGGGAGCAGGGATCGAGTTGCCGGTGACAAAAGCGGTGCTATTGCGAAGAACCTCACCACCAGGGGGGAGGTAGGCCATCTGCATCATTGTCACAGAAGGGTCTTGCACTGCTAATATGACCGGCTGTGCGTTCACTCGTCGCTGATCAACCACGGATGAGAACACCGAAGAGAACGAAAGCGAAGTCTGAGTGTATGTTTTATTTCAGTGACAGAAGCTTGAGTTCCCCGACGATGCAGAGGGCTTACGCGGCGGAGCACAAGTAACGACACCCAGTCGTCTACAAAGATCTTGAGCATCTGGAAATACCCGAACTGGCTGGCAATGGGTAGGCCGGCGTATCAGGAACCATTGAGCTGTGGTCATACCGTTACACCCACGGGCTGCTTCGTAGAGTCAGGTCCTGCGTGACCGCGGTAGTCAACCAGACTAATCTCACGAGCATGCTGTGAAGGATCGCGTCAGCCTGTCACCTCAGAGGTCTCGGGGATTGGGTGTTCGAACTCACGTCTTCGGGTCCATGCCCCCACTGAATGTTGGATCAATCACAAATCTGTCTGCGAGGTGGTTCGTCCAGATGACGATATTGTGGACCACATCGATACCGCTCAATCTGTAGCGAAAGGCGTTCTCGAATAGCTTCACTAGGGTAGCGGTGAAGATTTCTCCGATGAAGGTTGCTTCAACGTCAATGGTCAAACTGCGGGAGTGGCGAGCGAGGTCAGCTCTAACATCCCCTCAAGTAAAGCCCGCTGCCTCGCAACTCGCGCCGCTTGGTTGAGGATGTATGGCCATCGAATTTCATCCTTGATGGTTCGTAGCATGGCTTTGACGATGTCTGGCTTAGACAATATTGCCTTGAGTTTGGTGGTAGTTTGGAGGATGCCGTGGTAGCAGCCTGTGGGAAGAAGCTCCCATCCATCCCGTCAGCATAACTTCGAAATCAGTTCCACTGCCACTGACCCAACAAGTGTCCAAATGTCGCCGCACTCTCCTTTTTGTAATCCGCGAATCCATCGGGGTAGCCTATGAGAGAATCGGACATGATCTTCTCCATCTTATCGCCCAGTCTTCGCATGCTATCTTGTGTGAAAGGATTGAGACTGTCGAGGAACTTGCTGGACAGGATGGCGAAGATTTCCTGGAAGGGAATGATGTGAGGTCCGGTAAGCGCCGAGCAGACCTTAGCGACGACTATCGACACCACACTCACATCATACACGACGCTGTCCGCTTTACCAACAAGCATGATCATATATGGAAACTGGAATATATTTTGATTTTCTTTGGCCATCTCCTTCCAGAAATCGCGACACTCCAATTCGAACGCCTCGAAGCGGTACTGCTTCGCAAGAACTAGAACTATAAGGTGGTGGATGAGGATTAGCTGGAACCCCATAGTTCGTGCTATTCCTTATCCTCACTACGACCCAAGTGCTTCTTCACCATCCCCCAAGTCTTTTCGGCCACTGGCAGCGTTTCTCCGAAAGTGATTGGGAAGTTGAAATCAGGAAAGTACGGAAGCGTTGTGACGTCGACGAAGCCGACTTCTTCTTCCATTTTGGGCAGGTTGGGACGATTTTTTTCGTTAGAGATTGATGGTGTAGCAATGCTCTTGGTAAAGCGAGGAGTCGCAGCGGTTTTGAGTTCCACCGTGGCGTATTGTTCGGGTCGGGAGGATGCCGACGAGGGGGTACGGCTGTGTTTGTTGGGGCCGCTAGATGAAGGGCAAGGTCGCTCAACAACCCCCTAACTGTCATAACCAAAAGACAGCCGATTTGAAAACAAACCTACCCATTTTCACTAACACTTGGCGTGCTCATGCTCCTATTGTGATTGGAATTCTCCACTTCCGGCTTTGGGCCCTTTCCTACTTCCTCCTGCTGGAAATGTATCAACATTTCATAAACTTCGTACCAAACTCCGTTGGTTTGCGGACGATACTGGTTCAAAAACCCGCATTGACGGACGGTGATAGGTCTAAGACCGCAGTCTAGGTGTATGGCGGGTCTCAGCGAAACCTCAGATTACTGGCTGCAGGAGTTTCGAAGTCGAGGAGAACATCGCCACTCACAGTGGTATTTGCTGTTCCCGCGATTGCCAAGACGGCGAGTCGCAATACCAGGGAAAGAATTCCTTACAACCTTTCCAAAGGACGCGGTGTTCAGTGGCTTGATCGGATGAGGGTTTTGATACTTCATCAGCGATGTTCGATCTCCTTTAAACACACATCCGAAACATCCACCCCCACCTGGAATTGATAAACCTTGCAACTCTCCGTGTAAGCCCAATACAAACTCTGTCGTCCTACAGAGCACGATTCCCATTGATCATAACTGAGCTTGAGCCTGTTTGGTTATGAACCCCCGTATCAACCTCGGATCCACCAGAAGGAAGAAAAAACCCGATCGCTCACCACTTCATCGTCCACTCGGCTCTTGCTTTATCCCTCGCAGCCATACTCTTACCCTGAGCTCCAGACTTCGCCAACTTGTTCAATTCCTCATCCACCTCCATATCCCTTTCATTTCCAACCTTCATATAACTTATCTCCTTGATTAATTCCAGCTCTTCAATATCCTCACCATACGTCGAGAATCTTCCAGCTTCCCTTGTGATTGGAGCAAGGTATGTAGAACTTGGACCTTCATCTTCATCATCTATTCCCATCATTTCATCCCCTTCATCATCTGCAAAACCTTTCCTTCGTTTAGATCTTGTAGGTGTTCGATGATTGATAAGGTGTTCATCCAACTTGAGTATAGTATCCGATTTCGTAGATCGTTCGATAGATGCTTCGGGATCTTGCAAGATAGATGAGTCGGAAGGTGGCGAATCTGCTCTGGATCTTTTCTTATTCGAACGAGTTGGGAATTCAAAGTTGGAAGTCATGATACCACCCTATCTAAACCCCTCTCTCCCCATCCCATCAACATGGGGTAATTCCCTTTCCAAGCTACAACCATCTCCAACTCACCTGGAACATACAAAAATTTTGGTAAACACCACAAACAACCGCGATGATCTGACAGAGTATCCGAATTTCCACCAACTCCAATGGTCAAAAAAACTTAGATTGTCGCTTCACCCCTCGAACGAAAGAGAATTCGACAAAGGTTGTTGAACGGCGGGAGGAGATTGGTTGCGATGAGATAGAGCCTCTGAATCGGGAATAGAATTGAAGAGGTTGTGCGAGTGCACGGGTTCCCAAAGGAAGTCGAGCGGGGATTGACCCTCGATAGAAAGGATATGCGGTCTCTGAGAGTAAGAAAGGAAGGGAACAATCATCGGTTATCAGTTCCTAGCTCGTTTCTTTATCACCATCACCTGAATAAAACCCCTAAATCTTCCTCTGTGGCAATTTTCCTGCTTCATCTACCATTAATCGTTCGTGTCCATTATCTTTCATCTCTCATGTGCAATGTCTTTCCGTCGAAAGACACAAACACCTGACAAGACTTCACCTTACCAAGTCGTCCTCGCTCCCTTTTTTCTTTTCTTTTCAGTACTAGATAGACTCCTACTTCCACCTCATTCTCGTTCTCAATCAACCAATCTCAATCTACTCTGATCTCGCACCTCTTTCGGATTCTCAGGCCTTTCCAACTGACTTACTCTGATTTGAACGAATCCGAGAGTTCACCTAAGATATCGACCTAAACTGAAACGGGAAAGAGAGGGAGAGGGTGCGTGGTGAGTCTCTGCGTGCTCGATTGATCAATCAAATCTGGTTAGTGACGACGTAGAAGATGGATTTCCCTTCAGGATCAATAAAGGAGTGAGGATTGTTTCCTTTCTCCTCTTTTTGATATCGCGGTTAACGTCGACAGCAGAATCATAGGCAGCGGGAGTAGTGTAGGTGCCAAGAGAATAACACTCACAAGAGGATGGATGGGAGTTGGATATGAACAGGTGTTTGAGTTGGAGATAAGGAGGGATGAGGAGGAGGGTAATATTGGACTGGTTTGATGACTACCTGATTTCAATCCAGTTGGGTGATTGATTGGGAAGAGAAAGAGTTGTCTTGATGCGCCAAGGGGGAGGATGCTATATTGTCTGATCGTCGTTGTTGTACGTCGTGCGTCGTCTTCGTTGTCGTCTCTCATCAATCAATCAATCAACGATACTCCCCCAATCAATCAATCAATCAATCAATCAATCAATGCCTCTCGGGCACAGTCAGAGTGGCGAGATGGGCGTGAACCGGAGGACCCCTATATTGCGTTCAGATCGCCTAGGGGGAACATGAACAAATAGACAAAAGATTACATCGCGGTTCGTGAGAGGTTCGCAGGGCTAGCGCACGAAGTAGCCATCAAAGATCAAGTATGAAAGGTAAAGGTTTGGAGACGAAGAACGAGAGGTCATCGTCGCGATGGAAAAGGAGAAAGGGAATTTGATAGAGAATAATGCGGAAGATCCCCGAGTCGCAAATTCCTCGTAGTTCAGAATAGGAAATATGCACTTCCTACGAGGTCGGCGATCGTGATGATTCAAGCGAGAGCAAATGATGATCGAAATCGCTGGACCCTCGTGCAGCGTAACTGCTCTCATTTGTCATGCCTTGCTGATTTACATCTAAAAGCTACACAAAAGAGCTATCGCATCTTCACAAGGAAGCAGGAGTGGGCATCCTCGTTATGCTCTCATGTCGATCGTTCGACGAAGTTGCCCGCTTTTGTCCAAAAAGAAGGAGCAAAAGACAAGACGAGGCGCCCCATCGCTGCATCCTCGTAAGCGTCTTCATAGGTATAGTGCGTGAATCCTATCATGCACTTCACGGGGATAACACCCTTCATGAGGGAGCAAGCAAGGGTGTTTCGTGAATGGAAAAGGAAAGGCGAGGACGAGAGCACGTCCGCCGAGTCCTCTTGTTTATATCAAAGTGGCATTGCATGAAAGTAGAGTAAACCACTGGCTCGTCCCTCAATACAACAGGTAGCACGTGTGCTTCCTTGATCCGGGATAGAAAGGAAGATGTAAGGCGGGGACAGAAATACGAGCAGAAGAGTAAGCGAATCACGACGCTGAATCCTCGTAAGATCTTTTGAGAGCTACAGTGCATGAAGTTTATCATGCACTGCAGATTCCATACTCTCATACGAAGTCGCCATCATGATCCTCATCCTGAAGAAAGGCAGTGGAAGAGACCCCAGAGACAACTGGTGGTAATGAACGAGGAGAGAGGAGGGAAGGTAAAAATCGATACCCGGACCCTCGTACTAGTCGATGGTGAAGCCAAGGCGCTTAATTCGGCCCTGGCAATCCCAGCAGCTGAGCACGAGGCGGTGATACGATGGGAAATCCAAGGTCCACGTTTTTATCCTGCTACTAGAAGAAACCGAATACAAGAAGGGGCGCCGCGTCGCAGGGGAATGAACGTAGAAAGAGACCGAACCCTCGTATGTAAGTCACACGACTGGCCTAGAGCAGAAGAGATGGGCACGAGGTGGGTATATTACTGGAGAAAAGAAGATTAAGAAGGGAAGGATATAAGAGCGAAGATGAAGTCGAAAGAAGTGAGATACCTAGGCCTCGTGATCGTCCACCGCGCAAGCCAGGATGCTGCTCAGCACTGACCTCGCGAGTTTAACGAGTCAACACTGTTGTAATACGATGAGAATGAAGAACTCAAGCCAGTAGCCTTGGCGGTGAAGATGGATGGAAAAAAAGTGCAAACCAAAGGAAATGAAAAGGAAGTGGCGGGCCGAGTAGGAAACGTATCAAACTGTCCCTCGTACATCCTTTCATCTTACAAGCCAGTTCTGTGTTGCGCACTGGCCTTTAACTCAAGACATAATACGACGTGGTTGATAGATGAAAGGAAACTTGGATAATGATGAAAAGAGAGAAATAAGACGAAACGGAAAGATAGACAAAATGAGCGAGTAGAATATTAAGAATAAAACCTCGAAAGATTATACCGAACCCTCGTATGAAGCTTCGCCATGGAGACCAGTGTCTCGCTGAGAACCGGTCTCCATCGAGAACTTTCCACGAGGTGGCAGGTAATAACAAGGGGATCCAAGAATCCACCAGGTTGCATGAGATGAGGAGGATCGATGGTGATTAGCAGAGAGAAGAAAGGGGCGGAGGAGTAGAAGAAGATACCACAACCATCATAACAGCTTAACCTCACCGGGGGCAGTTACGAGGTGGCGAAGTGATGAGGGTGGTGGTATGAGGATGCCAGGCAGGCTTCGAAAAAGGGAGGAGAGAGGCTGTAGAAGGAGTAGAAAAGACACCGAAGCTTCGTATAGCCTTTCACGCAGAAGGAAGGTCAGTGCCGAATTAACCTCGCGCACTGAGCGGATTGCACGGAAAGTATACGAGGTGGTGAATAAAGGATGGGGAGGGGGGTTAAAGGGAAGTGATGATAGGGATAGAAAGACGGAGGGGGAGTAGCGGATGACAAGGAATTGTAAGAAGAAGACACCTAACCCTCGTAAAATCTTCGCCTTGCAAGCCAGTGCGCGGGTAGCCTTGTATACTGACCAGCTCGGATTAAACAAACGAGATGGTGAATAAATAGGAAAGGTGTTGAAGATGATGATGATTCGGAAGAGATAAGCCGGAAGTAGCGAGATGGATGGAATTGGAGAAATTACCGAACCCTCGTATGCAGTGTCACCTTGCAAGCCAGTGCCGATCAGCCAGACGCACAGGCCAGACGTGGTGATCTGGATAAGACGGTGGTGAATAGGTGTAATAGGGATGTTGATGATGATGATGAGAAATAAGTAATTACAGAGAAGAAGTTGAGAAAAGATACCGAACCTTCGTAGTCATCTTCCATCCACAGGCCATTACATGATTCAGCAATGGCCAGCAGGGGTGAGGGACTACGGAGTGGTGAGATAACGAGGATGTAAGGGTTCGCGTAACTAGATTTTGAAATCATGGGTGCCGATAGAAGATATGGTAACCCTTTCAGACCCTTGGCCTCCGAATGGCGTGACCAGACGAGGAGGTAATATTCAAGGCGAACTCGATGTAGGCGATATGATGAGAGGAGGGAGAGAGGACAAGATTGATGAAGAGAAGCGCAAGAGGGGAGCTTAGAGAGGAAATGCCGAACCCTCGTATGCATTCTCTGACATCTCGACCAGTGCAGTCAATCTGCACCAGCGAACTGAGACCGTACGAGGTGGCGAACTGAGAAGAGGAAAAGGGAGAGGAGGAGGAGGAAGAGGAGGAGGAGGAGGAGGAGGAGGAGGATGATGACGGTGATGACGGTGATGACGGTGACGCAGACGGAGATTGGGATGCCATTCAAGGAACGGGTCAATGCGAACGAGACAACGCCCTCCCTCTCAAACTCGTGAGGCGGGAGATTAAGAAGTAGGTGACGTTCTCACAGTGGAGGAATGGGTCAGCAATTCTCTCTTTGCCAATTCACGCGGCAGCTTCGGAGCGTCGGTGTTTGCTAACCCCCCTCCCTCCCTCCACCCCGCGCGCTTCCTTTCCACCTCGCCTCCCTTTCGCAACCCCCGCCCATCTCGCGCTTCCATCTGCACCACCCTGTCCCCGCGCTTATTCCCAACCCCTCCTCCCTCCCGCCCACGCACACCCACCTTGCCTCGACATTCCCTCCAAGAGTGTTAGCCGCCTATTCCCAAGAACCCCAACACCACCACCAACCACCTCAACAAAAAAAAACACCCCATCAAGAAAGTTAGACGAGGTGAGCGTTAGGATCGATTGGTTGAGGGGATGAGAGGTGAACTAGTGGGGTTTTGGGAGGATGAGAGTGGTTGGGATTTGGATATGGTGGATGCGGAGGGTTTTGGAAGAATGGTTTGGGTGGATGTCGGTGAGGATGAGGGACGGGGTTGAGAATCAAAGACGCAACGTTTGGGGAATGATCAACCGACATATCAAGGTTATCATCAAGATTATCTGCAATCAAGACCGACCCGGACATATCAACAACGAAACCCACAAGATACCAGGACAATCGTTTATACGAATGAGCCCAACCAGAAATACTCGTTGCTTGGCTCATATAGGAAATGGAAAACTCCACCAACGAACGAACCATTCAACCTACCAAGTCAAAGAAATACCATCCTCGTCTTCTTCCAAAGTAGAGTGATTGCAGACAGAGAGAAGAGAAAGCGAGAGACGAGAGCGTAGAGAGAAAGAAAACATCTCCCAGCCTAAGGGACATGTTCACAACGAAGAGTCCCCACTCAAAAGGCATCCGAAAGCCCGACTGTCCACATCCAAACCCCTCGCGAGAGAGCGAGATAGAGAGAGACAGAGAAATCTCAATACCTCCCCTCCCACCTTACCCCGAATCTTTTCAAAACAGCAAACACTGACATCTACCCCTTTTTTTTACTGTTCATTCCTAGATGGCCCGATCATCCCAATTGGCACCTAACGTTGGTCGATTCTCAAGGTCTCAAGTCGCCGCCAAGAGGGGTAACTACAAGGGTGAGACTAAGAAATACTATTCACTTCTTCTATCAGCAAACCGACAAAGAAAACCCGTTTTCTGACGTTCTGCTATTTTCATCCTGTCTGTTTTCGCTCGACGTCATCTAGCCAAGAAGACCGCCGCTGTTAAGCCTACCGAAGAGACCCCGGCTTTCGTCGAGAAGACCGTTGGTGGTAAAGCTAACGGCGAGAAGAGGTTGGTACCAACCACCAAGGCTTCCAAGTACTACCCGGTGAGTGTTTCATGCGAGCTACCAGGAATCAATATTCATAACATCGTAAACTGACAACTTTTGATGTCTTGTCCTGTCTCTCCCTCCCTCTCATCCAGGCCGAAGACATCTCCGCCCCTAAATCCTCCCGTAAAACCGCGAACCGAACCGTTCTCCGAAAGTCCATCACTCCAGGAACCGTTCTCATTCTTTTGGCTGGTCGATTCAGGGGAAAGAGGGTCGTTTTCTTGAAGCAGTTGGATAGTGGTTTGTTGTTGGTTACTGGACCATTCAAGTGAGTGTTGGAATGAGATTGGGAGTGGGAATGAAAGGGGTTTATGTGAATATCACACTGACGATTCTTTTGCATCTCCTCTCGCTTTTGCTCGTGTCGCTTCGCTTCACTTCCACTTCACCCAGGCTCAACGGTGTTCCCCTCCGCCGAGTCGCACAAGCCTACGTCATCGCCACCTCCACCTCCGTCGACATCTCCAACATCTCTCTCCCAACCACTCTCACTGACGCTTACTTCACTCGATCCAAGGTCTCTGGTGGAAAGGATAAGGAGGGAGAGTTCTTCAAGGAGGGTGAGGAGAAGAAGGTTGTTTCAGAGGAGAAGAAGGGAGAGCAGAAGGTGAGGATACTCTTTTGATTTTTTTTTTTTGGTGGAGGACGTTCGCCAGGGAATATGTTATACTGATTGTAGGGATTCACTTCTTACTTGTACTTTTTAATTCACAGACCATCGATGCTTCCCTCCTCACTGCTATCAAGAAAGTAGACAACCTCGGTCGATACCTCAAATCCACATGGGGACTTTCAAAGGGTGACAGGATCCACGAGCTCAAGTTCTAAGGGAGAAAGAGAGAGAGAGGGGGTATATTACCGTTTTTCTTCAGATTAGAGCGATCGAGATACTCCTCCTCTGTCAGCTTTTCTCTTGTTAGCTTTACATGTCCTTTTTGTTGAGCTATATTGAGTTAGGGGGTGGAGAGTGGATGTGGATGGGGGATAGTCATGCTTTATTGGATATGATATCGTGTGATTTTGCCAGCGAATTTGCTAGCCTCCTTGTGCTTATTCCTCCCGCCCCTGGCCCCCCCCCCCCCCGTTACCGCGCGCGCGCACGAGACAAAGGGGGAAAAAAGAACGCGTAGTAGCCCACCAAAATGCCTTTTCTCTCTCTAAAATGATTTTGATAGGGGGCGAACTAGAGACCAAGTTGGATCCGGGGAGAGCGAGGATCAGGTCAGCTGGTTGATTGGGCCGAGGTACACGCGGAAGGAGGGAAAGGGAAGCTGAGGAGGGGCCGGAGTGGCGAAGTTGGCCAAGTGGCGAGTGGCGTGTCCGTCCGCATCCGCAGCTGAAAGGGCATGGGCATGGGTGGGATGAGGAGTATATAAGTCAGACGACGTGGTGTTAGCGGGTTTCTATGCTAATGCTAACATCATCATTCACTATAACCCACATCCTACATCCCACACACACACACACACACACACACAGCTACTTGATTTCCCCAACACCAATGGAATTCCACTCCACTAACCCTCCACCCCTCCCTCAATACCACTACCTCGCTAAAGCAATCATCACCCTCTACCCAACAAACACCACCGCCAACAACAACACTGATTCCCTCCAACGAACCACATCAAGAGGTTCAATCGGACGTCGACTCTCATTCGGATCTGCTGGGAAATTGGATGAAGATGGGGATCCTGTGTTAGGTGGCGCGGGTGGGCAGAACCCGGAAAGAGGAGGTGGATTGAGGAATTTCGCGAGGAGGTTGAGCTTTGATACGAAAGGAAAGGATGGGAAGGATGCTAGGGAGGGTTTGAAGGATGAACATGCGACAACGGGAGGAGCGGGTGCAGGGGTTTTGGATATTGCAAAGACTAAGACTGGGAAATGGGCAACTAATGTTGAAGTAGCTGTTACAGCCGTGAGTGTTTTTGGAGATTCGTTGCGGGATATATAGAAATAATAGGAAAAGTAACTGATGGGCGGGTTTTTTTTCTTCTTTTTTTTTGGGTGTTCGTGTGTGTGGTTTTTCTTTTTCTTCTGCTTTGCTTTGCCTTTTTCTTTTCTTTTCGATTTTTTCGTCTTCTTCTTCCTTCGTCTCATCCCTTTCCCATCCTCACTTTCCCATTTCCTCCATCATCCTATCCATCGTCCATTTCATTGCATCCCATCCTTCCATGCAACTCGCTTCCGCTTCTTCATCATCTCTTTTCTCGACCAACCCTCCCTCCAACTCTCCCACCCCCACTCTCTCCCATTCCCGGCCTCCGTCATCCTAATCCTCAGACTCATCTCCTCGTCATTCTATCCCCAGATCAACCTCTCTCAATCTACCCACCACCACCAGGTGCACCAGGTTATCAACCTAAATCTACCACCACCACCACCACCGCCGCCGGCACCAACACCGCCACCAGTCCCACTACCGAATCTCAGGGTACCACCACCACCGGTGGTACCACCGGCGGTACCACCGGCACCACCACCACCACCGCCACCGGAGAAGAACACGACGAATCCAAACATTCAATCGGTCGTAAAATAATCGATCTCTTCAAACCTCACTCATCCACCGGTGGTACATCCTCCGACCATCCAACAGAAACCACCCCACATCCCAATCCTATCCCATTCCCAGCTCCTACTCCTGAATTAGCTGAACGTGATTTCCCAGGTGTAGTGAATGGGAAAATCACTAGGTTTATTGCTGTTCCACTTGGTTGTATCAAGGAAGGAGAGGTTAGGTTGATTGATGAGAAGAAAGAGATTGGAGTTAGGGTACCGGTGAGTGGTTGAAAGCGCTGCGGGGGAAAGGGGAAAGGGGAAAGGGGTTGATGAGGAAAAATAAAAAGAAATGGGATGGGAATGGAAAAAGGAGACGATTGGTTTTTTTTCCCTCTTATATGATGGAAAAGCTGACTCTCTTTCTCTCCTCCCCCTATCTACAGATCACTGCTCATTTCTCCGCTCTAGGAGATCATGAAGAATCGTGAGTTTTAACTCCCACATCTCGTTCTCACCCCCCCATGGGGACCCAGCATTTCAAAACATCGAATTTCTAACCCCCCCCCCCCTCTCCGCGTCTCTCTCTCTCTCTCGCTTTGTAACGCGGATTTTCCTACAGATCGGGTAGATCCGGGAAGATCAAGTTCCAGTTCGATAGGAATTGGTTGGGAGCAAAGGCGTGAGTTTTGGGTGGTTTTTTTTTTCCCTCCTTTGCTTTCTTCTCCTTTGTTTCAAGAAACTGACGAATCCCTCTCCCGCATCCCTACATTGTGGATCCATCCCGTTTTCTAACCTAAACAGTGAAGCTGAAGTTCTTCATCACGCTATCACTCAAGGCATCGAGAATCGACGAAACGCTCCTGCTCCTACCTTGTCCCTCGGCAACACTGGATCAACTCAATCTCGTCAAGGCGCTTTCTCTACCGCTCCGTTAGCCACCACTCAAGATGTTGATCCGTTGGATACCTCCAGTGAAGCAAAGGTTGAAGGTGTGACGGTGTGATCAGAGAAACGAGACAAGGGAAACGTGCTCAAGACGTGGAACGAAATGCAATGTGTGATGTGTGTGTGTGCTTGGAAATAGTAGTAATCCAATGATCTGGTTCTTTCTTCTTTGGCTCGACATTTTGAGAGCTTCTTTGATCTCTCGATACGTTTCTCCTAATGATGTAACAAATTTCCTCCCCCCACCGAAACCAAATGACCCAAGAAAATGAAAAACCAAAAAAAAAAAACGTTATCCCCCGAATGCCCACCTCGCTTTAGAACGCCTGACCCCAACAAATCTCTTCATTGCCTTCCTCCTCATAAACCATATCCTGTTGCCCTACACCTTCCAACAACCTAACCAACCTATCCATCCCTTTCCCTTGTCCAACCATCTCTTCACCCTCCATATCTCCATCCGGCCCTACAAAATCAAAAGAAACGCCTCCTGGAGTCCTCGGCGTACCTAAAGAGTCCGACGTCGAACTCCAAGTAGGCGAACGTAATCGACCGCCACCGCTCGCACCGACCTCGTGAAACCCAAGCGAGGTGTACAAGCTGGAGATGGAAGATTGTCGATCGTGTAGCCAGGGAGACAGGATGGGAGGGGCGATGGAAGAGACGGAAGAACGAGCAGAGTCGGTTTGCGTGATTGATCGTGGAGTGAGATCGAGATTGGTCACCTCCGGGGAGGCGGTGGTGAGGATTGACATGCCAGGTAAAAACGGAAGCTCTTTATTCATCGATACCTGTGAAATACTTCTCGTCGGTTCCACCACGTTCCGATGCGTAGGTGGCATTGGGAACTGGAAGTTGGTTAAAGAGATATCCGAGATCGAATTAGGCATCAAGGGAGATCTGTCATCCTTCTCCGGGATGGTAATCTTCACCGACCCGTCTTCATCTTCCACAACTACCACACCGCCCTTCCCTTCCCTCGACGTCACCAAATCCCTTCCACCCCATTCTCGACGCTCCGATAGACCTCTCCTCCCCGGCATCACACCACTTTCACCACCCCCGACCCAAATCCCATCCAACTCATTCACCAACCCATCTTTCCAGAAACTAACAGATGATAACTGCCTCTTCGTTCGTGATAAACCCCTCCCATCATCCGATGGCGGCGAGAGATTGAGAGAGAGTAGCGTCGAAGTCGTTCGTTGCGTCGGCGTCGAATCCTTATCCTCGCGTGAAGATGAAGCAGTAGGAGTCGTACCTAACCGAATCGTCGAACATGACGCGTACGAGGATAAACCCGTCCACTCGTCAACACGCGACGGCGTCGGCGTCGTCAATGTTCGCATGGGCGTAGGCGTAGCAGGTAATGGAATCCCCACAGGCGCCGGTTTCTGAGGTGGTAGCACCAACTCGATTGTAGAGTATTCCGTTAAAGGAGTGGTGGATCCCGAGGTCGATGCCGAGGAAGAAGGCGCATAGTTTAGGCCCATCGTCATGGAGATCGAGGTGGATCTGGCTCTGGATCGCCTTCGCAAAGCGATCGCCGAGGCGGTTGACGATCCAGACGTCGATTCTGTCGTTTCCGTCGTTTCCGTCGGTGAAGGTTGGATGGAGCGTGACGCAAAGGATTGGACGGATCGACGTGGTTCACATGGAGGTAATGGGGGTAGTGTTGGGAGCGTTGGTATGGAAGATGTAGAATGGTGCTCCGCGTGGAGTTTGTGGATGGCTGAAGGGAATGGTGGATGAATGCTGGAGACCCGAGGTGACCATGTTAGCAGACTGCCTGATTTCATCAGGAAAACAAAAGCACAGCACGTACTCGGCTGGTGGTGCGAGTGGCATCATCCCAACAGCTCCACTTGTGCTCCCACCTCGGCGCGTACTCCTCCCCAACGACCTCCTCTGGTCACCCTCCCCAGCCATCATCCCGCCCGGCGAGGAGTTGCCGTAGCCACCACCAGCGTCAACGACACCCGTCGATACCGCTCGCTGCCTTCCGCTCGATTCTGCCTTTTTCGCGGAAGAAGACGACATCGACTGGGTGGGTGCATGTTTTCGTGGTCCTGCTCGATCTTCCATCCTTTCAGCTGAGGAGAAAGACTCGCGTCGATTAATGGGGTGACCGAATGATTTGGAGGATGAGGTGGATGCGGTCGAGGAAGTTGAGGATTGTCGGAGATGGAAGAGGTCTGCCAAGGATTTCATGGTGGTCGAAGGATAGAAAGAGTGAGGGGTTAGTGCAAGACGCGTCGAGTGTTTGGTTGGTTGGATCGTGGGTTGGCTAGTCGCGCGACCACCAAACAGAGATCTTGATGCGAATGCTGCTGATAGGAGATGCACCACGTACGAATGCTATCAGGCCAGCTGCTGTTGTGATGTTTCGTTGTGATGGACTGCGAGATGCTGCCCTGGCTTGTCTTTACCTATTGGGAAAGTCTGTTTTTCTCTTTCCGGGCCGTGCCTGCGTACTGGGACGCGTTTAATCTCCCAGAAACAGTTACTTAGCCCTGTTTTTACAGATCGGAATTTTGCAAGGCCTTTCCCTCCTTCTCTCACCCGCCCCGGCCGTGCTCGACGGGGGAATCGACCATGAGCACTGTGACATCGATCTGATCCCATTTCGGTCTCTATCCCACGGAATAATGCGAAGATTCTCATCCTTCACCTCACCTCTTGACTACCATTTATTATTATTATTCGTTTACATTCATTCGGCTGGAAACCGGGTGGCGTTTTTTTTCTTCCTTGTTCGTAGGTATGGATGGCTTGAAGCTTGACTTTGACGGTATGGATCGAGAGGCCTCGTCGAGAATCGATTGGATCTTTCACACCCCTGCCTCTTGTCGAAATGTCAAGTACAACCCTTGCTCCTCAGACAACCCTCGAAGGCACGAGAACCAGATGCGGCTTTATGCCCTTGATAAGGGGGGCTAGAGTGGCAATCGAATCCCTGTTCTAGGATGGTACACCCAACATTCAGCAACACCCTAGAAATTCTGTGACTACAGTTGGATGTGATAAGTCGTACAATGGCAGGTCATCAAAAACGTCCGTGCGTAGGAGGGGTCGTGAAGAGAAGGGAACGACAAAAAGAGAGAGTGCGAGAAAGCGAGAGAGTCACGAGATCTCCAAATGACTACAGGCTGTCCGTTTGATTGGCTTGAAGCGTTTGTATTCCATCGTCCGAATTTACCGTCAAGCAGTTGTAGACGATAAAACGACCAGGAGAGAATGGCGGATGTAGCGGATTCACAAGGCTCGAACGGTTCTTGATGCGGAAGCGGTTTGTTCTCTACGTATGAGAACATGATGGAAGCGTGATATTCTTCAGAACCCTTTCGGAGGTGAACAACCCCCAATATCTGCAAGCAGGGCCAGTAAGAAGGTGGTCATGAGAAAAAGCGCGGCAAATGCCAGCCGTTGAAGTGTAAATAAATGCTCACGGCTCCACTCCACCGTACTCCTCCTTCCAAGGTTCATCAAACGCTTCGAAGCTGCTCTCAGCAAGGTGGGTTCAGCTTGAACAATCGCAAAACCATGAGCGATTCCATCAGGAAACTCACAAGAAATATTCCGTGCCATTCTGTTCATTCGAGAATACGTACCACTGATCAACTCGCTATCCCCTGTTGCCATTTCTTCACAACTCACCGTATTGGCAGCGCATACGAAAGTATCCAGGAAGGTCTGCAGATTTGCTACGCTAGCATCTCCACCAGGACTAGCAGCTCCGTCGTTCCCACTCGCAGCGTCCATGCTCTGAGTTGGCCACCCTGTCTCAGCAATCATCGTGTTAGGTTTATTGGTAGCCTGAGCTGCAACATCCACGTCCTGTAGACCGTTCGTAACGATGAGCGCCAGGAAATAATAGGGTGACAAACAACGCAGAAGTTAGCTCACAAAGCTCTGGAAGAATTGCCATGTCCATCCAGCCGCGTCATTGATGGAGACAGAACCAAAGTATCTACGAGGTGATGGTGTATTCAGCAGATTGAATTAACACAATAGTCGTCAAGAATCCGACTCACGGATGGACTAGGTTGAAGGAAGGATGAAGTTACAATTAGCGATGTACCATATTATGACTCGACCTCGCATCCACCAACCATTAGCCATGAAGTAATCAATCCCCTCTGCTATTTGGACATTGAAAGCACTCCCTGCGTCGCTGGTTCCCATTGGTAAATGCTTGGCTAGATCCATTCCCTTGATGGTCGTATTGACAGATTGGACATCGGCAAGCAGCGTCTTGATAGCAGTTTGGGCAACCGTCGTTGTGAGGTCGGAAGATGGGGTGATCGCATCGAGGATAAATTCATTTCCGACGCTCACCTGTTATTATAGGTAGGTGTAATTAGGAATAGCTAGGATTTTGGAAAGCAAAGAAACTGATACTCACTCCGAGTACATGGGTGGTTCCGTACGTCTTGAGAGCATCTTCGACAGCGGTAAGCTGCAGGTCGAAAGCGGTGGAATTGGAATCGACGTCTACGGTAGACCATGACTCAGTTTCTCCAGTTTTATCCGACGGGAAGTCACCTTCAGGATCCACTCACATATAGCAACGTAGATGGACATATCAACACCCGTATCTTGAATAGCTTGCAAGACCAATGCAGTCTGGTTGCACAGCGCTCCGTACAGCCTGGAGAGGGTTGAAATCAGCCTTCGAAACTCAAGCGTTGACACTTTGGAAAAGCAGCTCACCGGATCCTGGTGGTCAGTTGCGAGAGAATGATGATATCTCTAGTAACGTTCGCTTGGGTTGCTCCGCACCTGGAAGAATGAAGGCTTACGTCAGACTGATCGCCGTTGAGGAGGACAAGGGACGCTCTTCCATTCTCACCAAGGTGGTAAAGCACTCTGAAGATTCAAAACAGAGAGTAATGTCGGAAATTGCATCAGAATGCTATAGAGGGTAGGTGATCGTTACTCGAAACCCACCTGTGGCGTATAAGCAATTCCATAGAACGAATTATGTAACCGCGTATCATTCGCATACGAGGTTCCATTGCTAGATGTCGTACCGTTTACACCACTGGTCGAAACTCCCGATGCGGCATTTACGTTCGATTTGTTAGAATTCTTCTTCGCCATCGTCACTCCGACAGAGACACCGACTATCACTGCGATGGCAATAATAGCAGCAGCTACTCCAAACACCCATTTCTTCTTTGATGATTTGGCTACTACCGGTGGACCTTCGGAATATGCCTGCTGCCTGGACGCTCGATACCTCGCTCCTGACCTGCCTTGAGGATCATAGTACGAAGAAGGATCTTCATACGATTCCTTGTATAGTCCTGGCGAGTCTACAAGTTCATATGTTGGACCTGCTCTATTGCCAGGGAGCCCAGCCATTCTGGGATATCGAGTGAGATTGATGAAGTTGTAGGAGAAGCGAGGTGAATGGGGACTACTGTGATTCCAGGTCGTGCTCTCTCGAAGCCGGCGAATACATACGTTTATTCTTGAGACTGCCTTGTGAGGCGGTGCAGCACTTTAAAAGCTCGCAACCCTAAGTACGTGACGTGTCAATTTTCCTGGTTTGTTTACATTTCAGATAACAAGATCGTTTGTGGTTATCTGGATGTTGTTGAAGCATTACCCTGTCTTCATTCCCGATGAGTTTGGATTTGATACTGCCACAAGCGTTTGGAAAGATAGCCAGAAGCCTTCTGGTGAGTCGAGTGGACCAGAAGAGAAACTATGATGACTAAGAGGACGAAACATCGAAATGTTTCAGGTAACGATGTTTACGATGAACTTTGACGCGCGGTGGACGGTGACTCGACATGGCATGCTAGGAGACATCTCACTAAGCACGTTCAAACTTCCGTCGGCTTTTCACCTGTGGTGATACTGGTAGGGTACCCTGTCCACCGTGTCCTCCCATCCCCTTCGTGCCCACCACCCCCTCCGTCCCCTCCGTGTGTCATCACTACCACCTCCGATGGACGCGTTGCGTTATTCGTCACGTGCCAGGAGAACAAGCGCCGAGTCGAGCGGGATGGACAAGAAGCAGAGAATGCTCAATCAGGTCGCATAATTCACTGAACATCCACAATTCAGGTAGGTGAGTCGCTCCGTAAAGTAGTTTGGTTGAAGCGAGCTGACGAGGTCGATGATGATGTCGATAGCCTAGACAAGGTATTGACACCTTCCGCATTCCCATATCACATCACCCTCCTCCCCCTCCTTTACAACTTATTCCTCTCCAGTCCTACCGATTGCCAACTTCCATACTGCGGCGGCGCCTCAGGATTCTAAACCATTACATCACCGAGACTTCCCAGACTGCACACGACATTGGACCACGGACGAAGAATACGGTTAGCAGCTTAGGTTCTGGGAAGGCGATTTGAGCTCGTTGATGCTGGGGTGACCGGAGGGATACTGCTTGGTGGAATCGTCGCCACCTACCTCATCTTTTTCAACGAATACCCCTCGAGCCTTCGGAGCGCCTTCGGTACCCAAAGCACATGCATCACGTATAACTCTCACACAGCCGCCACTGCATTTCATCACCCAGCCACAATGCTTCTCGACGAAGTCATTCTCCTCGTCATCCTCTTCCTCTTCCTCCTTGTTTTACTTCGAGCTTCCCGTCGCCGATATCGACGAGCAGGCGCAGTAGATCCTTCGCACTGGCTTTATAACCTGCGAGATGTCTGGAGTTTTCTGAGTGGGACCGGAAGACGGAGAGTCAGACGCAGAGAACGTAGGGAATCTTCGTCGAAGAAGGAGAAGGACGAAAGGAGGCGAGTGAGGCAGGATGAGAGAGAACAACGGCGGCTAGCAAGAGAACAGAGAATAAAATCGACATCGACGGAAGAAATGCAGATGGATGATGATACTAACACAGCTTTGAAGGTCCCTGGACCGAGTTTAGGAACTCCTTCTTCTGAATCAGCATCGAGCACCTCTTCTAGGGATTCACTTGGTTCTTCCGAAGAAGAAGATGATTCAGAGGGATACGAATCGCGCGAATCCGACGAATGGGATGAAGAGGATGAAGAGGATGATGGGGACGTAGTAGTCGATAGGTCCTGGGCTGGGATAACGATCTGGACGAGGGTATACAATTCGATAGCCTACGATTGGGTAAATGGGAATACTGTTATTAGTTCGGCGTCATCTGGTGGTTACACCTTACCTTCCTCAAAGCCTGGTGATCCTTCTTCCCTCTCGGAACGAGTAGAGACCAACTTTCCTCGGACATCAAGAAGGAAGAGGATTTTGAAGGGGATATATGAAGCAGGGTGGGTATGGGCAATCATCGCGATGGTGGTGGCAATCCTCATAGTCGTGTGGAGTGCTACCAATAGTTGGGTGGCGGTGTTGAATCTGGTTGTTAAGCTAAAAATTAAGGAAATGACGAACTCAACGGTGGAGGCGGGGAAGATGATAAAACGATCATTCGAGGAGGAGCCGCAATTGCTATCGAAGGCGAATACTCGACAATCTTCGTCCATGGATTCGGCATTGAGCTGGGTAGGAGGTGGTGAAGGATCTGTCGTGAAACCTTTGGTAAGGCTTTCCCAAAGGGATCTATTCAATCAGGATTCTGTAACTGATCAAGCTTGGCATTCCTACAGATCCCCGGCATAACAGTCCCGATCTCTCATCTCTTCCCTCTCCTTCTCTCACTCTTCCTCTGTCAACTTATCCACGAAGCCGGACATCTCGTCGCTGCGGCCGTCGAGGGTATCAAGCCGTTGCAGGTAGGAATTAGCTTTTGGTGGGGGTTGGTCAGTGCGGGTGTGGCGTTCGGTCGGGATGTAGAAGCGAGCGGGATGTGAGTGCATGGTGCGGTTTTCTTTCAACAAGTTGATGCCATTGGCGAGAGCTTGTCCTCACCCGCTGAGACTCTCGATAAGGTGTCCTTCTACTTTGTTGAGAATTTCGAGACAACTGAAGCAACGTACTCGTATTCTTTAAAGCTTGGCTGACAATCTAACCATCTCATTCAGTCGTCCACGTCTGCGCATCGCATCCTCTGGACCTTTTCACAACTTCCTCACCTACCTGGCCCTCCTCCTGATCACTCTCACCGGTGTTCCCAATTTGTTTTATCACGACTACACTCTGCATGGGAGGAACGTCATTGCTTTCACAGCTGTACGCTCTGCTGTCTGATTTTCGTGAGCTGAGCATGTCGCTAATCGATTGTATCCCAAACAGCACACTCCTGCTCAAGACCACATGCCCAAAACCGCGATCATTCAATACGTTGATGACATTTTTATCGGTGGAAAAGAGGATATCTTTCAGGACTATATGAGAAGCTCGAGAGTCAGCAAAGAGGACGAGGACAGAGGTTGGTGTGTGGACCTGAAGAGGTACAAAGGTGAGGCATCCCGTACCCGAGAAATACCTTACTACAGCTGGGCTGATACCTCGTCGTTTCATAGCCACCACGAGAGCGCCATGCCACGATCATGCTCCCGTCGCATTCGAGACCTACCCGTTCTACAGCTCACCGTTTGCCTACCCACATGACAGCACTGAAGATGACCTGCACTGTCTCCCTCCATACCCTCTCCTGACGACGCGAACATGGCCTTGCCCATGCTCTCTTAAATCGCAAGTTTGCGTGCAACCCCACCCATCGGAGTCGATCACACGTATACAGTGGCTCTTACCTGGAGAAGAGACCTTGCCGAAAAAGGAGAGGAATGAGAAGAGTCGGGTGTTGTTATGGAAGGGAGAAAGGCAGGCGTTTTTAGACGGGGTCAAGACAGGACGATATGCAGCCAGAGGTGGTGAAACGGGGCGTTGGATTCTAGGGGTTATCGAGGTGATATTTGGGTGAGTGGCACGCGGAGTGACGGGTCGGGCTGGATCCTGACGGAGCATTTGACGTAAAGGTACATTTCAACTCTTTCTCTGACGCTCGCCCTGCTGAACCTATTGCCGCTACCAAAGCTGGATGGAGAGCACGTTCTGAAAGCGTCTTTGGACTTGATATACCCTGGTACCTCTGATCCACTCGAGGACATCGAGGACGGTACTGGCAAAGTGTTGGTCATCTCGGAGGACCAGACCTCTCCTCCTCGGATTGATAAGCGCCGAAAGGAGGCAGAAGATGTGTCCCCTACTGCGAGCATAGAGTCGAAACGTCATCGAAAACTTGTTGAACGAAGCATCAGCTGGGGATGCGGAGCCATCGTAATCTTGGGTCTGGGTGGGATGTCTGTCGGTATGGCGGTGGAACAATTTGGGTCTAAATGATCGCTGGTGGTATAAGTTGTAAATTTTTGGTGACGACGTTGTTCACGGATGATTGATGAGGCTCCATGTAGTTGATTGGACCATGTAGAGAAGTTGTATGCGGGAGGGCATGCTGTGTATGTTTGCGTGTTCCCTGCGGGTCTATAGAATGCCACAGCCTACATGCATGCAAAGAACCTTTGAATCCCGAGGTCACCAGGAGCGCAGGTGTCGGTGCCCTGGTATGTATGACATTTATTCTTCGTCCATGAGATCTGCCAGTTCCTTCTCTTCCTCCTCAGTCAACCCGCTTGCCTCCTTTTCCTCCTCCACGTCCACCGGTAAGTCCTTGGGATGCAGAACGTCTGGCGGACAAACGTGTCAGTCGATCTTTCGAAGCCTGCCCCCCGCGAGCAAGCCAGGCGCTCACCTGCGATGCTCCATCTCCGTATCGTGCCATCCAGACCCGCCGATACCACCCATGCCTCCATACTAGACTCCCCTGCCTTGACCCATGTATCTAGCGCGCTCACTTCATGACAATGTCCCTCGATGGATTTAAGCTCTTTTGCGGAAGGAAGAGAAGCGGCCGCATTGCTGTTGGACGTCAAGACTCCCTCAAGTATCGGCGAGATGTCGAACACTCGTATGCTTTCGTCTGTCGAGCCGGTAAGGAGGAGGGGAGTGGAGTGGAAGGTCGCTGGGAGCAGGAGAAGGGATTTGACGTAATATGGATGGGGAATTGGAATGGGTGTGGGGGAATCAAAGGGATGGTAGAGGACAGTTTTGTCCACGGACGCTGTGAGGATGAACCCAGTGGTTCGTTTAGCAGGAATTTGAGCCTGCTGTGACGGCTCCGTGACTTACCACTCCATACTCCACTCTCACCAATCACCATATCCGCCACACTCGTTTGATGTCCCTTCAGTTCCGCCATTTCCTGCACAGTCACCTTGTCTTCCTCGCCGGATCGTGTCCGCGTAATCTTCCACCGATAGATCACTCCCATACTATCACCTGAGCAGACTATTGCAGAGCAGGAAATCCCATCGTTCGTGAGTGACGTCTCATCCACAACGAAGCATTCGATCGGGCGTGTATGTTTTTGAACGGTTAACATCTTCCTCAGCGGTGCTAGAGACTCGATCGCAGATTCTTGGGTGACGGATGGTGATGAAGTGCCTGGCGGCGGATCAAGCAAAGCTAACTTCGACACATCCCATATTTGCATCTTCTTGTCTGAGCTGCCAGATATCAGAATGTCGAGGTGGGGGATGCACAAAAGGGATTTGAGGAAGTCTGTATGAGCAGGGGTAGTGGACAAGAGTGCTCCAGACTGGATGGCAGGGAGAAGCTATAAGAATTTCCAATCGCATGTTGCCCTAGTAGGAAGCCGCATCGACCCACATCGGTGTCCCAAGCTTTGATCGTCCTATCCCAGGACCCGGTAAAGAGAATAGTGCGAGAGCCAATTGCTTTCGAAGAGGAAGATCCTTCAGGAGGCTTCTCCAATTTTCGCAATGTTGGAGAAAGCGCCGTTTCGTAGAATGCAAGACAAGTGCAGGGCCCTCCATGGCCTCTAAACACTTGACGGGTCTTGCCAGTCTGGAATACATCACCAAGACTCATCAGCAGGAGTTACACCAATCTCAGAGAGACCCAAGACCGACCGACCTTTAAATCAGTCCTCCTAGCTACCCAACCACTCTCTGCAGTCCAACAATCCTGACCCCTTACTCGCATCCTCAACACCTTGCTCTGACCAGGCAGGAGGATCGGGTCGCCGACCTTTGCAGCTCGTACGAGCTTTCGCGCGCGGGCTGACTCCTTGAGGAGCGATGTAGTTGTCTGAAAGAGGTTGGAGGAGTCGGTGGTTTGCATGATGAGCGAATGGACGAGGTCAACACCTCAATGATAATGCTCAAGTAATGCTAATCAGGATAGGATGTCGCAGGAGGACGACAGGGACGCGTCTGGTAAATGACAGAGTTTACGTGAAGAAAGACGCGCAATATTCAAGGGACAGCCGAAGTGGAGTTCGCCCAATATCCGCAATTCATGACGACTTTATAGACAGTTCAAACACCATAGTCATATCGTCGCCCTCGTTATTTCGCATCCTGTCCCTGGTCACCTTTGCAATTGACAGTTGCTTGACCGGTAGATCCTAATGCATGTTGATTGGGAACAGCACCTGATCGTCGACTTTCATCCACAAGGAAGACTGATCGTTAAACCCCGCCTCCTGCGATACCAATACGAGCGGCCAGTTGCTTGTATTGATGTGCCGCCAAACTATTAGACCGAACGAGGAGTACGACAAGGGACAGAGTGAGGAGCAGAGTATTGATAACCTGGAATGCAACTGTTATTAGTATTCTTATTTATTCAAGTGACGCATATCAACTCACAACAAACTCCCAATATCCAGCTCTTTCGATCGCCAAGACCTTACCACATGCCTCCCAAGCTGGAACCTCTCCTAGTTGAACGCTTCCCATATCTATAACCCGACTTGAACCTCCTACAAGCACAGGCGATTCTTTCTGTGAATGTGTGGCTGACCCGCTCTCTTGCCGTCGCGTTGGTATATCTACCTCTATCTCGGAAGCATAAGGATCTTGAGGATCGGCTTGACCTTTTGGGATGCAGTGGACAAGTCTACGATTACCGAACGGTCTGCAGAAAGGTTGATCACGCTTGAAGGTGGTGGCGTGAATTGCTGTTAGGTAACCCTTCGCAAAGCTTTGCAATGCCATATTCTGACTCACCTCATCCTTCGGACATGGCTCACATTCACCAAAAGGTCGACAAAACAGGTCTCCTGATGCTTCAGTGTAAGAATATTTCCTTTGTTCTAGTAGTGTGTTGTTGGTTGGGTTTGAGAACTCTGGTATGATCCTAGATCCTAAGACATCCTGGGTGCCGAGGAGTAGCATGAACCTAGCAGGATCAGGGTGATACATGAGCAGGAGCGTAATAATCTCTTGACACAAACATACCAGCTGATAAGCACTGCTCTGCGACACGATTTCCCGCACATTGCGCCTGTACTTTGCGGCTGAAGCGAGAGAATGTTTACTCCTAACCTTCTGGCAAGATCCAGCGACTTGCTGATGAACAATGCCGTTCGCCTCGATACGTTGGCCACGGACTGTACCGCCTCCACCGATAAGATCGTGGATAGCGGACTGGTCTAGCAAACCTCGCAAGGCCGGAAGGTGTTCCCTTGAATCGCGACCAAGAATTTGTTCAGACTGATGATCTGTCAGCCCTCCCGAGGTTTGCAGGTCTAGGTAGATATGCGAGATCTGGACGAGTAGGTAGATACCTTCCGAGTCTTCTGGAGGAAGGGAGGACAGAAGTCGATAATGAAGATGAGAACGAAGACCATCCATTGATCAAGTGTGAAGCAGGGTTGATGATATGTATGTCGAGGTGATCCACGTGAAGCAACTCCACGTGACGGAGACCATCGCGACGCATCCTTCTCAACCTCCATTTCAACATTAAGACGATCAAATAGTTATTACAGGCAAGACTTGTCGTGCCCACTCGATAGCACTGCTCGATACGTCTAGAAGGCACACAGAAAGGAACTTACAGCATCGGTTCCGGCATAGATATCAAAACGAGGAGCAGGTATCACTTCCAAGTGTGGCTTTAGACAAGTCTTGTCACCATTACACAGGCCAGCGCAATCACAGATCGACTCATAGACAAGCGAGAACGGGAAAGGAAGACCGGTAGGCAATAGTTTTTCAACAGAATATCTGGTGGAGGACTTGACTTCCCTGGAAAACGACAAGCAAAAGATCTCGCGCCAGCTGCACCCGCCCGCCTACAGCAGTTTCGGAGTAGACTCGGCGGCTTCGTCTTCTCTTTTTCCTAACAGACACCATCAAACGATTCCGCATATTCTCCTGAGAGGTCGAAGTTATCCTGCCAGACTTGGTATAACGCATGGCTGACCCAAATTCGGTGCTCTTCTATGATGCACCTTGTGAGTAGTTTGCAATCGTTCATGGTCTGCGCTCCATCAATAATAACGTTCGTTCCGCATCCCACTTGCTCAGTCCCTCTCTACGGCGTCGCTTTCTCCCACTCGCCTTCTCACCCTACTCGAATCGCGTTGACCTCCTTCTCATCCTCCTCAACCAATAAGATCCAAATCATTGAAGCTCCGACCTCCACCGCCTCCACTCCCTACTCTCCACTCCCTTCATCTCCCGCCGGAGGGCAAGACTTCCAAGTGCTGGCGACGTCATCCCATACGTTCCCACCTACTAAAGTCGCTTTCTCGCCTTCTCCGATTACGTTACAGAGGGATGGCGAGTTATTAGCGACAACAGGTGACGTGCTCAGGATCTGGAGGTTGGACGAGGATGAGGACGATGAGGACGACAAGGGAGTCGAGGAGTATGGGATGGGAGTCGGTGGTGGTTGGCGGGGTGGGGAGAGAGGCTGGAGACTGAGGGAGAGGAATAAGTTGTCGAATGTGAGGATGGAATGTGAATTCGGGTGGTAACTGGGGCAAGGGCTGATGGAGTCAACATCTAACCGCAGTCCAAGTCTCCAACATCCAACCTTCCACCACTCACTTCCTTCTCTTGGAATCCACAAAACCCATCATCGATTGTAACGGCAAGCGTGGACACCACCGCCACGATCTGGGATATAGAAACGGGTCAAGCGGTGACACAGTTGATAGCGCATGATTCGGCGGTGAGTAAAGTGGAGGGATTATGCTGGCGAGGGTATGGACTGGAACTGACCCAAGTTCTCTCCTGCGATAGGTCAACGATATCTCATGGCTACCACAGTCGAACGATGTCTTCGTCTCCGTTGGTGCCGATGGTTCCCTACGTGCATTCGATCTCCGTTCCCTCGAACACTCTACCATCCTTTATGAATCGACAGGATCCCGACCTCTAGCACGAATTTCATTTTCACCCGTTGCTCAACATTATCTGACTACGTTTGGTTTAGACGATGAGAATGCCATCGTACTGGATATGAGGAGTCCCGGAGCACCGGTGGCGGAGTTGAGAGGGCACGGAGGGGCTTTAGGAGCTGTTGGATGGGGCTTGGGTACCAGAGCTGGGAGTGGAGGGGGAGGTTGGATTGCTACATGCGGTGGGTCGGGAGGATTCGACCTTCCATGTGATCTAGGCGCTGACACGCCGCGCTCGTATTCAGGCGATGACTCCCAACTCCTTTTATACGATCTCACGTCGCCTCTACCCTTCCCAGCAAGCACTTCCACGCCGTCTCTCAAACCTACTTCTAACCAGCCATCCCGTTCACCGACACCAGCGACCACTCGAACTCCAAGCATCCAGCCGAGCATGGCTTGGAATGCCGGCGGTGAGATCAATAACCTTGCCTGGGGAAGCGAGGGAAGTGGGTTCATCGGATGCGTCAGTGGGAGGAGAGTCACTTGCTTGAGAGTGTAGGGACGAATCACGTAGGATTTGTATAGATGTATACATGCCATAGCTATTGGCTTCAACATCACCCACGACGGCGTGAAGATATCACCATATTTTCATTGTTTACACGTCACGCATTTTCTGGAGACGGAGTTGAGCGACCATGCTGTTCGTCGACATGTTCGATATGATTGCAGCATTCAACCCATTTTTACAGCTTCTGCCGGCCATTCGACACATTCGACCCTTCAGATGCCTTGCCAATAGCTGATTCTACTCACTGGCGGAGCTGCAAATACGCAACACGCCGATATGTCAGCGGCTCTATTTCCAACGGCTCAGGTTAAGGACGACTACGCCACGAGACTAGGTCATCGCAGAGCTCTACGAGAAAGGATTGAGAAATACCGGGATGATGATCCATATAGTTTGTGAACATGCAGCTCATGTGCCCTTGGGAGCTCAGCTGACTTGTTCTTTTTCTCCCTTCGTTTGCTAGAACCCAAAGGCCCTCTCGACTCTTCGCTCAAGAAACACACGACTCTGCTCAACAAGCTTCGCTCGGCACTTCTCTCCACCCCGGCGGCTACGTTGATTAAAGAGATAGATGGCTTAACGCTGGGAAAGTACTTGGAGGAGATTGTAGGGGCGGTGGTTGAGGGAGTAGGGGGTAGCAAAGGGGGAAAGGTGGACATTGATGGAGCTGAAGAGGTATGTAGCCATCTGCGTCGGTGGCTCTATCATCACTGATAGGGAGCTTATTAACCCTACATTAGGTGGTCATCCACCTGCACTCCCGACTTACTCCAACGTTCCTGCCGTCACTCTTGCCATCTCTACTGTCCCTTCTCGCCACCGCCAACCCAACTCCCAGTGTCACCTCCGAGAAGGACGATAAAGACCGCATAACCCGTTTGCGACCTGTCCTCAGGATCGTGGCAGAGCTGGCGCTCGTCGGAGCATGGGAGGATGTCGTCAAGAAGGGTGTCAAGGTTGAGGAGGGGTCAGCCGGTGCTGAGGAAGTGTTAAAGGTAGTCCAAAATCTGGTGAGCTTGACCCGAAACTACCGCCTGACGCTATACTGATCAAATCGTATGAAAAAGATGAATAATGACCCTCAATATACCAACATTCCTCTCCTCACGACCTTTCTCAAATCATTTCAACGTGCATACCTGGGAACCACAAGCCTCTCAACCGAATCGGAGAGTTCGGCGACGACGAACGAGGAGGATGAGCTTGTTCCTGGTAGCTATCGAGAGAAGTTTAGAAAGATGTTTTCGGATTATTTCAAAAATGCGGGCAAGGTGCTGGTGAAGGGCCATACAGTACGTGCTTTGTCTCTGGCTTTTATGCGGAAGAAAGGTGATGGAGCTTTTTCATGCATTCCCTGCATCTTCTACAGAGATTGCTCGAGCAGGATAAGAGGAATCACGAGGCGTACATCAAGTCGGGAGAGATCTTTGAGGATAGACAACAGGCATATGAGAAGATGACTAAGGCTGTAGAAAGGTTGCAGGGTGGCGTACAGAGGTGAGTTTTCCAGCATGGATTGTGAACGGGAAGTTGACCTGGACATTTTGCACCACTCAGTCTCGCCGACCTCCTCGGTCTCTCTGCTCCAGCTCTACCGACCGCATCATCGCTGTCCAAAACATCACTCCAGATTGTAGACGGTAGCTCGTCTTTCTTTAGGTCCGGCGAAGATATCGAGGTTACCGGTGGCATTTGGGACGAGGAGGAGGACAAGAAGTTCTACGAGGATATCATTGATCTGGCAGATGAGGTGCCGGCGGCGCTGTTGGGATTGGGAAACGATGGCCAGAAAATAGAACCAACAAAGCTTGAGCTGGATGGTCAAGTGGAGAACCCTGTGGTTGGAACGCCGCCGGTCACAGTGGCGGACTTAACACCCTTGACCAGGACCACCTCCACTCTCTCTCAAGGCACGGCCATGGAAATTCTCTCCAATGGTGAAGAAGATGAAGGCCGACTTGCCGAACTCGACACAAAGGCCGACGAGGAGGCGGAACCGATCCAGTCTGGTCCGGCTGCACGATTGAACGCCATCTTCGCTGCTCTGCCGGAGGCTAGCAATCGGAGTTTGATCGATAAGCTTGCTGTGGAGTTCGCTTTCTTGAACTCGAAGGGTGCTAGGAAGAGGATGTGGAAGGTGAGCGAGCAAACTGCCGAGGTGGCATTCAGAGGCATATTCTGATAACCTTCTTGCCGATAGTTTCTCGGCGCAGTGCCCAAGAATCGAACGGATCTTCTTCCGCATTACGCAAGGTTTGCAGCTACGCTTAATCGGTATATGCCAGATATTGGCGCTGGATTAATTTCGGTGGTGGGTGGGATGAGGATGTCGGGTTAGGGAAACGTGGATACTGACATGTGGTATACTTCAGCTGGACGAGGAGTTCAAATACTTGCAAAGGAAGAAGCTCGTCAAGGAACTTGATTACGTTCGCATTAAGGTGAGAAAGATAATGCTCCGCCCTGCCATATAAAGCTCATTGGACTTTGACATGCCAGAATGTCCGCTATTTCGGTGAACTCGCCAAATTCAAGGTCGCACAGACGCACACTATCATGCATTGTCTCAAAGTATTCCTTGAAGATTTGACGGGGCCGAATATCGACATGGCTGCGATGCTGCTCGAGTCGTGCGGAAGATTCCTCTTGCGGAACGAAGCAACTAGCGATAGGATGAAGTCTATGGTAGGTCTTACCTGGTTCGGGGTTCATATTGAGCAAAATTACCTGACTTGGGCCTCCAGCTGGATCTCCTCCGTAGGAAGCAAGGGGCGCAGCATTTCGACGCTAGACAGCAGCTGCTTCTTGAGAATGCATTTTACCAGGTAAGAGGCACGATCCTCGGATGCAACGGAGCGGAAACTTAAAACTTGATTGTAGTGCAACCCACCGATTCGTCAAGCGAAGGAGGAGGTACAACTGTCTCCTCCAGAGGCGTTCATTCAGCATCTCATTCACGACGTCCTGGCAAAAAAAACGATCGACAAGGTCTTACGTTTGTTACGCAAGCTACATTGGGAAGAATCGGAAGTGAGTCGAATACCATTATGCCAGAGCGTACGACTCCGTGACTTCCAATTGCTTACGCCTGCCAATAGGTCTACACTTACTTGTTCCGTGTATTCACTGAAGTCTGGGAAGTCAAGTTCGGCAGTATCTCCCTCCTTGCCATGATTGTTTACGATCTTCAGCGGTATCATCCCGAATTCGCTATTTCCGTGCTGGACCAGGTGCTGGAGGATCTTAAAGTCGGAATGGAAGTGAGTGTCTTTGCAGGGTGGAGCCTCTAGAGCAGCTGATGTGACGGAACTCTGCATAGGCCAACATCTTCGAGTACCATCAACGCCGCATCTCCAATACCAAATACCTCGGCGAGCTTTATATGTATCGAGTAATCAGCACCCCTATCATCTTCGAGACTTTGTGGCAGCTGATATCATACGGACATGGTTAGTATTCTGCTTTTTCATGCTCCCCACCTATCTCTGATTGTGTGAAATCCCTCAGTCGAAGGACTTCCTGTCCCCGGACGCTCCTCTCCAATCGACGCGGCAGATGACTTCTTCCGCATCCGACTAGTGTGCACGCTCTTGGACACCTGCGGTACCTGTTTCGATAAGGGTTCCAACAAAAAGAAATTGGATCATTTTTTGATCGTATTTCAAGTGGGTGAAGCTTGGGAGACGGCTTTAAATATGTGGCCTGACTTGTTTATAACACCCCGCTTCAGCTCTACGTGCTTTGCAAGGCGGAATTGCCAACCGACATTCACTTCATGATCTCCGATACGTTCGAGGTGGGTCGGACATTAGCACTGCGAACAACGGCAGCAGCTGACAAATGCCCTACGCAGACCATCCGACCGAAGATGACGCCATTCAAGACCTTCCAAGAAGCTGCTCTCGCTGTCGACGAACTCATGCAAACGAATGCTCAGCCAGGAGTCGATGACGACGAAATTGAGTCGGAGGAGGAGGGCAGTGATGCTGGTGGACGAGGGGGTGGCGAGGACGAGGAGGACGAGGATATGGAGGTCGATGGACAGGTGAGCTCTTCAAACGTGATGATTTCTCGCGGATAAAGAGCTGATGCCTCCTCACCAACCCAGCTTGCTGGCCGGATCGATGACGACGAGGACGAGGACGTCGTCTTGTTGGACGACGCGAGACACACAGAATACGATCAAGAGGCCGAAGACGCATTCAACAAGGAGTTTGCAAAGATGCTCGCTGACACGACTGAAACCCGTCGGCTCGATCGCAAGGCCGCTCCGCCAGTGTTCGACATGGCAGTCCCCTTGATCAAACGAGCACATGCGCCAGACGATGGCCAACCTTCGGACGGAAAGCACATGCAGTTCGCATTGCTCTCGAAGAAGGGCAACAAGCAGCAGGTGAGGCAAATTGATTTAACTTAATTGTGACAAAGCATGGTCTGACCAGCCGGAACCCTCAGATTCGAACGCTTGACGTCCCAATCGATTCCGCGCTGGCAGTCAATACTCGTACGCATCAGATGCATAACAAGCAGGAACAGGAACAGCTCAAGAAGCTTGTGAGTACACTGATCCTGATTGAATGACGTGCGCTAACGTACCAACTTCTACCAGGTCCTTGCAAATGAGCGCCGACAGGAGCAGAGTGAAAAGGCCGCCCTCGAACAAAGTATGCGAAATCGAGGCATCAGGCTGAGATATGCACCGGATTAGCCTATCACCTCAACGAGTATGCTGTCTTCAAGCTGTCTCATTAAGAGCGCTGAAATGCCGTGCCAGGGCGGGTTTTCCCTCATGCCACGGATTCTGCTTCTCTCCAGCAGCGTGCTGAACTGAATTCATCATGGCTGGTCTTCAGTCGACTTCGCCGCGTAACGCAACTCAGTGGACGATGGCTGAGGGCATGAATGCTGTGGAAGCTGGTGACAAAGACTGATACAAAGGCAATCCCGTTACAAATAGAAGTCCTGTATAGTCTCAGATCACACTCATCGGACTGCCGAACCGTGATCTTGATCCTAATCCATTCAGGCCATAATTGTCCCCATTCGTAAGAGCGTTCACCTTCGAGTTGCCGTTCACAACTATCCTATTTCCATTGACGACATTGAACTGAAGTGGATCGTCGGTGCTGAAGAACCGCCGCTTCGGTCGAGCAGCGCTGCCTGATGCGTACGCAGCTGCTAGATCGCTGCTGGCAGCTGCCGCCGCTCTTCCGCTCCCGATACCCTTGCCAGCCTTGCCACCTCGAGCGTTGCCGTTCAATGTCACGGCCGACCGGCCAATACCTCCTTGCCGTCTCCGACGAGCATTCGAGCGTGAGCTGGCGTTGTACATGCCATCCATTTCGATGTCAGAGGCATCATCATCATCCGAATCGTCGATGCTTTGTTGACGGGTCCAGATGCCTGGGAAAGGACAGTTAGTCAGTCCACGTCAACGTGATAAACAATATCAGATATGAGACTCACTTTGAACTCGCGCATCTAGATTATAGTCAACATCATCCTGCGACGATGTCATCGCTGGCAAACCCATCGCCTGCGACACTGACATGCCCGGTACGGCCTGCATCTGCACGGATGGAGCAAACGGCATGCTCCGAAGGTTCTCGAAAATCTTTTGCCTGTGAGAGAGGAGTTACATCAGATATCCGGTGGATACATAACCATCTCTGATCGAAGGAATCACTTGAGGGATTCCAGGTATTCCGGAGTGTTCTGATCCTCCATGTTGTTGGCTAATACCTCGAGCTTGAAGCGAGGACCATAGTACTCAATGCTGTGAAATGACGCTTTGCGCTTAGGTCTTGATACATCCCGACAGAGACATCCACTGACTCACAAATGATTGTATGGCAGGTTTTCGTCCAGTTCCACGCCGCACATGATTGACGTCTCCTTGGTCCAGGCCCGTGATACGTTCTTGCTGTAAGGTCGTAGAGGGTTTGCGTTAGTCCAGAGCAAGGCGAGAGGTAAAGGCTGAACGTTTTACGTCGTGTAACCACCACCGCCTACCATCATTGTGGGCACTCCGAACGACCTGACGAACCTTGCGCACTCAGAGTGACCTGCGACCGAAAATTAATTATTAGGCGGCGGGTTGCGTGGGGTAGACGAATTACTCTCACCCTCCATGGACAAGTTGAAACAACCTAGCTTGTCACCTGCCAATGAATCGGCACCGCACTGGAGAACCACAGCGCCGGGTTGATACCATTCCATGATACGTTGAATCACCTGCAAGGAATGTCCGTCGACGTTAGTGAGAACTGCCATTCACTTCTGTCCATCCATCCCTCACTGGCTTGAAGATGCTGTGGAACGATGCATCATTGATACCATCCCTCAATGGTACATTGACCGCGTATTTTTTGCCAGACTTGATGCCAACATCGTCCACATGTCCAGTTCCAGGGAAGTAATCACCGAACTTGTGGAAAGAAGCAGTGAGGACTCGATCGGTCGAGTAGAATGCTTCTTCAACACCATCCCCGTGATGAATGTCCACGTCGATATATAGGACACGTGGGTGGACTCGTAATAGCTCCAAAGTGCCGAGGACGCTAGATTGATAGCTCGGAGCTTGTCAGCAGTCATCGTCGTCACCTCTTGATACCGTCCAGACCCTTCACTCACATATCATTTACGTAACAGAATCCCGAAGCTTCCGTCTTCTTCGCATGATGCAGTCCTCCAGCCCAATTGATAGCGATGTCGGCGGTCCCGGCATTGAGTTTCTCAGCGGCACCTGGCAAATCGAGTCCAATAGATCAGACCTTACAAAGAGGTGGATGAGGAACACGCAAGATGACTCACCGATACTACCACCAGCAGAGATGGTACAGAACTCAAAGACTCCTTCGAATGCAGGACAATCTTCTCCTGTCAGACCTAGCAGGCATTGGAAACAGCCGTCCTCAGGATGATTGATCTTCACAACACAACCAGATCCACACCGCCAACACTCACACCTAGTCCCACCTCTGGTCATCTCATCGGCAGTCTCCGGCGTCACAGCTTCCAAGAAATCTATGTATTCGTCTGCGTGAAATCTCGTTAATTGTGATTTGGTCGCTCTTATTGGGCGCTAGTGATGGCATGATCGGGAATGATCGGCAAAAGAAGTATGGATTACAATATCAGTAACGATGACGAAGGAGCAAAGAGAAGAATGCGACTCACGCAGATTTCCATGTTATCCAGCATTCCATAATTTTGTACCAAATCATGAGTCATCCTCATTCTATGAGGTTTCATGGGATGACCGATTCCATAGGTGAAGTTGCCAACGTCCGCTGTTGATGGGTGGAAAGCGGTTGAATGAGTCGGAATAAGGCGGAAGTTCACATAGTTGATTGGAGAGAGTTGTGTGAGGTGAGGAAAGGATAGGTGCGACAAGTAGATGAGAATGGCGGGAGAATTTGGAAAGGTAATGGATGAGGAAGATGCGAGGCCAGAAGGAGATGAAGAGGATGTTTTGAATCAGCATGTTTGTTAGTTAGGACCCTGGAATTGAATAGGACGAAACTCACCGTCATAAAAGCTGCATCAACCCAAGCCACGAAGAGAGCCCCAACAGCATCAGCTTTCCACTCACACGTTTCTCCACCCCACCTCGCCTCGGTTTTTGCCCTCTCATAAAACTCACTAAGCGACCCTCTTCCCCTTCGCACCTCCTCCACCTCCTAAGCCATACTGATCATCGATATCCATATCCTTTATCATATCCCCACCATTGGTCATCTTGACGGCGGACTGGGTGGCAGTCACGGCAGGAGGAGCAGTGGAAGGGTTGGTGGAGGAGGATGAGGAGGCGAGAGCATTGGAAGCCATATCCGATGATCGGAGGAAGATGGATGCGGTGGCGTGTTCGTTTAGATGAGCGGTGGCTGACGATGCGCCCTGATGATGATAAGATGGACTGTACGATGGTATCGTTACTCCTGGTGATGTATAATTGTATGAAGTGTAGATGTTGATGTTAGCGACAATCCTATTGCGGCGATGACCTTGGCCCAGGAGCGAGGCAGCGAGTGTCACGTGAAATCAAACTCAGACCGCACCAGGGCTGTATTGCGCAATTATATCCACCGCATCACCCTAGAGAGGCGAAATTCAATGCATTCCCTATGACGCTCACTACCTACCGATTGTTACAACGTGCCTAATGCAAGTGTATCTACCGAGCCATTCTCCGTCTACCTCTTGGCCTCCATCTCATTTCCGTGTTTTCGGATTGTTGCGTCGTCTTTGTCCGAGTGGGCCTCACTTTTTTAGGTCGCCCGGTCGGGAGGGAAGGTGGCCTGATGATCGTTCTTGATCGATGATGGCTTGAATAGGACGATGTTGTGTCGAATATCACGCCCTCTTCGTTTTGCGGACGTGGGGGTGGTGGAAGGTGTGAGCCGTGAGGCTTGTAGATCAAGACGATGACCAGGCCAAGGATGATAAGGATCAACAGGAAGATGCACCTTCGCCGGCCAGCGTTCTTTTGATATCTGTAGCGAACGTGGATCAGAAGCTATGGCCGCTTTCAACTGATGATCACACCCACTTCGTTGCAACCTTCAACTCCTCCACTGCTCCTTTTACTTCCCTTGCCGTCTCCGTGACATTATACTCAACGCAATCAAGCACCGTACCCTGTTCCACGACCAGATTTCCTATGTCTCGGAAAAGGTCAGCCAGCTCAGAGATCGATTTAGCAATTTCAGTGAGCTCGTGATCGCGTTGTCGGATCGTATCCGATATCGACGGAGAAGTTGCATATGCGTCCGATTGTGATTGTGATATCTGTTTGGCGGACTGCGGGCGAATGATATTAGTGAGCTTTCTCGATGGTTGATTAAAACACAGATTCAAACGCACAGCTTGAATATCCTCCTCGAGCTCATCAAGACTTTCAGGTCCCTTCAATGTTATCGCCCCACTGGCGGCTAGTAGGTCCTTGTTCTTGATGGCATGCCCTTGCAGCTCTGTTTGGTAGATTGACAGTGATTAGATAAAATATCCTCCCCACAACTTCTTACGCGTCGTCTCCCACTCCACTGTCCGTCCATTGCAATAAGCCGGCTGAATCGGCCTATGATTCAACATATCCACCACTCGCCATCCCTCCAACACTTCGTCACGATCATGGCACACTCACTCTGCATGTAGACCCTCTGTTTCTTCCTAAACGTGCCGCTCAGGTCTTGCACCTTGGCTGCTAAACCTCGCTGTACGTTTTGAGCCGTGATGATTTCGTTCCTCTCATTGGAAGCTGGTCTAATTTGGGTCAGGAGGGTGTGAGAACGACGGAGGTCCTGTTGTTTCGGGAAAGGATTGAATTCAGTGAATGTGATCTATGCGGTACTGGCTTGACTGGGTAGTGCATTTCCGCTGCCGGAGAAGTTACTAGACCGATCAAGTTCCTTCCACCTCGATCTAGAATATCGAATTGCATCCCGCCGGATAATCTCAAGCAAACGATTCCATGCGATCAACCCCCTGACACTCACTCTCGTAATATCAGCAGTCATTCCCTCAATCTCCCTTTCCTCTTTGGAACGATCGTTGAATCCAGGGAGGACATGTTTCGCATGGAGTTTCTCCAGGGTAGCCACTAGATGGTCCGAGATGGTAGGATGTAGGGAGAAAATATAGTTGGGTGTAGGACGTTATCGGTAAGGAGCGGGAAGTTGCAGTGGAAAGAGCAGGAGAGGAGGCGACGTAGGATGTTTATGCAAGTGCATAGTTGGTGGGAGTCGGGAGCCGAGCAATGAGTTATCCGCCACATCCCTGCAAAATCAGGCTTGACCTACTCTTCTGTCGTAATCTATCCATCACATCATTGATCTCATCCGTTATGTCGACCCTACTCGTCCGTCATCCGTAACCATCAACCTCCACGCCACACTCTTCCGCAGTGCCATTCTCTGTACTTACCATTTCGGCGGTAACCCTTTTCCTCTTTCTGCACCACCCCTCCCTTCTTCCGCAGCTATCAGCCCCTCCCTCTCCTCTCCATCTTCCAATTCCGAGTATCCGCCTCTTTGCTTATACTTCTTTGAAGACGATCCTGACACGCTGGTATCGCGTACAGAGAGGTAATATAGAGTCCTACTCCGCGTTATCGGTACCTCGGGTTTGGGAGGTTGTGCGTGTGATGAAGATTGTCCAGGTGATGAATTAAATGCGGACGTGGTTCGGGTATGGGATGGACGGGAGAGAGAAGGAGGAGTTGGGAAGTGAGGTGTAAACGACATTGTCAGGGTCGCGTGGAGGCGGGTATAGCGGACGGGGCTTCGATGAGTCGGGGTAGGATTATTGCATGATGTACGGGAGGGCGAAGAGACAACGATGGGATAGTGGTGTGTGCCGTGTATGGCAAACGACAACGATGCTGGAAGGAAGATGCCGATGAAGAAGGAATGGAGGGCGTGAGTTGAAAGTTGAAGTTCTGGGACCGTTTGCTTTTGTTTTGCTGGTGTTCCGCGTTTCCGTGATTCGTCATCTTTCAGATTTGGAAGTGACGCACAAACCCGTTGAACCATCTACTTTGGATACTAGAAACGTGCCAGCAATCTCCTGATACCATACCATACATCTTTGTCCAAGCAAGACCAGCCCAACTTGAGTAGTGGGCCTTCATCTTTCCCTACCAAGCGTGAGTTCAATCTTTTCTGCTTGCATCGTCCACTGCTCCACTTCCACACGTCGCGCGTGTTCTCTACTTCTCGACTGAATGTCCTCTCTCGTTATTTTGCATACCAACTCCCACTCACGATATCGATCTCATCGTCACGTCTACCAACTCTCACTCGAAGTGTTCATCTCATCATCACGCTAAGGTCACAATAGCACTTTTATCTACACCATGTCTTCTCCTCCCAATCTAATACCGGTCAAATTCCATCGTCCACTCTACTGCCCCTCCCAAGCATCTTCGTCCTCTTCGTCGTCTTCTAGTCCCCACGGTATCCCTCACTCTGGATTAGGAGAGCGATCGTTAAAGCGTCTTTTGGACGAGAGGTCTAGATCAATTGTGCTGGGTGAATCAACGAGGCTGGGAACAAGGTCTTCATTGACGACAAGGTTGGACGAGGGAATTGCGACTGGAGATATTCCGGGAGATTCAGGCTCGGTACACGTCGAGAAGCCGATGGGTTCAAATACCCGAGGATCTATGGAGAAGAGCAAAAAGAGGAAGTCTCAAGCTATGATGTCTCCTTCTCTCCCTATCGAATCCCGCTCAGTGTCTCCTCAATCCACCACAACGACAAAAGCCAAGCGCAATGGGATAAATTGGTCGCTGATCCTTTCCGGGTGCACACCGACAGCTCTGTTGCAAGGGAAAGGATGGAAAGGGGAGGGAAATCATAGGAGTGAAGTTGAGTGGGTTTCGGAGGATTTGAAGAGAGAAAGAGAGGGACAGAGGCTGGAGTTGGAGAGGGAAGCTAGGTGAGTCAAACATGCTGGTCGAGTGAAATTTGCATGAAGTAACGTGGTTCTTTCCGTCGTCAAAGAGCAACAACTGCAGCCGCAAGACAATTTTACGTTAAAAGAGGTCGTCAACCCGGCCAATCTGGAAAAGGGCGACGATCAGTCCAACCATCACCTTGTAGCGTACCTCCACCTCGTGCTGGTCGATCTGGAAACGGCCATGCTCTAAATATCGCGGTAGGGGGAATCACACCTAGGATGGGACTACGGTCTCCTCGATCTCCAGCGAGTTCCAGGGAGAGTTCGCCGGCGGTCGCGCTGTCTAGTGTTGCGCATCATGTGGACGACGCGGAGGCGGGAGGCGATCATGCGATCAGGACGAGAAGCGGGACAAGGGCTCCGGGAGAGAAGGAGGGACATGTATTCGTTGGTGGAAGGGATGGACCATTGCCACCGCCAAGTCCGTTACGAGCGAGCGCTGTCCCTCGGTTTGCGAGTGGGATGGGGCTTGAAGAAACGGACGAAGGGAGGAGAAGGAGAAAGAGATCGAGGAGTACGGATAGTGGCGATGATAACCCTCAGCTTAGGAGCAGGGAATCGCTGGACATACCTTCGACGACGGGTTCAAGATCCCCAGAGAAGAATCCGCTCCACCATTTGCTATCGGCAGGAAGAGAGATCGGTCGATCGACCTCTCATCCAATATTCAAATCGCTCGAGGAGTCTCCACAAGGAGTTCTCCCTCCTACCATTCATTATCGTCGAACGCTCTCGCACGACGGCGTCGCATCTCCTTCTACTGTCGGCTTATTCGAACATCCTTCGATTGGGATGGCGCGATCCGGTAGTGGGAGATCTAGGAGGGAGACGACGATGCCTCGAGCATTAAAGGACTACGATACGAAGATCACGGCGTAATGGAGGACGAGGCTACGGACTGCTGTATTTGTTTGGCGATTTTTGAACGTTGTAGGCTCCCTATACCTATACCGGCTATCTATGTATCCTCCGCCCTGTTCACGCGTTCCTGGCCGTATCCTTCGACACGACTTTATCCGGGTGCCGACTGTAGGCTCAACCTTGGCAGTAGATCTCACGAAAGGGGTCTCCAGTCTCCGCAGTCTCCGCAGTCTCCGCAGTCTCCAGTCCTCAGCTTATAGCTGCTGTTGCTGACGATACCGCACCTCCTAGAAACCCAGCTCGCTAGTTGGTCGCTGATATCGGTACAATCCCCCGCCACCGGCCGCGTTAATTGCCCCCCCTTGATTACTGTGCCCGGTCTTGATTGACCGAGCGTCATTGGCGACCCAAAACAAAAAGTCGAAACAAGCTTCTCTTTCTGTTGTCACGCATCCGACTCCTTGGTCATTCTCATACTTCTTCCCCATCGTCCTATTTTCTCGATAACGCTGTCGTAGTTGCCAACCCGAACGTCGTGGTTCTTCTAGTTCGCACCGTAAGGGAATTAACTGCGACCGACCTTTGCCTGCACAATCTCTCATCGACATAGCAGTGAATCTGCCGGCTGTGGGAAAGCAACGTGTTGTCGTTGTCAATTAACGACATCCTGGCATTACCAAAGCACCGACATTGAGGCATCATCATCTTTCCATTTCGCAACTGACGAAGACCTTACGCTAAGGACGTACAATATAGGACGCCCAGCAGATTTTCCGACGGTCCGTAGTAGAATCTCCCAACTCAATTGGGTCGGGAGGTAACAAGGCTGCAGGGATTGGTGTACCCAACACAACAGAGTTGGCTCGGCGTCGCTTGTAATCTCTATCTTTTTTCCTCGACATACACGCCACATCATTCAGCTTCGACATACACGACAAATCATCCAACTCAATCACCACACAAAGGGACACATCTCAGACTCTCCAACTTTACTTTCAAGGCAGTTCGACGATCTGATCAAACCATACAATGGAAATGACTTCTTCGCCCATCTCCCCGTCCATCCCATCCTCTCCCGTCGAACCACCACGACCACCAACACCACCTCGTCCATCTCTGACGAAACGATACTCTACCACATCGACATGCTCCTCATCGAGCTCATTGAGCGAAGGCACCGGTGCCTCCGAAGATAGGTTATTCCCTCCTCCCACACTCTCCCGAGGGAATACGACCAGGGGTACGACACCTAGGACTGAACCGAGCAGCGCTAAAGCTCCGATGGAGAGTGATGAGGCTGATTCAGCAGCTGGCAGTGGGGGTGAGAGAAGATACAGACGCAGATCAAACAGGGAAGTAGATGGGATGGTAGCGAAAAGATCGGCTGCTTTCAGTGAAGTAGGAAATGGGATGGATATGACTCCTTCAAGTAGTGGGACGTTTGGAACTGCCATTGGAACGGGAATGACTGGGACGCCAACACCATCTGGTGCGACTAGGATGGCAGTGGCTGCGAAGGAAAGAGCAAAGGGAAAGGGTAAAGCTGGGCGGTATGATGACAAGGAAGGTGAAGAATATCCTTTGAGCGAATCTGCTTTGGCTCTTAGGTGGGTGTTTTTTTTTCTCTTTTTTTCGTTTGCTGTGAGACATGCACTGACGGGATTCTCTCTCGCTCCGACAGAGGTTATCATTCCTTCATTTGTTTCGGACATCCATTTCACCTCGAATCTCGCTGGTCGCTCCTCCGAGAACTGGGTCAAGGTGCATATGGCCTTGTCATTTCCGCACAGGATTCACTCAGTGGGGAATCAATAGCTATAAAGATGATTACGCGGATTTTCGACAAGGTCATTCTGGCCAGGAGATGTTTGAGGGAGATTACATTGCTCAGACACCTGAACGGACATGAGAATGTGGGTTTGGCTGAGCTGATGTATTTGCCGGGGACGCTAGCTGATCGGAGTATGCGGAGTCCAGATAACAGGCCTGATAGATTTAGATACAGTAACGGACGACTTCAATGAGGTGTGAGTGGCAGTTTGAGGTACGCGGGTCCTTCAATGATGCTAAGTATGGCCAATTTGGTGCAGTTATATGTTCATGGAACCGATGGAAGCCGATCTACACCAAATCATCCGGTCAGGTCAGCAATTGACCAATTCACACATCCAATATTTCCTCTACCAACTACTACGCGGGATGAAGGTGAGCTGATGCTTTCCTATCACCATGTGCACATACTTATCCCTTCTCTCGCAGTACATCCACTCCGCGAATGTCATTCATCGCGATCTCAAACCTGGCAACATCCTCGTCAACGCAGACTGCGAGCTCAAGATTTGTGATCTTGGCTTGGCGAGAGGTTTCCAACCGGATCCGACGGAGTGGGATCCTAACTCGATGGGTCCGGGTGGGGCCTTGACGGAGTATGTGGCGACGAGGTGGTAGTGAGTGCTCGCGTTCGATTGAAATTCTTCTCGAATCTAACGCCTGAAATCGTCCCGCAGTCGAGCGCCGGAGATCATGTTATCATACAAGCGATATTCAACAGCGAGTGAGTTGCCTCCATCCTTGGCATCCGTATAGCTTGTGTACTGATAGTCAAATCCGTGCATAGTCGATGTATGGTCTATCGGTTGCATCCTGGCCGAACTGATTGGTGGAAAGCCTTTGTTCAAAGGGAAAGAGTAAGAGGGAACCTCAATTCTGCGCGCCGTGTGCCGGGCTGACTTCCAGTCTTAATGATAGCTATATCGATCAACTGAATCTGATATTACAAGTGGTGGGAACGCCTAGCGACGAAACACTGGATCGAGTCGGAAGCGAGAAGGTGAGCTGTCCAGAAAAACATGGCTAATTCCAACGCGAATGCAGCTGACTTTTCTTCTTGGAAATTCAGGCTTGCGCATACATTCGCAGTCTTCCAATAAGCAAGAAGAAGCCATTCTATGAAGTATTCCCCGATGCTGATGCCGATGGTGCGCCTCGCCCCAGTGAATTCTAGGGAATCTCTCCATGCTTACATTTAATTTACGCCGCAGCCATCGACCTCCTCGAAAAGCTGCTCACATTTGACCCAGCCCAGCGAATCACTGTCGCACAAGCTCTCTGTCACCCCTACTTGGAACCGTACCACGATGAATCCGATGAACCAGACTGTCCGGCAATCTTTGACAAATGGGAGTCAGTCGAAGGACTTCAAACACTTCCCGAGTTCCGTGAGGCAATCAAGCGCGAAGTCGAAGAGTTCCGATGTGAGGTCCGGGCGGTTGACGATTGGGAGCATATGACAGGGGATGAGGCGGCGGATACCGGCAGTGAGGCGGGAGCGAGGTCGGACGTTTCACAGACGCAGGAAGTTATAGTACCCAGTCCGGCATCATCTGTCAAACCAAGTCCTGCAACGAGAGCGATTCCCTTGCCGCCGACATCGGCAGCCTCCTCCGATGGGGATGCTTTCTCAACATCTCTCCGGTCAAGGCGGACATCAAGCGTATCATATCATTCGAGCGATCCATTCACTCGCAGACCTACTTCTGCTATGTTCGCCAACACGCCAATCATGGGCATGACACCGCTACCATCCGTTAATCAAACTGACGGACAAGTTCAAACCATGCCTCGAGGACATGGATCGAGACCTTCTTTCTCCGGCTCAGAATTCGGTTACCGCGGATCTAAATCAAGGCAAGCTAGCTCGTCGACTGGTGAGGGTGGTTTCAGACCTTTGTTCCGGGCGCTATCTTCCTTGTCCGTTAAGGACCTCGGTGGTATGAAGGGTCATCAGACCAATGATCCGCCTCCGATGTCGGTTTCACCTTCTGATGCTCCTCCTAGTGAGGTGAGTGTTGATGCCGTTTTATGATCATAATGGGTATTGCTGACTTGGTCCAACGGCCCAACAGATACCACTAGAGTTCAGGCCTAGGACATCAAGGAAGTCCTCCCAGGAATCCCAGGAACCCCACGCGGGTTGAGTTCTGGTATTCCGCGTTCTTTCGGTATTTATGATTGCATTGTCATCATCCCAATGCGTCGCAAAAGCAAGTCTTGTCCTTATCTGCATCTGACGAACATGTTTATTAACGTAGTTGGCTAGGGTTTTGTATCGCCATGAATGCATTTATGTCACGTGACTCTTACCGCGCCCAAACAACAACAAAAACAAATGGTTGAATGATGATCTCGTTCGTTTCGTCATCCTCAACATCGCTTCGACCCATCGCAAACACCTTCAGCCTTCAACCTAACGACGAGCCAACTTACCCGTTCGATGGACTATCTGGCCGGTCCGCCTCTGGACATCTCCTTCCACGACCAGGATTTCGATGGATTGCCATCTTCACCATTTCCAGCTGACTCGCCCGACCGGCGTAGTATGAGATTCGATCTTGGATATGCAGAGGACGCATCCACTGAGGCTTCTAGCTCTAGCTCAGCTAGTCATCGCTTTTCACTGAGACGAGACGACTCTCGGACAGCTAGTGATGAAAGCGATGCTGAGTCGACAGACCTATCATCGACAGAGGAATGTGGGGTCTTCTTTGGAAAGAAAACCGAAGCAGAGAAGATATACCTGCGCAAACTACAGCCTGGGACACCCATGAAACCTTCCGCATCACCGTCCAGGCCGTCATCTAGTCCTCGTATAGTCCGGAAACGAGATTCGAGGGAATTTCACAGACGAAAGACCATGGTGTTCAGCAAGAAGGATCGGTTCAGCCTCAGTGTTCAAGCTGGAAACGAAGGGAGAGGAGAGTGGAATGTGGTGGCCGAGGATGGAGAAAAGGAATACGTTACGAATTTGGAGTCCAATCCGCCGACAGTAACAAAAGGTCGTGAGATTCCAGCAGCACCATCGTCATCACCAAATCTCATACCACATAATGGGCCACACGGCACCAGGAGAATTAAACAAGAATCTTTGTCCTCAACGCCGGCATGTTCAACAGTGCAAGCTGTCATCGTCAACGCAGAAACGGTGCCGTCGCTAACTTCGGACGCTGTAGACATACCTTGCCAGGCATCAACGAAGGACACCGCGTACAGTGCGGATGAACAGGAGGAAGATAGCGAGTGCGACAACAAATCGGAGGACATCTTGTCGAAGTCATTCCTAAGTCCGATCGCAGTAGAAAATGAACTGGAACGGGAGAGCGGCATGTCCCAACTGGACGAAGGGCGGGCATCTGATCAGGATAGCAACAGGCCCGTTGAAGCCCAAGCTCAAGAGGTGGAAGCGGCCACACAAAGTGTTTCTGGTGAGTTGTCCGTCGTCATGACTCAACGGGCATATCATTGAAGCTTTCGGTTAGCGGTGGTTCCAGAGAGAACAGAGAAAATGGGGACGTCTGCTGAACAGGAGGAAACACATGAGATACCTCCTCAGTCCGCAACACGACTCTATCGCGTCGCAGATGAGATGGTGGATGCAATGAACAGCGATGAAATGGAGGCGTCTAGTTCAGCTCAGCTTGTCCGAGTTCTCACGGAGAAACTCGACTCCTTGATTGTCGGAGACGAAGAAGGGCCCTCAGGCGTATATGACGGGCGAGAGAGCCTGCCACCTCAACTAGCAGATGTCAACGCTGCTGCAGACAACACGGCTGATTCACAACCAGCGGATTGCACCTCCGCTACGCTCGACACGGACACCGACTCGCCACTGCCTACGAACCGGGCATCCAACTTCATGTCACCAAAGTATCACATGCGAGGTGAAGCGTACACGTCTCCGTCTCTCTGGCCCGCGGGTGCGTTAGATAGAGAACTCTCCGTGTCGCCTCTTCAGGCCATCACATCGATGCAGCTTGGAGGTTCTCCGCTTCAAGAGGAAGCCTTAAGTGCGAGTGTAAACGTGAGAGAGTTGCAACCAAGCAGCCCAGCGAAACACCCCGCTGCAATTACTCAGCTCTTCGTGGAGAATCTGTTGGGAGTGTCAACACCTCGACGGCTTGCGCCACTCAACTCGCTCACCCCTTTTAAGAGTGTAACGAGGCGCGCTCCATCTCCCGATAAGCTCGTTTCAGCCGCTGCGAGAGCGACAAACCTGTTATCGGCTCCGCTCGCGCCACCTCAAGCCCGGAAACTTCAGAAGCTACCGACGGTCGCCAACCAAACTGTCGTCGCAGGATCGACTAGGGATATCGCTCGCAAGCGGGAAATTACAAGTGCGCTAGACGCAGCTGTCTTCCGCTTGCGCGGTAAGGCGACTTCAAGTCCCTCCCCAGCCATTTCAAGGTCGCAACCTCAGCGCAAAGCGGAGCCTGGACTTAGCAAGCTGAAGCCACCTCAAAGGCCTCTGTCAGCGTTTGGTTCTACTTCCTCGAAACCGTCAATGCTTCGTCCTGAACGGCCGCATAGCCGCCAGGGAATTACAGCAGATGCTTCGACCAGATCGGTGGCGCTTTCGCCCCGCGGCTCTGCGGCAAGCAGGCAGGACATGAGGTTGAGGCCAAATGTTACTCCGACTCTCACCACACAGTCGCGATTGGCGGCTCGCCAAGCACCGGTGGCTAAGCAATCTCCAACGCCGATTCCTAGCGCAGGTGGTACGCCTGGAAGACTGGCCCTGAGCAGTAGACAGGTACCGCAAGCTTCTATCGCCGACGTGTCCGTTACAAGTGAACGGCCAGTAGGCACGTCGACTCTTGGCAAAGCCGTCCGCCCGATGCTTTCAACTCAAGCTCGCGGAACCTCGATGAAGGCCAGCGGAACGATACCGACTCTCAAGCCGATATCGTATCTACCACGAAAGCAGACCACGACCATGATGATGAGCAGGAACATGTTACCGCCCAAGGCAGTCCCAGTATCGCGGCCGGTGCAGATATCTTCCTTCGGCACTTCCACTGGTCCAAGCAAGGTACTAACGGGCATGGGGACGCAGCCGATGCGAAAGGCTGTTCCTAGAGTAGGGATAGCCGCCGCTGCCGAAGCAGCAAGACAAGCGAGAGCATCTGCAGAGCCAGCAGCCGCTGCCTCACTTGTGCAGGTGAGTTATTCTGTCTTTCCATAGCATAGGCCATCCATAGCATAGGCCGTCCGACTGATGAAGGTTCTACGTATTCAGCCCTCTACTTTCCACTCACGAGCTGAAATTCGTCGACCCTCTCCATCGACCTTCCCGCCACCCTCCTCCTCCATATCCCTTGTTCCTCCTTCAACGGATAGCAGGGCATCCTCCCCTCACACAGACGATTCAAACGCCAACGCCTCTGAACAGTCGGCGCGAGCTATGGCAGGCAGGACACCGGCATTAAGAAGGGAGAAGGGTGCAATGAGGTCTCAAGCTGTTATGGATACTGCGGTGGACAGAGAGGCGGCCCAAGAGCAGCCGATGGAAGTCGAGGCAAATTCCTCACCGTCTGAAGGGCCAAATGGAGTGGAGCGACTCTTCGAGGCTGAGGCTGTTTCGCATGCGGAACAAAGTTCGCAATCATCGGAACCACTGCCTTCACTCCAAAGCCAACCACATTTAGATCTCCCTAACAATGCTGAGCCAAGTTCTTCGCGACCTGTTCGCGCTCGTCAACGATCTCTAGCAGCTCAACCTACTACACCTGCAACCCTCAACCCCCGATCGTCATCCGTACCGCCGTCTCATCTATCCCGATTCCCTATCGCAGATAAAGACCTCCAAGCCGTTACTAAGCGGAACACCATGCGGAATGAGGTCTACTTTTGCGCTATCACTCGCACGGTTGTTCGAAGGGATGGACCTAGACCTCCTAGTCCAACCTCAAAGATCAGGACTGTCGCTGACCGGGAAGAGGAAGATAGGAGGATCAGCAGGGAAGAGAGAGCACGAAGGAGGGATAGAACGAAGTCAGGCGACGACACCGATGACGAGATGGGGGAAGTTGAGCCGTTGGTTTTCACCAAGCATTTGAGAGGTCCGGGTGATGAGGAGGATTATGAGACTCCAGCAAAGTCTGGGAAGCGGGCAAGGAAGTCCTCGGCTGTCAGTAGTCCGGGTACAAAGGGAGTGAGGAGGAAGAGAAGTAGACCGGATGTTAGTGGGAAGATGGTCAGGTGGGACAAGGGTTTGGTGATTCTGAGTGATAAGGGGGAGACGAGGGGTTCTTCGGATGGCGGTGATGGTAGTTTGAAAAGTTGCATCAAGGAAGAGAAAAAGGTGAGTGGCGAGAGGAATAAGAACTGTACTCAGTATGCTGTCGGCACATTGGAGGAAGCTGATGACAATGGCGAAAATGACAGATGGATCTCGATCACCTAGGCAACGTCCCGAACGCCCAGCAATCCCTGACGGACCTGAAAAGAAGCAGGATAACAGTCGCAGTGATTTGTTACGATGGCGAAGAGCCTGCCGTGCCTGTAGCTGCCGCGCCTGCGCCGAGTTCGAAGGGTAAAGGTCGAGCATGAGTGTGTGATATGCGGCACATGGAATCGACTGCCGTCGTTGTACAGTATAGTAGCTACTGTAGTTGAATTGCAAAGATCTGTGAGACGCAGTTGAGAAATAGTGAGAGGGGTTACCGCCCCGAGCCAGCCCAAAATGAAGTGTCAACAAATAAATGATTGTGATTCGTCCGGTTGGCTTGACAAACAGAAGATGAGACTAAATTGACAAATAGGCTTCCGGTCCCACTGTAGATCTATCTCCCTTCCGGGGGGAAGTTGCGGGCCCCTTGGAAATGGTTATCGTATCGTCGTCTGAGGTGGTCATCGTCTTCACAGCCATCATCACAACACACACAACTGGACTAAGGTTCCTTCTCCTTCTCCTTGGCTTGACCTCTCCTCCAGCTGGTAGAACTCCACTCCCACCCCGGCCTCCCTCTTCTCCGCTCTCCTCCTTTCACCAACCTCATTGCATCCCCTCCCTCCTGCTTCCCCACATACTAGCTCCTCACACTCGACGTCCCACTTCTCATCATGCCCACCGTCCGTGTCCGACGTAACACCCAGACTACTCCCTCCGGCGACCCAGCAAGATCTCGAACTGAACGGTCGACGTCTAACGCCAGGCCTCTCCAGTTAGGTCCGGTCGTTGAGACTTCCGATCTCGTCAACAACACAGCCCCCCAAAGACGAGATTCGCAGCCTCCAAATGACAGCAAAGGCGAAGACCACTTTCATGAGAGTCAAGCAGGCGGGGATCCTGGCTACTTGCTCGTTGATATTCCTGAAACGCCGACAGCTCCAGCAGCTCAGCCGCAAGGGAGACAACGATCCAACACTGTCCCACAGAGAGTGGGTGGGCGATCAAGATCTAGGACGATAGCGTGTGTACTTGGAGAACCGCTTCCTCCGCTTTTACCACCGATCTCAGAGCAAGGAAATGTTACCGACCGGCTGCCAGCTCAACCACCCCTAGAGCACGTCCCTGAATCTTCATCTGGACTCTCCCCCAACTCCGAGCAGTCTCGAAAGGACGACTACCAATCTCGTACGGAACGAGCGGCGCACATCGCTCGAGTACGTGGTGAATCCATCACTTCGAGGTGTGGTGGTACACAGGTTGGCATTGTATTATCTCCATCGTCTGATCGAGGATCTCTCGAGAGGTCTAGGTCTAGGAAGGGAAGTGTTGCAGCGGACGACTTGGAAGGGAGAATTGGGCTACCAACTGGAAGAACAAGGAGTAGAAGTCAGCCGATCCCATTGAGAAGAGGGTCTGGTGCTCAGATGGCTCTGCAGGATGAGGAACATCATTTGGATGAGGTCGTGGAACATTTGGATGTCATTGGTGCGTTTTGGAAAATCCTACTTGATTGGAATGACTTTTGCTGACAATCAAGGCTGGTAACAGATCCTGAAGTGGCTACTGTTGGAAGTCTTCAAAATTGTGCAAACTCAATCATGATTCCTAATATCCCATCATGGTTCTCGAGGAAACCAGTATTGACTTTACCAGAGACTCCAAGCCAAGTGTCATTAGAGGAAAAGTACGTCTATCATCATGCCTTTCTCTACAATGTTACAAAAACTGATTGCCGCAACTGCATCAGGGAACCAACCACCGGGTCTCGACGATCATCCTCCTCCGCGATTCCCCTCGCTTCACCGCACGACTCCACCGAATCCTTGAATCCATACGAGGAGGCCGAGGAAGCGCTAGATAAGCATGTGGAGCATGTCTTGAGGAAAAGGGATAAAGTGAGGAGGACGTTGAAGGGGTTTTGGGCGTTTGTCAAGACCCCTATTGGAGCCATAACCGCTATATATGGGTTCTTGTGTGCATTTTGGGGAGCAGGTGAGATTCAGAAAAGTCGGTGTTGATGTTTCTGCGATGTTTCTGAACTTGTCGGTCATCTACAGCGATCGTATTGTTCTTATTAGGTAAGTAAAAATGAACGTGGTCTCTGGATTGGTGGTCTTGACACTTTGAAATTGCAGGATGGATTAACACTGGCAGTGCTTACAATAAGAAGAAATGGGTCGGTTAGTAGCAAGGCTGCCCTGTAGAGGTTGGACTTCATAGCTGACCCTTATTCTTTTGGGGCCTATAGAGATCAGCTCTCAAGTCGAGAATGGTTTGTTCACAGTCACCGGCGTCGGATTCATTCCTTGGCGTGTGAGGGATGTGTACAGTGAGTTGACATCCCCTGGAAATCGTTTGGAGTAACGCTGAGTCAAAATACAAACGCATAGGGATATTCGTGATCTGGCGGCTTAAGCGTGCCAGCGTCAAACTGCGAGAGAAAAGGGGGTTACCGCCTATCGACAGCCCTGATGATCTGCCGGACCCCTCTTTGGATCCAGAATATGTTCCGGTGCGCTTTTCTTCTATCTTGCAACTCGATATTGCCAGACTGACGGCCAACGACGCACAGGTTCTCACTGAGAAGCAGCAGGAGCAGTTGCGTCATCAACAAGAGAAGTTCATGGCAAGCCAGGTCAGTCTGATGGATTCGCGTCGCCTAGAGTAGAGACTGATCTTCAGTGAGTCGTGATAGACATGGTATCGCCCACATGCCACGGAGACACATCGTGCGTTCTCGATCTCTTGGGCCTTGTGGATTTGCTTGGTGAGTCTCATTTCTTTCCAGGGAAACATTTTCATCATACTCACTGTTCTGGTTGTCGCAGCTTGTCGTCGGTAATTCATTTTTCCAAGTCATCCTTTGCTGCTGCATGTGGAGTATGAACATGTACCAGCGCCCTGCATGGACAACAGGCACATTGATCCCGGCGTCATTCTTGTGTGGTATTGCGTGAGTGATGTTGATTGTAAGATGCACATGGAGTAATCTGATCGTTCTGTCAACAATCAGTGCCGTTGTGATGATCTGGAAAGGGTTAGTGGGATGTCTCGGTTACGGTTGTGACACAATCAGCTGACAGCCTTGTTGAATCAGCGGCGAGCGAACGAAGAAGACAAAAGAGGTAGAAGCCAAGCTGCGTAAAGCTCTCGGTGTCGATGGTCACTCTGATTCATCAGAAAAAGAGCCGCCTAAGGGTGATTCTTCTTCACAACGTTCTGAGAGTAGGAGCGACAATACGATACGCCAGAAGCAAACTGCAGAAGGGGAGGCTCTATAGCCGGTTGAGATTTCGTAAACTTCTTGGAGGTCAAATTTATTCAGGACTTTATCTCTGTTGTGTCGTCGCAAGTCATTTGTATAACGTGAAGGGGGTGGAATCGTATATGACTGTCCATGTGTAATTCAAGGGTTTTCATGAAGCAATGACCGCCTCGAAACTCCCTCCATGTAGCTCAGCTGATCGATCAGCCGGATTCGCCAGTTTTGCTTCAAACCTCGCCTTGAGTTCTGGCTCGACGATGTGATTGTCACCGACTAAGGAGAAGAGGGCGTCAAAATCTGCTGTCCCGTGCTTTCGGACACCACTTACGTTGATTGCCAATTGTAAGCCAGCTGTGAGAGGTCAAGTGATGATTGGATCAGATATAGAGGAAGTTTTCCGAACATCAGAGCACTCACCCAGGACGAACGTTGTGCTTGCGACCGAACATCTCTGTGTAAGGCAAAAGATCGATCAATGATGCAGACCTCCAAGGACCACCCTTGATTCCCTCACCCAACTTGCGACCAAAAGGGACCATTCTAGCATTTGTACACGCGCCTCAGCCATGAAGAATTGTCCATCCTAATGGCTCTTAACGCTCACCTCTCCAAAACCCCATACATCTCATCGGGTTTCCTACTCGTTTCTCTGACCTCCGCAACCATCACATCTCCATCTTGCCCTCGTCGCATGTATTTCAGCCGTTCGTCGGTCTCCCATGGGATCGGAGCATTACGATCGGGAAATTCAGATGGCGGGGGAAGTTTGAGTGCAATAAGGAGGTGTTCACAGGTATGACTGTAAAGGTGGAAACCCCAATTACCTTCTAATTCTCTCCTCAGAGCCTTGACGTCAATTGCAGAAACACTCACTTTAACCAGTGACCCGTCCTTCCAGTTCTAACCAATCCTCCCAATTGATTCACCTTGATCCAAACGATCTCATCGATCCTTCGATATCCCCACAGCGAAATCAACTCCCTCCCTAACTCCATGGCTCGGCCAGTCACCCAGATAGCTAGGAGTCCGTACGTGGGCTGAAGCAGTGGGATTGGGATCGAGCGACAGTCTTCATCGGAGAGAGTACCGTATGGGAGCTTGAGAATGGAAATGTTCACTGTCTCTTCACTTGTAGTGAAAGGTCTACACAAACTCACGCTCATATGGATATCCCAAGGTGGATCCATTAATATCAAATGAAATCTGCCCACCACCACATCAATCAAGACTTCCAAATGTAAGACAGAATGATAACTCACTGTCCCAACATCTCGCAATCCAACTCCCTAACATCCGCATCCAACCACTGGCCTTCCAACTTGTCTTCCACCTCCCCACCCGGACCTCGCAAGATGGATTTTTTGACTTCAGCCGGTATGATGGGAAGTCTAGGAGGTGGTGGGAGTGGAGGAGCGTTGAGTGCAGGAGCTACGACTCTGAAATGGAGGTATCTGCTCTTGAAAGGGTTGTGATCAATGATAGTGGAGGAATAGGAGATGACGAGGGAGATGACCGAACCGGCATTGTTTATTTCCTGGTGGTTTACCACCCGCCAATGAAGGGTTCTTCGCGAACAGTTGCTGATCAGAGGAGACCATGCTCCGTCAGCGACGTGTCCGCTCGAATCAAGACTGTGTAAAAGGAAGACACATACTTCACCATAGCAAAGATTAAGATATGAACAATGACCCAGACTCGGTTCTGTCCAAGGTCTAATTATCGGTTCCATATGCGGCTGTGCAACCCGGCAAAGGACCGATCAGTCTTCACCTCCTCCTCCAGTTGAGCGCTGGAACACCAACACTCACATATGGACAAGCTGATCTGACTTTTCTACATTGTTCTAAAGTCGTTGATTCACATATCGGTTCAAAAGCGGGAGGAGGATCGGGAATAGCCTTATATCGGTCAAAATCATGAGTGGAGTATGAGCTGTCTATTGAGGCATGCATTGACAGGACGATGAGCCGACGTACGGAGAGCTGTATGATTCTAGGCAGGGTGAGGCCAGATGAGAGGAGTTGATTTAAAGCGCTTTGTACATCTTGCGACTGGGTTTCGGTGTTCGCTGTTGGGTATGATAGTTCAAGGCCGTTCTTGTTAATGAGACCATATCGATTGACCAACTCACGAGACAACTTCACTCTCTTCCCAGGTCTGCCATTTTTTCGTTCCTCTTCCACTTTTTCAGGACTATCGTTAACCTGGGTACCACCATGACTACTACCACCACCTTTCTTCTCGGTCTTGATAGTCTCACTGCTGAGTGATTTCGAGGTCCGTTTCGTCGGAGACGTTGATGGGCCCGGAACAGAATTTGCGTTGCGAATCAGTGGTGGTGACGATGGATCTGGAGAAAGTGGATGAGGCTGGAAGGGATCGTAGTCGTCGGGGTCATCCATGTTGTTGGTAGTTGGTAGGTGGTCAGTTCTTTTGGTTGTCGAACACTGCTCACTGGTTGCTGACGGTCTAGTAGTTGATGCAACAAAGTGACGAATCAAGTCTTCGCCACGCGATATTCGCCACTGGAACCAAATTATTTGCGTTGAACATGATCGTATGCATGGAAATACAGGTTGAGATGAACCAAGTCGCAAGCCTCATCGCTTCTTACTCTTACCAGCAGTCACCGATCGCTTGACGACCTTTTGCACCGGCTCATCTTCGGACTCACTTGACGCGTCGCTCGCGTCCTCGTCATCATCCTCACTGACCTCTCCAGCATGAGCATCGCCATCGAGATCATCGGCTTCCTCTCCACCACCGCCATATCGATCCTCATACTCGAATTCGTCCTCGTCGTTGGCATTGGCTTCAACGTCAGACAAACCTTCAACGTCAAGATCGCCGTCTTCCTCTTCATCGTCCGCACCTTCCTCCTCTTCACCGACGACCACCTTGGCAGCCTTGGCTTGCTGTTTGCGTTCCACGTTGGCTTCTTGTTGTCGGCGACGTTCGTCCTTCTCCTTTCGGCGAGCAACGTGAGCAGCTTGCAGCTTGTTGGATTCTACCTTGGATTTGTGGACTGCGAGGATGGAGATATTATCAGCGTCACAAACCCTCAATTCATTGCGGCGCTTCCAGTGCGGGCATACGCACCAAACTCATGGAACACCGTTTCACCTTCACCCTTCTTACTTCCCACCAAACCTTCCACCACCTTTATCAACCGCAACTCCATCCTCGGGCCAACCTCCACAAGTCTAACAGCCTTCCTCTCCCCCTTCTTGTTTCCTCTGCCCAAATAATCATCCGGTAGCTCCACGGCATTCGAATCTGACTCGGCTTCACTTGCATCCGTTTCTGATGTAGAGTCATAGCCAGCAGTACTAGCTGACGTTCCTTCAGATGGGACCGACGATCCTCCTCGTTGTCGGCGTATCAGGAAATCTGCGATATCCTCAGTGGAGCCAAGATCGACCTTGCGAGATGATTTGACAGATGAGGTAGGCTTGGAACTAGTCGCTCCGGATAGCAATTTTCTCACACGTCGAGTTACACCATGTGGTCGAACGGAGATGGTGTAATGGCGGAAGGAGATGAGATGGGTATCTGCATGATAAGAGAGGAGAAGAACACGACGGAAGGTCGGAAGAGCGGACTGTGAGAGTGATAGCGATGACGTTAGATCGGCATTTACACTGGCGGATTCCATCACGGTAATCGCACCTTCTCCACTTGAATGGCAGGGAAGAGTCCTTGGAACATGGTAGTCATCAATCGCAGTTCCGGTTTAGATGGTTGCCCAGGTGGTGGTTGTTGGAAGTTGTTGAGGACGAGCTGTGAGTTGATCATATCGTCAAGTGTGGTTCCCAAATCTGTCTGGCCATCGAAGGATTCCCGCACTCACCAACGGCGGCGACCTGTACTCTCCACCTGGAGCTTTCCCCAAATTCTTCATTGACGCATTAACCAGATCCCTATTCCCACCAAGGCCACACATTAGCTCCTCGTCCTCACCCACGTCACAAGGTAACAAAATACTCACTTCATCAAACTATATCGCTCAACTCTGAACGTCAAAGTCGGTCCCGCTGGTAATCTTGCGATCCTCATATGTACGTTCGTAGCTTCCGTGAGTGTGAAGATCATCATGTGGGTGACATGTAGAGCGGGTGCCATGACCAAGTAATCACGCAGACGAGCCGCTTGTCGTTCCTGCGGAGGTGTATCAGGATTTGGATGTGACAAGCCAACTCCGAGAGGGATATGAGACTCACTCGCAGTCGTGTAGCTGTTCCAGGTTCCATGATCTTTCTTACGTCGCGAACAAGTTGCGAGATACTCCTGGTGACATCTCCAGACTGAGTGTAGCGATTGGTCGAGCGGCATTAGGGATCTCTCACCGCCTGCAGAAGACTTTGGAAACTCACCCGAATGACGAATGACTTTGGACCCTTGGAGTCCTCCAATCCTTGTTCAGGGCCCTTCAAGTGAGTCCTATTCTTTCTCTTGCGTTTACCCATGTTTGTATGCTAATGAGTTGTTGAAGGTTGTATGGAGGTTACAAGAGAAGGTGGATCACGCTTAGCACTGAAATTGTTTCTAGTTTGAAAACAAAATCACGTGTTTTGGAATGGACGCGCGAGTAAAGGGTCATTTGCCACTCAACGACCCATCTCCATATCAAACTCCCTCATCGCCTCGGATGGGAAGGATGATATTCAAGCCAATGACCATCACCATGTCAAGATTCAATTCGTCAATTCGGAAGCGTGTGTATACAAAACTGATTTCTCATTCTCTTTCCTAAAAACTTGATATTCGATTCTCTTTTCATGATACATTCGACTTCTCTTCTCGTCATGGATTTCACAAAGGCATTCAGTAGTTGTTGCTGTCCTGGTTGTTTCCAGAGGTATTAATGGCCAGAGATTACGTTCTTGACCTTCTCCAGCAATCCAGGCTTCCCATGACCATCACCACCGGTAGTGTTGCTATCGTCATAGTTATCTCCGGTCTGGAGACCACCCTTGTTTCCACCCGGGACACCACCATATCCGCCAGCTCCACCAGCTCCACCACTGGAGCCATAAGCGCCCGAATCGCCTCGTCCAACATCGAACCTATCGGTACCAGCCGCACCACTGGAGATACCAGTGGAGTCATCACCGGTGTAACCCGAGACACCTTGGTTGCCTGGACCACCTTGAGCTGCACCGTAAGCGTCTGATCGATCCTCGGCGAGTCCACCTCGTCCACCACCGCTGGTGAATCCTGAGCCGGCACCGGCACCGCCAGCGTAGCCACCACCTTGACCACCAGTGGACGAATCGTAGTCTCCAGCAGCCTGGTTGGAACCGTATTGACCACCAACGCCACCTGAGTTCTGTTTCCCAACAAGAATATCCATTCGAACAGCAGTCAGCGTGCCGGTCCGTTGCTTGTCTATCGTTGAATGAGCCTAAGGACTTACACCACCGTACTGGCCACCGGAAGAGCTGTCATCGTAACCACTCTGACCACCGCTCAATCCACCCTGGCGACCGCTTAATCCACCGAGGCCACCGCCGGAAGAGCTGTCATCGTAACCACTCTGACCACCGCTCAATCCACCCTGGCGACCGCTTAATCCACCGAGGCCACCGCCGGAAGAGCTGTCATCGTAGCCACTCTGACCACCGCTCAATCCACCTCGACCGCCTTGTTGACTACCGAGGTTGCCACCGGTGTTATCCTCGAATGGTTCACGACCGGTAGAGCTGGACAGAGAACAAGGCGTGAGGGTGGAGTCAGTATACAATCATTTCGGACCGCAATGAAGTGGGACCAGAAAGACATGAGGCGGGAAGGATGGGAATGTGGAGGTACCAGCGTGGCGATGAGGGAAGAATAATGGGTGAGGGGACGGAAGGATGGAAGGACGTGGTAGCGGCGTGGATTTGACGGCGAGAATCATGGGAGGGAACATCTCGATGAGGACAAATCCTAATGCAACACTCACTCGTTCAATCCACCGGAGGAGTAAAACTGACCCTGGGCAGCGTTACCTCGAGAGTCGAAGTTTGGGTCAGAGCTGTCGTTGTTGTTGTAGTTTGACATGATGATTGGATTTGTTTCGTAAGTTGAAGATGGAAATGTTTAGTGTTTGTTGGAGATGGGAAATGTCGATGAGGCTGGCAAGTGCTGTTACACACATACACATATATATATATATATATACGACGTGGAATCCTTTGTCCACCCTCATGGCTAGGGCGCGGAAACAACGAGGGTTGTGACGAGTTGCTCAACGTGTGTGGAGTGGAGTTTGGTGACATCAGGTGACGTATTCCGGGGCCATTCGCTCATCTTCACTCATCATCATAGCACGTCACACCCGGTCATCTATCGCCACCTGGATTCATGCCGATCTGAAATGTCGCGCAGGTTCCTATCGATATATATATTTAGCCAAGCGCGTCTTCCAAACAACCACCATCTAAACGTCGATCCCCATAGCCTGCCTTTTCTCCCTGATGGCCTCTCCGAGCGCTTTGAAGCCCACCTCGGCATTCTCCATCGACACGATGGAGAATGACACCCGGAGGTGGTGAGATTTGCGTGGGTTACAATAGAATCTGTATCGAAGAAGATCAGTCTCAATTCCAAATCTCACTCCTGTATCCTCCATTTAAGTTCACTCACGCAAATCCTGGGACAGCAAGAACGCCCTTGCTCAGCGCCTCATTCATGACGAGGTCGTAAGAATCCTCTATCGGAGACACGTCAATCCAAAGGAACATCCTGAGAGTCTCTGCGGGTCAGCAATTCGAGAAATAATCAACGCAAAGCGACATGTCCTCACCCTGCGACTGGGGAGACCTGGAGTAGTCAAAAGGAAAATGCAATGTTAGCCTGGGGTTGCCGACTCAAAATCAAAGCGAGTTCTCACCCAGGTAGCAATACCGTCGAGGCGCCTGTGTGCAATAGCCTCGAATTCGTCTCTGTTTGCGAACGAATTTTAATTATCCTGCCGTTGCCAGAAATGAGCCGATCACCATCTCCCTTACCGCCTCTTAGCGTAGTAACGAGCAACGCGTTCACCATGCTCCTTGAAGCCCTTGATGCCCCCTACACAAACCATTCTAAACGTCAATTAGCAGGCACAACGGCGCCTTCGGCTTCTAGCAAACGCACAGTATCGCAGCAACCTGTAAGCCACCGCCATCGATAAACTGTTCGGTTGCAAGTTGGCCGCAGATGTGTTGTTGTCCATTGCATCGAGGATCCGCTTGGGACCGGCCGCGAAGCCCTATGGAAAAATAGCAGTGCACTTAGCGGGATTTTCTCTATTACGTATCATTCGGCCACTACTCACCAATCGCATACCAGCGGATAACAACTTGGAGAACGAGTCGAAGCGAATGACATGACCGCCGCTAGGGATGACTTGAGTCTCCAATGCAAAATAAGAAGGAATGAGCTGGGTCGCAAGGAAGTCTACAATCCGCATTACAAACGTCAGTGAAAGAAACCGATAAGACTGCTGTGGTGTGATCTCACAGTATGGGTCATCTTCGACGATGATAATCTTGTAATCTTTGCAAATTTTCAAAACGTCGAGCTTGCGGGCGACCGAGCTTGAGCAGCCGGTGGGATTGGAACCCACAGGTACAGTACTGAGTGGCGAAGCAATGGAATTAACAACACTCGGATCGGGCATCACTGATCTTGGCACTCACTACAACACCTTTGGTCGTTTCTTGTCGGCTGGCCATTCATCCAACGTCTTTTTGAGTTGGACTGCGGACAGACCTTGGTCATCGACGCTGACCTCTACAAAAGAATATGAACCTATCATGAGAGAGCGGACGAACATGACTGAAAACGACAGGCTCACCAATCATATCGAGACGATGCATGGTAAATTGAGAGACGACTCCAGCGTATACGGGCTGATAGGAGGCAGTGAGTCTCAATCGACTGTCACTTTTGTTGCCTAATCGTCGACTCCACTCACTGTTTCCACAAGAATCGGGTCTCCAGGATTCAAGAGTGTCTGGAAGGCCTTGTTCAACAAGTCCTGGCATCCGTTACCAACAGATATCCTCCATGGCACCTCGCCACCATCCTGCAATCTCTCGCTTCCGTGCCCATGTTCAATCGCACGACCGCCGACATGCACTTCCGTAGCCACTCCTGACTTGGCCATAGCCTTTGCCGCAGCACCTACTAAAACCTCGCCAACACCAGTATCTCCCAGACCATCCTCCATAGTCTCACTGGGTCTCATGTTGGGAGTATTGGTACCGCTTGCAGCACGGGAGTGGGTAGGAGTGAATCCGGCCGGGAGTGAAGGTGGATCCACAGAGTTTGGAACACGTCTGCCATGAACTTCCGAGGTGAACTTGGTGAGGAATTGGACGAGCCGGGTAAGACCAGCCGTTGGTCCGCTGAAGTCAATTGGAGAACGTTAGTTGGAGTTTGCGGACGCAGTGCTGACCAGATGGAATTGGGTACCCACTATTGCAACGCCTCGTTCATATCGTCACCCTCCAGCTCGAGGGTCACGCTGCAGTCCCCTTTGGCCTTCGCGTCACCGTTGGTCAATGGCACCTCGGCAGTCTCGAGAGGCGGCTTGAGGTGCAACGTCATGCGCTCAAATGGGAAGGTCTCTGGATTGGGCTTTCCAGCTAGCTGTGATCAGGAGTATATGTGTCAGGTCCAAACCATAACGCATTAGGGGATACTCACGAATGAAACCCTGTGCGGCTTCTCCAACGGGAAGAGACCACGGACTGTTGAATTCATGACATCAGCGGTTGTTTTTCCTTGCCTTATCTGTCTGCCGACTTACTACCATCTGGCAACGCAACCTTGCCCTGCTCTGAGAGATATTCGTCGTAATTGATTGACATGCTGCTCTGTGTAGCTGTATGGTTTGTGTGTTCGTGATGGAAAGACTATACCAGTCGAACACGTACTTCTCCTTATCCTCGCAAAGAAATTATCGCACTTGTATAAACTATTTTTTACGTTCGCGACGACGAAGTGGAGGAGCCCCACGTGGAAACCACATAATCAAGATCTTGCTTGGCGACGGCAGGCCTCGGTAGGTCTGTTGGCCCCCGGTAGGTCATGGGATCACTCGCATACATTTTACTAGGTCCTTGACCGTTGTTATGCAAGGAAATGGACGTCACGCAACGTTCTTATCATCAATCCCCTCTACTGATTTTCTGTCTCACATCGAGATGCCATATTTTAAAGTGATTAATCTATCACCGCACTGCCAACAAACTAAGCGTCGTACATCGCCAAAACACCACATCAACAGAACTGGCTTGCCAGGACAGATAACAATTGGGCTTAGGTTGCGGGGAGATTGAAGTGCCGCCTTTGGGATTGGTTGTTGAAAACCCTCGGATAAGAATAATAGGCAGGGATCATAATTTAGGGACCTGGAAAAGTGTCCAAACCAAACCGTGTCAAATACCCCGTCATGGAAGGAAAGCCCGCCAATAACTCACCTTCAAAGTTTTGCTAACCATAGCAGCTGCCCAACATAACCAAACCAAACTGAACAAATGCAACTCTCCCCATCCATTTTCACCGAAAAGTGTGATCATTCCGAATGGTAATCCACCTTTGCTTCCCCATCCTTCAACCAGCTTAGTTTTGTATCCATTCGCTCCCACGTACCAACCCATTTTGACGAACCCTGCCATTGAAGCTGTCAACAATAATGAACTTGGGATAGGGATACCGGTAAAGTACTGAGATGAGCCATCTGATTTGGTTGGAATCAAAGCGACCGTTGCGTTAAAACGAGCAAGACGAGCGAGTCCAGCGGAGGTGAATAGGAGGAGGGAGATGATGTCGAGTGGGGAACGAAGACCGAGAGTGTATGCTAAGGTGGCTGGTGCTACTCCGAATGAGATCTGCGATTTGGGCAGAGATTGATGGTTGAGCTCTCACCGAGCCAAAGAAATGACGGACCATTCCCAAATACTCACCAAATCAGCCAAACTATCCAATTCCTGACCCAACAAACTTCCACCACCCGTCCATCTCGCAACCTTGCCGTCCAACGCGTCGAACCCGAATCCAAGTATAGGACAAAGGTGAGCGAGATACAAGGCGTTGATTGCTTCTTGGTTTGGTGGGGTGGGTAGGTTGGCGGAGAGAGTGAGGTATTTGATAGAGAAGAAGATGGAGAGAACACCACAGATGCCGTTGGAGAGGGTTATAGCGTCTGCTAGTCGGAAGTTTCTGTGAGCGGGAGAGATGTCGGGATGTTGTGAATCGTTAATGAACTGAAAGGGAAAGGGAGTCATGCGTAATGGCAACCTACCGAACCAATGAGAAGTGTCCATCATCGTTCTGATACTCTCTCAACAAGAGTTTCTTGGTCTCTTCTTCTACTGATGCACCTTTCCCAGTGGTCGGCTCGGTGGGGTTTCGAGGTTTACGGTTTGAGAGTTGTGATGACATTTTGTAGCGAAGTTGTAGTGGGACCTGCTTCTGGAGATGCAGCTGGCGTGGGATCGAAGGTGGCGAAGATCTAGGTGATGATGGTAATGATGATGATGAGGATGATGACAATGATATTGATATTGATGATGGTTGATGCTGTTTCAAGTCGAGGCAAATGACGACACAACCCATCTCCGCACCAAATGATGACGTGGCATTCCTCCCCACTCAACTCCCAATCTCTCATCCCCTTTCATGGTCTTCCCACTCGGAGTGTAAGGTCACTCGTTTGCAATGACCACAACACCAACAAGCAGACCAGCCTTCGAGGTCATCCTTGCTTCCGAGCCAGAGCTAATCCAGGCTTGCTATGATATTAGGATAGAGGGTACGTTCGTACAGTACCCCTGTCAATGTCCATACCTGAAGCGCTGAAGCCCAACCGTCTTACAGTCTTCGTCGTCGAGCAAGGTTTCTCGATCGACGATGAGATAGACGAATACGACAAGAAAGCTGTTTTTTTCCTTCTCAATGTACTCGAGGAGAATGAGGATGGTAGCAATAAGAGGATTCCAATCGGCACTGTCCGGATTGTACCTGGGATTAACAAGGTTGGAACATTATTAAGGATATGCCCACGATCCGCCGTCGTCGTCATCTGACGTCCATGCGCATACACCCCAGCTCGGAAGGCTAGCCATCCTGAAAGATTATCGCAAGTTTGGATTTGGTCGAGTCCTTGTAGAAGCGACCCACAAATGGGCAGAGGATGAGCTCGCCAAGGATGACTCACTAGCACCGAAAGCAATCAAGCTGTCATCGCAGGTGCGTGGGGAAGGGAGGTTGTGTCTACGTTTGTTGAGAGGTGTTATCACAACTGACGGCCCATTGACCAGATCTATGCGATTCCATTCTATGAGAAGCTAGGCTACAAGGCTGTTGGAGAGCAATACGATGAGGATGGAGGTTGGTGATTGGCCAATAGAATGGTGAACGGAAACGGAATTAACGATTCTACTTCACTTCTGATTCTGAAGCACCCCATCAGCTCATGATAAGACCAATAACTGCTTAGTCGTAGGCAGACTATCCTAGAAGAGATGATGGGATGACCGTCAAACGGCAACAAAAGGGACAATGGTCTAGCGTACTGTTGCCCGCTAGATCACAAAGATATACATCTACACACTACTGTCCGCGAGCGCGAGATTCCTCCTAGACTAGACAATGCAGTCACCATTGTATTGCGACGACTCCATACCTCTTGGGCGCAGGCGCCGGTGCTGACACAAAAGGAAATATATCGATTTTCTGTTTTGATCTAGGTGATACAGGGATAGTTTCACACAAACGATCCGTTACTCTTTCATCTCAGGATACCCTCCATTGCATATAGCCACTCCCTGACGCCATACGTCCTACCCATTTTCAAATTCTAACACTTGAACACATCCAGCACATTCTAACGATAGAACGCGTCACCTTACTCCTCCCCGACCCATCTATCAGCTAGATCGCCAACCACCGGTAGATAGAACCTCCTTATCCCTCCCACAGCCCCACCCAGGGGGAGTGAAGAAGAGGATGATGGATCGTGGAATGCTCTGAAGGCGGTGTAGACGACGAGTAGGAGAGATATAACGCCGTAGAGTATGCTATTGGGACGGTTGTGATGTCAGTTAAGGAAGGGATTCTGAGGTTCAGCGAGGGGTTTGAGAGAAAACATACCGTAACCACCGCCAGAAATGAAGGATCAACATCAAGAACCAGACGATGAGCAGAGGGGTAGTGAGTAGAGCGGATTGGTAGGCTGAAACGAAGAGGGATAACGAGTCAGCAGAGTTGGTTTAAGAAGATCGAGAATAGAAGAGACATACCGTGGAATCGAACGTAATCGTTCGTGGTTTCCAAGATCAACAGAAGGAGGGCTGGAACAGTGCGGAAGCAGGCGGAAAATGTCAGTCTCGCAGTCGAGTCTCGGGATTTGTTCCCTCTCCTCGACGAATCGCAATCATAGAGACGGTCAACAGGAAAGTTCGAAATCATTCCTTGTTACTTAGCGTAAATCTTCCAACATCCTCTCTCCCAAAGGACAGTCATGGATCTCTCAGGATCCTGAGTAATTGCTATTTCATGACTGACTTCTCCTGTACCAACAACTTTGAAAGACAGCTCTTTCAACATAAATGTTGCGTTCCTTCGCCGACTTCCACGTGGGTCTCGAAAATGTCATCGACTTGAGATACCTCCCGTATCCCAGAAGAAGACCTGCGTCCATTTGGTAAATACCCAGCCATCACTGTAGAAGACTCTCTGCGAGCCTTTCCATTCAAGACCAAGCGAAGCGCGTATCCCTTCACTTCTTATCTCGTGGGAAACCCTCACACGTATGACATTTCCCTAGCACTCCCACAAGTCCTATCGAGCACGAACTCACCTGTGATAGGTCCACCCAAGTATGCCACCGCAGCTAACACATCGATTCTCCATCCGAATCTACTCTCCCATCCATTCCCCGTCGACTCGGGTGGGACAGTCTGACCGTTCGATTGGATATATCCCCCTTGTCCACCTCCAGAGTTTGATAGGGAAGGGTCATTTGACAGGTATTGAGGTGTACTAGAAGGTTCTGTACCTAAGCCTCCTGATTGATAACTTCCACCTAGGGACCCAGAACCGACGAATGAAGAAGCATCTCTGGTGAACCAAGGACGTTTGGCTTTCTTTCCGTTGCTGGATGAGGTGTTGGATGTGCCGCCGAGGAGACCGGAAGCTGGGCTTGAGGGATCGGAAGGGGTGTCAGGTGGAGGTTGGTCTGTGGGAGCGAGGTCGGGTATTGAATTGGGATTAGGTTCGGAATTGTTTAGATGGGAAGAGGGAATGGCATGATGATAGAAGAAGGGAAGGATGGGTGTGGGGGTTAGCGTGATAATAAGGGAGAAATGAGATCAAAGACATACAAGGTGAGAAGTTGAGGTTTTGTTTGGTGGACATCTTGGTCCAAATTCGATGGGTATCGGGAGTATGCGAGGTACCGTAGAGGATTGTAAGAATCGATAGATGGTGGTGTTGAGATAAACCCATTCACGCCTATTCCACTTCAATCCCAAGCCTGATCCGGCCAGTTGCGAGGCGAACAGGGAATTGAGATCCGCGGATTGGAGGATGGGGATGGTGACGCAAGGGCACCGCTTCGACGTCGACGTTGATAGGAAGAAACAGCTTGTCATCAACATCCATTCGTGCACTCGGCGTATTACATTACATATACGGAATTACATTACATATACGGAAACCCCCAAGTCCACTATCTTCTGTCTAGGATTTTTTAGGGAGTTCCCAACCACCCCGTTGATCAGCAGCGCGAGCGATCTCACGTCATCCACCCGACCCTCAGACATCCATCATGGCCACATCCGCTCTTCTTCAACAAATTCAAGGTAATTCCATCAGCGCACCGTCTTAAAATCATCCCACGTCGCTGACCACTCCATCTGGCCCGTTACTCGTTCCTTGGGGGTGAATACAGCTGGGAAAGCATTAAAAAAAGCACAAACAAATGATAAATCCAAACCGGCCATCGCTGGTTCTGTAGCAGGTAGTAGTGGAGGAGGAGGCGGTAACGGGAGTTCTGCTGCTAGAGGTGGTATCGGTGGGAATCAAGGAGGAGTCGCAGGGACGGGGATATCAACTGCAGATGCAAAGGTCATGATGAAGAATGCGCCTCAACTGGGAGCGTTGTTCGCTCAAGGGATGCCCACGTTGAGGAAAGCTAGCGAGAGAGTCGGTGGTGAGTTCTTTTTCCTTCTGCTTCATGAGGATGAACATGAGAGACACTGACTCTCAATGAACCGTTGATCCGATCTCCTCTACCTCATTCAGCGACTTCCCAATCTACAAATATAAGCCAATCAATCAAACAACCAGCAACAGTACCTAAATTCATATCAAACCGTCTACCAGGAGGCAATACTCCTCCATCACCCAATACATCGACCAATAGCAGTAACAGTGAGTTTGTAATTTATCCTCTCACGAGCATTTTCATAGCTACATTATCTAACTCGCCTTGCTTGACTTAAAACCCTCAGCGACTTCTCAATCCCAATCTCAATCCCAGACCTCGAATTGGACCCAAGCAATGAAACAAGCACCCACGATACCCAAGTTCATGCAAGATCGTATACCAGGGATGCCGTCCTCGTCAAATACTTCTCAACCGAGACCACCACCTGTTCCAGTTTCGAGTGGAAGAGCTCCTTCTGCTCCGCCGCCACCACCTCCTCCACCGCCACCGACTCAAAGTCGAAGTTCCCCAGCTGCACCTCCGTGTGTATCCTTTTCCCCTTCACTGAGAGTTTGAGGCCCTGTCTAACCTTCTCTTGACATGCTGGTTGGAACAGACCTCCGCCACCTCCTCCAGGTGCCGGCGGCGGTAGAGCACTCCCGCCACAAAGATCATTCCAGTATGTATCTCCTCTCTTCTCGCCTCATCTTCCATGTTCGAATTTCTAAATATTCTTGTTGGGTAATCATTAGGAAAATACAAGCCCCACCATCGAGAGCTTCACAACCACCCGCTGCTCCTCCGCCGTGAGTCTTTACCTTCTTTACTTTCGGTTCAATTTTGTTAAGGAAAACATCGGTGCTGATCTCCGGGGAACATGTCGCGGTATCCAATAGACCTAGCACAGCCGGTAGAGCCGTCCCGCCACCTCCACCTCTACCTTCCCGACCAGGAGCATCATCCGTAAGTCGTTTTCGCCAATGACACGAGAACCTTTATTGACAAATATAACCCTCAGCGCATACCCCCTCCTCCCCCTCCTCCTCCACCACCACCAACAGGTTCTCGACCAGTTCCGCGTCCTCCATCACTCCCGTCCCGTCCTCACACCGGTAATCCACCACCACCTCCCCTCCCACCAACCTCTTCCCCTGCACGACGAATCCCTCCTTCTTCCGCACCGACATATGCTATTCCACCACTATCACGAGGTCCACCACCGGCTCCAAGCCCAGCTAGGAGACCATCTCCACCTAGTGAGGAAAGCGAAGAGGAAGCTCCCCCGCCGCCACCTGCCCCTCCAGCTATGCCGATGGGAAGAAGTCCTGCTGCTCAGGCTATGCTGGCTGCTGGTAGAGCGGTGAGTGTCCGAAGACCCTATATCCAGTGGAGTGCTCTGTTCTGATGGTTCTGGTCTGGTTTTGGACAATCAAAGAGAGCGAGTTCAAACGCTTCGTTATCGTCTGATTCGGCGCCAACGCCACCACAGCCACCTGGTCCACCAGCGATGCCGATGGGAAGAAGTCCTGCTGCTCAGGCTATGATGGCTGCTGGTAGAGCTGTGAGTGTCCGGAAACCCTACTTCCAGAGGAGTTGCAATGTTCTGATGATTCTTGTCTGCTTTTGGACGGTCACAGAGAGCGAGTTCAAACGCTTCGTTATCTTCTGACTCTGTGCCAACGCCACCACCCCCACCTGCCCCACCAACGATGCCTATGGGAAGAAGTCCTGCTGCTCAAGCTATGATGGCTGCTGGTAGAGCGGTGAGTGCCTGGGCACCATTTCCCAGAGGACCAACGTTCTGATGTTCAGGTCCTGGTCCGATTCTGCACGGTCGCAGAGAGCGAGTTCGAACGCTTCGTTGTCTTCTGGTCCTCCGTCGATGCCGCCTCCTCCACCTCCTATGCCACCCAGCGCAGTGAGTTCAAGTTGTCAGTCTGGGGTTATAAGAAAAGCTTGCTGATGGTCGAGAATCATCTCAGCGATCATCTATGCCTCCTGCCCCACCGTTGGGTCGAAGGATTTCATCGGTGCCTGCCCAGCAGTCCAATGACGAAGAGGAGGATGACGATGCTCCACCTCCTTTACCAGGTGGTAGACATGTGCCTCCAGCCGTGAGCTTGTCTTTGTCCAACTCAGTGGTTTCCTCCCATCGTACTGAAGACTTGACGAACAAAACAGTCTCGAACTCTCGCACCACCTCTACCACCTGCTCCAGCTCCAGCACCACGACCTACATCAGTACCCCCACCGCCTCCCATGCCTTCCCCATCCCCGACACCCGCAGCGTCCCCTTTCAAACCTAGAGACAGAGACACGGCATTTGCACCGCCTCCTATGAGCCAGACGTTGGCCGCTAGAAATTCGGTAAATGGGGTGGGCAATGGGTATAGTGGAAGTGGAATGATGGACGGAGCAAGACGTGAGTGCATGTGTGATGTAAAGGAGGTATGCTGGAGTTAGTTAACGATGCCAAATAAATCTTTGCCAACAGCTCCTAGTCCACCGGCCGTAAGTGGCAACTTGACGTTCCCGACCAGTGCGATGTTCCCACCACCCCGCGCTTGGGTCGGTGGCAGGAAGTGAGTGCAGTGGAGGCTATTCTGCCTGTTTGTGGCTGCATCTGACGATCATGTTGTCTTAGGACTTACGCCAGCGGAAATTCGCTAGGAGGCGGTATAGGGTTTGACGGCTGAGACAGGGTCCACTAGGTCATGCTTGTTGTACTGTACAACTTTAGGATCTATTCAAGGCCGAAACGTATGATCACTCTAAGCCTTTAAAGGCCTTGTATCTTCTCTTCTCAAAATCCTTGCCTGGATCTATGAGCATCCTCCTTTCTGTCTCTGCGTCGGGGTTGGAGATCTCCTTGATGTATTGCACCTCTTTGACGTGAGCTAGCTTGGGCCCAACTGACAAGTATCTCCGCCTGACGAGAAAGGTCATCTTTCATCCGAAGATCCAGAGCTATCTCATACTCACAGTTCTTCCACTTTATCCGACGCTCCCACCGCTACGCCCTCGACCGATTCATCGGGATGATTATGACACCAGCCTTTAAGGCCTAGTTTCTTGGCCCTGAGAGTAGGGCAGGGGATGGCCTGAACGTTTATTCAAGCCGCATCGGCGACAGGTACTCACTCTTCAACTGTCGAGGCTCGGAAGAAGACTCCCTACGAGAATGAGAAGATTAGTTTGCGCCTCAATTGCGTGAAGTCCTCTGCGCATCACCTGCACGCGACCGAATCTAAGGATATAGGCAAGCATCAGATACAGATAGTAGCATACTCTGCAATATCCACCCACACTCTGAAGTGAACCAGGACCTTGGCGGGCATCATTGAAGTGTTTGAGTGCCTATTCCAGTGAACTGGTGCAGTGTTGAAGATTCAAATGGTCGCGGGTATGAATTACGAAGCATGACGTCAGATTCTTCGTGGGTCGTTATAACGAGTACAAGGGCAAAATCATCGCCAATTCTCCTGTCATCTCTCCTTCAGAGGCCCGGGCAAGCCCATACCTATAGGATTCGTTCGCCTGAACGCTGCTGACTTGTACTCGGGAGACATGGGCGGTACGGGTGGCGCATCATGAGGCTGATTGATAAAATCTATCGAGGGCGGCCTGCCCGAGAGGGATCTACGAGGTATGCCGGAGGTGGTTGTGCTGCCGTTCAGTGATATGCGGCGGGAAGAGCGGCGCATACCGCTTGCCGGTGCATCGTCCTCTATACGCTGTGTTGATGGTTTGGACGGCGACAATGTATATCCAGCGACAGGTAGCCTCGACCCTGACGCTTTGACGGGCGAGACCATGCCGGCAGCACTTCCTTGCCCTGATGATGGTCGTGATGAGGAAGCGGAATTAATGGAAGCAGCAGGGAAAGGAAGTCGTGATATGGAAGTCGACTTTGATAATCCAGGATGCGTTGGCCGCTGAGAAACCGCAGGGGGGCCAGCTATGCGTTGTCGCGTGAATGCTTCTCCAGCACGCGATCGCACGCTCAGCGACGATGAGGGTCGATGACCCGTCGCAGAGGGTGGCCGTGCTGCAGTTGATGTCGGGCGCATCTTCAGCCTGCTCTCCGGTCGATGCCCTAACGAAGACGATGGACGAGAGCCGACTCCAGACGATGGCCTGCTGCCGTTAGCTACCTCAGTTCCTTCCGGTATGGCGAAACTATGCGATGGCAGGGGAGTCTCCGGTCGGTTATCCTCGCTCGCGGACGAACTGGTAGCTGTCGTAGTGGTACTTGAAATACGCGATATCGACCTGCCAACGAAGCGGGACATAACGTTACCGGTGGACTTCCCGAGAGAAGCTTGCTGAGCAGCGACTAGTGATGACGAAATTCCTGATCGGGCAGGTAGAGCCTTGTTGAATCCCGCCGTGGCAGATAATCCTCCTCCATCACCATTTTGCGTCGTCGTCCACTCATCCATGCCCTTCGGTTTCTCTGGAGGTGAAGGAGCTCCATCGGGATAGTTGCCAGGAGCGCCACCATCCACCACGACCCAGCTATTCGGACTCGATTCATATCCACTTTGCTCCTCCGCTCCCACGGGAGACTTGATCCCCCGATCCTCGCCCATCAAGGCCATCACACGTGCATGCGGAACAGCCAACGACCTCCCATCGACCATCACACTGTGCCTCTTAGCCGCTGATGAAGGTAAAGTCCTAGCTCCTGTTCCTGGGGACTGTCTTGGAGACCCTCTAGGCGTACCAGGAACCGTTGACGCTGTGGGCAGCGGTTGTGTCGATTTCCGCTTATTCGCGTCGATGGTAGTCAGCCTCGCTTTGAGTGAAGCCATCCGTCCTCGTGTATCAGCAGCTAGCTTGAGAGCTGACAAGGCTCTAGATGGCTTTGCGTCGCTCGGTAGTCGTCCGCGAACGGTGGACCTCGTTGAGTACGTGCTGGAAGCGAGAGGATTATCTCGACCATTCCGTGCCGGCGGTGATGGAGAAGCCACCGTTGAAGGTGGGCGAATACCCACAGGTAAACCAGAAGGTGAGTGGCCAGCCAGAGCGTGAATATTTTTCGAGGTGACAGATCGACTTAGACTAGACGGTAGTTTACTAGCTGGAACAATCCTACCAACATGCGATGGAGGACTTGGCGACGACGGAAATTGGCTGATGGTATTACTCCTCGAGAGACCGCTTGGAGGGGTCGTCGTTCTCCCAGTAAGATCCAACCTCCTCCGAGCCAAGGCAGCGGCAGGCAAGGGCGTCCCGTGACTAGCTGGTGATTCGGTCATCCGCTCGCTGACTTGAGGTCGATGAGTGCTGAACGCCGGTCCGAAGGCGGGTGAACCTTCATAAGAGCGCTCGAGTACAGGTGACATGAAATCTGGTCGTTCCAGGACAAGAACAGCTGGAGGGGTATTCGGCGCTGTGTTGAGCGTTTGGAGTTTGAGCATTTCCATTTCTTCTGCTTGGTCTACGGGCGTGAGCAGTCATGTCGTTAGCTCGAGATCTTGTGGGCGATGGCTGAGCCCACTTACCTCTCAATTCATCTTTCAACCTCTGAACCTCGACCTGCAGCTCTGACTTATTCACAAGCTCCTCCTCTAACAGAATCTTCTCCTCAATCAATCGGTTATGGCGACTCTCCAAGTCTAACAGCGACGACATTGCGTTCCTGCAACCGCCGGCTCAGTCTGGAGCATAACATATAACCACCAAGAAAGCAATCTCACCGTTGATTCCGCTCAAGATCATCGTTCCCTTGTTCGAGAGTAATAACAGCTTCTTTCGCTTTATCCCTTTCCGAGCGAAGGTTGTCGATCTCTCTCTGGATGATAGGTTGGAATCAGATATGTAGATAGTCGCCGTCGGCCTTGGAATTACCCACCTGCATGCTCTCAGATGAGGAGTTATACAGCTTCTGCAATGCGGCATGTTTGTCCTATCACACCAATTAACGAAAGTCAGTGTTCTTGAATGAACCTGAAGCCCTCTTTTCTCCAACAGCCATGGCTTCCATCAGAACTTGCAGCTTTATCCGGTAAGGCTACATGTTGACCCTTTCATCTCCATCTTTGAGCTTCGCCATCCCAGCCTCGATGGTAGTAAGCCTTTCGAGTTTGCGACCACCTGCACCACCTACACGACCAGTCCCCACCATCTCAGATGCGAACATCGCTCTCTCACACCCCAACCCCAACCCCCCTTCCCCATCACTATCGCCATCTATAAGCTCGCAAGTTCATCACACCCACCTTCCAACCCTCAACCTCTCCTACCAACCCGTCAATCCTCCCACTCAGCTCCTTCTTCTCCCTCTCCGTACTTTCCAGTTCCCTCTCCAATTCATCTTCTAGCTCTTTTGATGATTGCTGGAAGTCATCTGTGTTATAATGTTACATCAGAAGATGTTTCAATAAGAAACAGATGAGGAGACTTGCCTAATTCTTGGCGAGTCTCGTTCAACGCCTCCAGTAACTCTTTATACTTGGTTTTATAATGCTCAGCTGCTTCCTCCGTGGTATCAAAGCTATAAACCCACCCTGCTCATCAGCTTACATTCTCCACCGATGTGAAGAGAGAGAGAAAGGAACGTACATTGGCTCTCCTTCCTCTTCAGGTTGGAGATCAGGGGCAGACACGGATTTGCGAAGGATATAGTCTTCCATCGTCGATGGCATGGTGCACGTCGTCAGGTTGAAGAGTCAGCCGGTGAGAAAGTCGCTCTGTTCATGTCGTTATAGTGAGTGGATGTCTGTTGTTGTTGATAGATACTTACTGTCAACAACATCGTTGTTATAAGTCGCTCAATCGCTCGCGCCGGCCACGTGATCATAACCTAGTCGCGTCTGGATATGGTATGTTGATGATGATAATGAGCTCGTCCTGGGTGACGTCCACAAGCAACAATACGTATGAGATAGTCTTCAACATCATTCAATCGAAAGTATCAGGTGCACGATAGAGACGGCAGCATGCCAGCCGAATTCGAGGACGTGTGAGTCCAGCTGGCGTCCTCACCGAGCTCGAGCAGAACAATGACCATCAGTTTCTGTACAGACTGACCAACCAGCCGGTCGTCATTGACAATGTATGAAAGTACCTTTTTACGTTCTCGAATCAACGTCTGACGCCCTTCCTGCGCCTCTCCAGGGCTCTGGGACCATTAAAGCCGGCTTCGCAGGACAAGAACAACCAAAATGTTATTTCCCATCCTTGTTAGTTCACCCTCTTCTGCCTTTCACGAAAGTTCCAGCCTGATCTGATATCTCTTCAAAACTCAGCGTCGGTCGGACGAAATTTCAGCGAGTCATGATGGGAGGAGTAGATCAAGAACTCTACATTGGTAGGAAAGCTCAGGAGTTGAGAGGATTGTTGAAGATAAAATATCCTGTAGCACATGGTATAGTGAGTGTATTGATTGCCGTGGAGACAGTAGAGTGGAATCCTGACAGATCATTGCGCAGGTGGAAGATTGGGAAGACATGGAAAGAATATGGAAACACGTCTATGATAACGAACTGGGGACGTTGCCAGAAGAGGTTTGTCGGAGGACCTCGTATCCATGAAGGCCTTCTCGCTCATCCTCCCGATTCCTCAGCATCCCGTCCTACTCACCGAAGCACCTCTGAATCCACGACAGAACCGAGACATAGCGGCACAAATATTTTTCGAAACGTTCAACGTCCCAGCGCTTTTTACGAGTGTTCAAGCTGTTCTGAGTTTGTGAGTCGAAGGGTTCCAGAATCAACATCGCAACCCTCGCTTATGGAGGATTGTACGCCTTTAGATACTCATCAGGACGAACGACGGGAATCGTGCTGGATTCAGGAGACGGCGTCACCCATGCAGTACCGGTCTATGAGGGGTTTTCGATGCCACATGCCATTAGACGAGTAGATATTGCAGGGCGGTAACTATCGATGACAGCAGGAGTGGCAGTAATCGTTTGACTGATCATGCTTCCACATTCCACCTCCTCGCGTAGTGATATCACCGATCACCTCCAACTTCTCCTCCGCAGAGGCGGTCATCATCTTCACACGTCCGCAGAGCGAGAAGTAGTCCGAACAATCAAGGAGAAGACTTGTTATGTTTCTGCTAATCCAGCAAAGGAGGACAAGGATGTCATGGCGAAGACGGAGGATTTCAGGTTGCCGGACGGGAAGTCTATTAGAGTACGTTGAAAACGGCGTGCAAGGGACCACTCAGGCTGATGTTCATAGTCGATGGTTGTTCAGCTCGGACGTGAGAGGTTTGAAGCTCCGGAGATCATGTTTGATCCGACCAGGATAGGATCGGAGGATCCAGGCGTTCATCAAGTGAGCTTCTACGATGGAGCGCATCGCCAATGCAAAATAACAAACTGATCTCGATGTAACCTCTAGATCATTGTCGATTCACTCAATCGGACAGACCTCGACCTAAGGAAGAACCTCTACGGCAACATCATCCTGAGCGGAGGGACAACGCTATGCCGAGGTGGGGGATCTGCGAAATAGCCTTGAAAACCATGCGCGACTGACACCCCGCATCCCCTCTTCCAGGCTTTGGAGACAGACTACTGAACGAAGTCAAACGAATAGCATTGAAAGATGTCAAGCTGAAGATCTACGCTCCGCCAGAGCGCAAGGTGGGCCTACAGATCTTTTCTGCTTCTGCATCTGAGATTGATCGATTTTGCATACCACAGTATTCAACGTGGATTGGCGGATCAATCTTGGCGGGGCTGAGTACCTTCAAGAAGGTGTTTTCAGAGTTTCTCAGGAGAAAGTCAGACTGGACAGCTGACCATTGTGTTCTTTCTTCTTATCAGATGTGGGTATCGGCAGAGGATTACCAGGAAGATCCAGACGTTATCCATCGCAAGTCCTTCTAGACCTGTTCTACCTGTCTTCTGTTGCCTCTTTCTCTATGACGACTTCCCTTCAACATGCTTCGGCGTACGATGTACATTCTTTGCCTATAGTACGAAAAGAAATATCAATCTTTGCTTGCCACGCTTCTCCGCGCTCAGAGCCACGCGTAGATGCGCGACGCCTCATCGACCGTCATAATTATTACTATTACTAACTACATCACTATAACATCATGTCTTTGTTGGAATCAGAGCACCTCGCTCCTCAACCAACTCCCGTCGCTCTTCCTTCTTCTCTTCCGATCCCCACGTTTACCCTCTCTCGCTCTCTGAACGGCTACAAGACGGATTTATGCATTCAGTCTTTCGATGATAGAATATTCGTGGTCATTTCTCAGATGAATGGCAAGGTCGGCTGCTTAGTAGGTATTCTTTCCATATGTTTCTGTGTATTTCACTGCTGAAGGACAAGGGATAACAGACACAAGCGACTCTCCCCTCAACAATTCCCCTTCCCCGACCGCCTACCAGCTCGTCTTCCTCCTCGATTCTCTCAATCCTCCCACCTCCCTCTCCCTCTCTAACACTCACCCCACTACTGGGATCACCTCCCTCTCAGACGGTGCACGATCTTTATGTCGCTCAGGTGGCTAGTCTGATTTGGATGGTCCTTGAATCTTCCAGTGGAGGGTCGGGAGCAGGAAGAGGAAGGAGAGGTGTTGTAGTCGGGTTGGCTTTGAGAAATGTGGGCCGTAAGAATGAGCAGAATGGGGAGGAAGACGGTGCAGAAGATGAAGAGGAAGAGGAGGAAAGAAAACGATTTTCAGGACTGTTGGAGATGGTGGCGGAATGGCCAGGAATTGAAGGATGACACTCAGCAAACTTGGAATGGAAGTTCAACCCTACCAAGTTGGAAGGAACAAAATGTAACTTGCAACATTCCCAGCATTTCAAACGACATTTCAACGACGTATCTTCAACGGACGAATACAACTTCGTCGTAAAGCTTTCACCATCCAGTCTGTCTGTCTGGTGACAGCATGATGGATCGGAAATGCCTGATCGACAATCAGATTCTTCGTGAATGCATCGCTGGATGATTGCTGGCAAGCCCAGGTCAGGAGCTGGTCCGCAGTCATAATCTTGTCAGAAACGACGTGGGACCCCTTCATGAAGACAATGCAAATATATGTATAGATTACAAAAATGATGATATAACGACGGACTATTCATTTATCATCATCATACCCAGATGAGACATAGCTATCAGAGAAGCGATGTGTCAATATGAACGTTTTGCAGCATATGAAACAAAGGCTACTCACATCACATCTTTGAACCGCTTCCACAGAGTCTTCTCATTCGCTAAGCGCTTTGCGAAACTGACCCAACTAGGGATCGTCAAATCTGGCAGTTTGAACGGAGTGATCTCGTTGATCGAATCTCTGAAGCCCTCGGCATCTTTCCTAACCCCAATCAAATGCAATGGAACTGGCATTCGACTCCCGTCCGTTCGATTACTCAGCAGCCCATCTTTCGTATACGTCGTATACTCTAGCTTCCATTGAGGTACCTCGTGCTGATTATCCACGTCTGGGAGATAGAACTGGGCATACCCCAAAGGCGAGAACAACCGGTTACTCCGAGATGGTGAGTTCTCAGAGTAGTATCGTTCTTTTCGTTTCCATTTACAGTGAGGTTGATCTTCGTGTTCGGGCTTGCGACAATCGGACTTGGGCTTCTTCCGTCCCTTCTTCTTCTTCTTCTTCTTTTTCTTCTTGAGAAGGTCGCCGTCTTCGAGGGAATCGTTGGAGTCTTCTAGGTCGTCGACAAAGGAGACCCATTCCATCTCCTCCCTCTTAGCGAGCGGCTGATCCCACCCAGAGATGTTGTAACTGCCGATGAAGCCCGTCTCGTTTGAGCCCTTCTAGTCGACATTTCTTCTCACAGCTTGTCCGCTCACCTGAATAGCCTGATACCAGGCAGATACGTAGGTACAACGCTTGGTGCCACATTTACCACCACATAATCCTCCAACTTCAATTTGTTGTTCTGCGGCATACCATTAAAATCTTTGCGAAGCTCGTCGGGGAGCGAAGCGGCGTTCAGCTTGTTGGCTTTGAAATCCGCGGGCTCGCTTTCAAGCGCGTCGACTCCGATGAAGAAGAAATGGTCGAGGTTCCTGGTTTACAAAGATCGTGTCAGCGGGGCAAGGGCAAGCCTCTTAAAGACGGCGCAGCTTACATGTGTCCATAAAGATGGCCGACGATGGTGTCTTGATACCGGAGGGACAGTTCGCCATACCGCAGATACTACGCTAAGGGATCAGCGCAAGCCGATTGAACGGGCAAGCTAATGCACTCACACAGTTCTGGAAATAGTGACCCATGTGGGGCGGAACGTGACCTGTCAACCAGACCTGAACCAGAAGCATAGACGTTAGCATGGCTTCACCAAGACTTCCCCGTCGCTGAACTCGCCTGCATTCCCCGATCCCTGAACGATTCCAATTGAACCTCCAACCAATCAAACTCCAACGCACCTGGTTCATCTGAACCATCTTTACATCCGTCCACGGCTGTCGTACCATTCAAGACTCGTCAGTCGCAGTTTCAAGAACTTGGTGTTCTGACGCTCACCTTTGTTCGCATCATACCAGTACAGTGTGTTCAGACTGATCACAGCCAATCGATCACTAATGACTTCGGTGGAGAAGTATGCGCCACGTTGGAAAACGTGATAATCGTCTGCGGGAATGAAATCCGACCAGATGCTAAGTCGAAAAAAAAGGAAATCATGAGCGAAAATATCGCAGAAACGAAAGTTTAGCTTTGTCTCGACCTACTCTGTGAATTCGTTCGTGATTGACGATGGTCCAGCTTCCAAAATGTTGTGGGCTATGGAGTAACATTCAAGCTCTACAATCAGTATCGCATAATCCAAGCAGCATCGCCTGAACTCACGCCAAATATCATTATTTCCTACATAAGGTCTATCAGCCAACATTCCCCCTAATTCGCCTGCCTTAGCGTGCTCACCGATGCTAGGTATGAATATCACATGCTTCCCAAACGTCTCCGTCATCTTATCAGCCATCATTCGGTTCAACTGGTATATCTCCTTAGGAGTTCGTGGTAGTTCCCGATCGATGTCGTGTCTGGGAGGACGGGGATTTAGATTAATAGGTAGTTACGCAGATGTTGCAAAAACTTACCTGGCGTTGTCTCCTGTCCCTGTTACGGAGGAAAACGCAAATTTTCAACACCATTAATCCACCTGCATAAGCCCATTCAGGACTCACACACAACGAAGTCAACCTCGTTTGACCATTCCTTCTGTAACCAGTCGAAGGTCAAGTTGACTAGTGACATGGGAGCATCACAATCGCTGCTCATCAATGCGACAGTCAGCTGTACAGTTGATCAACGAGGATTCGTCAGGAAAAGATACATACGATACGGCTGTACCCCATTTCCCTGCTACTTTCTTGCCATCCTTCCCAAATCCAACACCTCCATGTTCGAGTTCTGCAAGGACATCTTCATCTGCTTCAATTTTCCCTTTTACTTTCTTCCCAGGTTTTCGATGACATCCAGTCTCGAAGGAAGCTCCTGTTAGATAGTAAGGGTCGGGATGAAAGTCGGTGATATGGAGGAATCGACCAGTGAGAGCTGATCATGTCATGTAAGAGCAGAGCGTCAGTTCGCCTCTCTTTTTTTTTTTTTTCAAGATCAAACCAAGAGGAATAGTAGACTGTGGGCTCCACTCACGTCTCGGTTTGGATTTCAGTGCCGATCCATCATTTGCCTGATCTAAAGTAACATCTGTTACGTCGAAAGGTTGTTGCCCAGAGGATGCGCTGACGCTCTTGAAGACCGAAGCGATGATCCAAACGCTCGAGAGAGTTGTATCAAGTCTCATGATTACGAACGTGCGGCTGGGCCAGCAGGAGGTTGTGATGAATGAAGTTGGGAAAAACGCAGTGGCTACCGCTAAACTGAGTAGTATGCCATTAGGGATGGTCGTGTGGTGAGATGATTTAAGACGAGAATAGAGTAGAGTTAGCTCGTCTGAGCAGTCTGTCTCTCATCCCAGTCCAATCCCATCGCTCTCACTGTTCCATTCATCGGTTCCATCTGGGCTGACGCGTGCAACCGACCGAAATGTTGTTGACACGCACGTTTACACTGGAACTCGTCCCTCGTTATCTTCAACATCAATATCGATTAGCATACCAGCCGACACAGCTCGGCAGAGCAGTACTGCAGGTGAGTGAGACACTCACTCCCATGACACCAGGTTACATCACTGATAGACTCCTTCCCGCCTCTCCCTGCGCACAGCTTATACCATTATGTCGCACCACTCCCACCCTTCCTCCACCAAAACTCGACACTACGCTCACCTCGCCTCCCGTATCCACCACCTTCAACAAAACCTTTCCCAGACCGAAGAACACATGTCGCAGATGGCTGAGCAACTGGCGGGTATGTCTAGATTGGGAGCTTGGGCTGGATCTCAGTGAGTCGTGCAGCAGACAATATAGGGCGAAACTTGTTTGTTGACATGCGAATTTTTGTTGGCTAGATTTATGGCGACGTCGAGGTTGTTGGACGTGGATCTGGAGAAACAGTCGGTAGTAGCAGTGGGTGGAGCTGGGACGATCGGCGATCATGAGAAAGCTTGAAAGCTAGAGAGACCATTGGAAATCGTCTTCGAGGGATCCTTTATTTTATCAGTAGTTGTATACCGTGACATACGAGGTTTCTTTTGAGCAAACAGACCGATATCATGCACAGCTCCATGATATATTATGGAATAACATATAACCTATATGATAGCCGCCCTTCCACGTTTCTTTTCCCGCCATCCCCTCTAAAAACCTTTCACTGATCTTTCTTCTCCCCAACCACTTGAGCAGCTTGTTGCCTGCTCTTTTCATCCAATTCCCTCTGTTCTCTCTCCTCAGTACGACGAGCGTATTCTTGACCGATTTGCATGAATATAATACCGATAAGACACTGTGCAAAATTAGTGACCATCAAATTAGTGACCATCAAATTAGTGACCATCAATGTTTCAGAAAACAAAAATTGCCAGGCTGCTGCAAAGCTCTGCAAAGCTCTGCAAAGCTACTCACGGCTCCAATCAAGGCATTTCCAGCTGCCAAAACCCGAACTGCCTCAACACGTTCTCCATCAGTCGGTGCGATCTCACGAGGTGGTGGTGGTGGGAGGATAGAGAAAGAAGTAGTGGTAGTTGACTCGGGGACTGGAAAAGGATTGAGCTTAGTAAGAAGTTGGGGGAAGCTAGGAATGAGGACTCACGGAAAGTTCGGAGAGAAGGGATGTGGACAGTCAAGTAGAGGATGAGAGCAGCCATGTGGAGAGCTGTGGGAATGCAACGCAGACATGAGCATTTTGTCCTTCAAACAAACAATATAACAGGTTGCGCCGCTCGACAAGGATGACAACCATTCGCAAGCGCACTTGCCACGGGAGACAGCGTCGTTGGCTGTGAAATACTTTCACCGTGGTGAAGATCGCGGCCAACTCTGCCATAGGCATTACTTGATCCTCAAAAGGAAGAATCACCATGCAGACTCTCCGTCTGGGTATCATCCCTACAGTCTGCTTGATTCTTATCCCAACATACTGTTTGGACTCCCATGCTACCATCCACCAACCACGTCCTAGTACGCACCTAAACTGCTTCCATCGAAGAACATGGCACTCTCATTCCACTTGTGGAGTTTCCAGACCAGTGGGATAACGGGACCAGCCAAAGCAGCGTGCATCACGGCTTTACAGGCACCTGGCGCCTCCCACCAAATTCCATAGAAGGTGTAAGCATCTTCGAGAGCTTTGGGTGTTATGGTTCGGTAGAGCAAGGGAATGTCAACTGCTTGACAGACGAAGATCATTCCGAGTAGGAAGGAAGTGGTGGCGAGGATGATGGTGGTAGTGAACGGCATGATGGCAGTTGGGTGGAATGAGGTTGAAGGACGAGGTCGAGGTAATGTTGTCGAGAAACAGATTTCATTTTGGAAAGTCGTTATCTACCGCGTTCTAGCGTCGGCAGTCGGCAGCTGGCCCAAATTCAACAACCGCGGGTTCTTTGTTTTCAAATCAGTCCAATCGACGACGAACATGCCATTTTGCAAATCTGATGAGCAGATCGTCGACAAGATGTACAAGGGTGGGTTTTGAGTGCATCTACCGCTCTCATTGTACGACCGAGTGAGAAGGGGTGAAATGCATCATGCTGCTTTTGGTCTTCTCCGTCCGGCACGCATCAGAGATCCTGATTGCCTAATCACTCTTTGGACTCAGCGATGGCGGAGTCCATCTCTTCGAGTACCTCTCCACTAGGCTTGGTTGGCAGCTAGGAGGTGGGGACGGAGTGTAAGCGAATTTCAATATGACTGGTGAGGGACGGTACACACTTGTTCACCCTGCTCGACGACAACATCCTGAGTAGCATCGCCGGCAATGGCGACGGCTGGCAACAGGATGGAAGATCAGCCTAACGCACTCGGTGCCATGGAGCATCGTTCTGTCCACATACTGTGCAAGGGCTCCTTCATGCCAGCCCCATTGACCTCAACCACCTTCTCCTCCCCGTCCTTCACGGCCAACACCGCCTCATTCTTCTTCTGCATCTTCTTCACCAATTGTTCGACCCTCTCAATCTCCTCCTTGGTCTTCCTCTCACTGTTAGCCTCGAACCAAGCCTTCTTGGTTTCGAGATCGTTGATGCATCTCGATACGTCAGCGCTAGTGGTTGGTGGCGGGATGGACAGAGCCAACAATGCGGAGAGGAGAGCGAAAGGGACATTGACGGCGCCAGATGGAGTGGGCGGTACGTCCTCGGAAGGAGTGGCGGTACCAGAGTCAGTTGTAGATTTCTTGCCACCGAACTTTCCCTTCTTCTTGCCACCACCGGAGAATCCACCCCAGGAGTCCTCATCGTCTCCTTTTTTCTTCATAGGGACGCCGATGGGTTCATCATCGACCTTTCGGATCTCAAGCTTCTTGACCTGGACGCAAACAACGCGTGTTCTTCAGCATACATCGCGTCCCCTCAACCTGTTTCCAACCACTCACACCATCCAAAGCAGCCTTCTCGGCAGCGCTCTCACCAATATGGACTTCCGGAACACCGCCAACATACTTGCCCTTGAACCACCCAATCAGAACGCCGCAATCCTCGATCTCAGCAGCATAAGCTGGGGTCTTGGCCTCTTCTCGTAAGCGAGTGATCTCAGTTTCTCGACGAGCAGCGTCCTCCTCGGCTTTTTGTTGACGGAATTGAGCTTGCTTGGACGATCGTTCTTGTTGGACGCGGGCCCAGTAGCTGGTGAGTGGGTGTCGGAGGAAGTGGTGAGATGATTGATTTGAAAGTGAGACGAGGTAGAGGAAGAAATCAACTCACGCATCACCTTCATCACGGTACTTCTGCGCAGAGGAGCGTTTACGACCGTATAGCTCGTCCTGTGAGCACAAGACGATGTCAATGTCACAATCACCAGGGCAAACTGAGCGGAACTCACTAATTCCTTTTGCATCGTAGTCCTCTGATCGAACAACCCACTCCTCTCCTCATACGCCTTATTTCCCTCGGCTCTTAACGCGTCCAACTCCGTCTTCAATTCCTCCCACCTTGCTTGAACCTTCTTGTTCTCGGGATCATCGAGGACCTTACGAAGTTCCTCGATCTTCGCTCTGTCGGCAGCAATGGATTCATCTACTGATGCGGTAGATGACACTTGCTTAAGAGATCGTCGCAGGGTTGTTATCTCTGCGAGAGCCTTTTTCTCGTCGATGAGTTTGAGAGTACCGGATTCGACTTGCTTGTTGAGCTCGCTGAGTGAGGTAGAGATTATGAGGATCGGACCATGGGAGGATGGGTGCTGCGTGCGAATAAACTCACGCGATGCGTCGATCGATCTCTTCCGCGTTCTTGAAAGGCATCTTGGCTCGTTGAGCTTGAAGATCCTTGATCTTCTGCTGTACTCCTTCCTGAAGACGCTTGACTTGATCAAGAGTCTTGGTGCGTTCCGTCTAAGGCGAATGTCCTTTCCCAACATTAGCTCTCGGGACTATGGTATAGGAAGGGTGAAGAGCATACCTTGGCTTGGCCTTGGGCACCTTGCAGAGTATCCATCTCTGCTCGGATTTGCGAACGGCGGTCATTCTCATTCCCAGCGGGAGAGTGGATGAGGGAGATCTTGTTGCGGACTTCATTCTGCGAGTTGCCAATAGTAGCGGGAAATGTCACAAAGCGAAATGAACGTGTTGGACGTGTTCAGCAACCAGCTCGACCCGCAAGAATTCCCTCGTGTCCATTTCTCCCCACTCACCAACTTCTCCTTGACAGCGTCGATTTCCTTGTTGATCTTATCTTGCTCTTTGTTGTAAGCAACCTGGTCCGGCTTGGCCAACTTGTCCCCCTTCTCAGCAGGTGCAGGCGCGGTTGAAGTGGACGGGGTTTTGTCTTTGTTAGCAGCGGCGGCCTTGGGCGCTGGCTTGAGGGATGCAGTTGGTGGTGGCATTATGACAGTAGGGTAGGATGGTGACGCTGTAGGGGTAAAGAGAGTGTGTGTGTGTTGCCAGATGTACGGATTATGAGTTGGCTGAGTGTAAGAGTAGCTTGTGATTGTGATTGTTCAAGTTGAGCCGCCGTGGCATCGCATTGCAAGCACGACTCGACTTGGGAAACGCTGGCGCGTGACTTTTGCACGGTGAACTCTTGAGTTTTCGGCCTTCGGGGTGGGATAGGATGGGATAGGATGGGATGAGATGGGAAGGTCAATGGAGAACGATGTCGACACCATTACAAACGTTACCTCCGATCGGACCATGTTCCTTACCATCGGCGGCGTCCTTTTAACCACCGCTGTGCGCAAATAACACCCTTCCATCACTTCATCCTTGCCAGGCTATCATCATCCCTATCCTCACCTGGTCATGATCTCCGTTACATCCACAACCTCCTCCGAATGCTCTCTGATCTCCGTCAACGGACGTATCATTGAAGTAGAGGAACCATACACCATTTACGTTATCGAACCAATGGAGGCCGCTGCACGTCCTGGGGCAAGGAGAGAGAACACTGCGGTGAAGGGAAGGATGACCGGTAATGTCGAAGTGGAACCTTCAATGTACAAGGAGGACTCGCAGCATTTGAAAGATGTGAAGCCTTTAGAAGGCTCGAACGACAAGCTCAGGATGACACTCAAGGTGTTAGGCGGTTTGGCTGCGACTATTGTCGCAAGATTCTTTTGGTCAGTGCTGTGGTCTCCGTTCACAATACTATGATGCCCAGCACTGACGACAATGTGATGGGATTGCAGGTTGAGGAATGCCACCGCAGCATCCAAATGATAACTTCAGTCAATATAATAAAGGCCTCCCTTCAGCAAGAACACGAGACCTTGGATTCGACGAGAGAACGGTCCCTAATGAAAGCGATGCGAGCGACAACTGCCCGGCAACCTTGCGACTACATAGATAGCCATTGTTTGGACGACCTGGGTGGGAAGGAGAGGTCCCGTCACCAGGTACTCTCTAAGAGTAGGAGACCTGAAAGAAAGGAAGAAACCCTAGTAGAGGAGAATACGAATGGTCAGTCCGATTCTGCATTCTCCGTTTCAATGATAAACCGTCGCTAACTATTCTCGGTCTCGTAGAGCTCTCAGGTCGCCCTTGACTGAATGCTACAGCTGTGGCGTGCTCGTCTCGTGTGTTTCATTAGGTATCAGTCGCCCTCCGTCCTCTTACGATGAAAGTGTATTGTACTGTATGATCCCACCTTTCAATGAAGTGATCCACCGAAGGGCGAACTACGGGAAAGAGTGCGATTGTCTCTCCTGTAGATGTGCGATAAAATGTACATATACCACAAGTGAACGACTTACCGAATTCCATGGCTGGAAACCCTAATCGACCCAACCGCCATGCGATGACCGGCTTCAAGGACAGGTCCGATCAACGGTTCGATCACCGCTCTCGCCCTCTCGAAGTCATTGCCAGTGCTGCAGAGTCGTTGTTGGCATCGAGCAGTCCAAGTCCTCGAGCGAGAAGATCAAACCTTTGGAGGTGGTGGCGAGGACGCGGCTGAATCGCCTCGAAGGCAGCATAGCGTTAGCCGCCATACAGGAGGAGGGAGGAGGGAGGACGGGAAACCATCGGCAGGTATGGAACCGATACAAGATGGCGGGTCATGAGCTGTGCGGCACGGACAAAGCAAGGGCTAAAGAGAAGGAGATCGCACAGGAACTGGGCATCGCTAGGGTGTTATCGGAGAAAGGGAACCATCCCAAAGTTCGAGGCGCCAGTAGTATAATGCCATGCAGGAAGAGTTCCCGGATAGCGCATTGAGCCATTGAGTACCTGCAAGGCTGGGTTTCGGCTGAGTCCTTGGCGGCCCTCAGATGTAAGGCTATTCATATTTACAAACGATGGATGGCAAGTGGTGCAGCGGTCAAATCCAGCATGTAGACCGGTCTTACTTGGATGCACAGTCAACTGCACAAAGTTAGGGTGTCACTGTAAACGAGAGGATCTCATGTTCCCCAGCGGAGTCAATCGAACAAGGGCGATGATTTCCACTTTGAGAGGGACAACAAACTGATCGTGAGATTCAAAAGGTCAAATGCCTTTCCAGAGGATTGATCATCACCGGATTCACACTTCACTGCATCCTGGAGCCCACTCTGCTTTAGTATGACCACTTCCTTGATCATTGACCCCACCTACTGGATGTAGAAGCACAAAGTAAGTGCAAAAAGCCTTTCCTCTATGTTTACCGTGGCAAATACTAATCCCTGTGCCTCAAACCGACGACGGTAGTCTGATCGACGGACTATGCTATCCCAGGAAGCAGTCATGGTGGGACAAAGTCAAGCACTCTCAGACAGTTTCCACGATGCGTTGAAATCCGCGAATGGTCCTAACAGTTCAAACTCAGGATATTCATTCGACGTCTCGCCAGTTCAAAAGGGCTACAAGTCAGATCCGGAAGGGGCAATGCCATTCGCCCTAGAAAACCATGTTACAGTTGATGTGTTGGAAACCGATTGCAGCTTAGAGAAGAAAAGTTTGATTTGGCTCTCTATGGGACACACTCTTAATTCACCAATGCAATGCTCCAGAGGAGGTTTCGGCTCCAGATGAGGTTTCGGCTACAACATACAGACCTAGCAAAAAAAGATTTCACGAAAGTAGCCGCAGAAGTGATGGTTACTCTCTCTATCTGTAAGAGAAGCAAGACCAGAGCAATTTCGTTGAAAGGGCCCAGAGTAGGACAGATTAAGAGGACACTTGTGGCTCGAGATGAATAATACGAGGCTCCGTACAACCTTCCCTCTCCCCATCCTGATGCCCATCTACAGACCACTTTCGACCGTATTTCAGGCTGCACGCGGTGTTCTGATCCAACAACATGCATCGAGACAGCTGCTTCAATATTTACACAACAGACTGTAAGCGGTCTCAGTCATACTACATAATTTCATACATAGGGAAAGGCTAGTCCGTCGAGTTGACTTAGTATCTTATGAACATTTCCTAAATTGACAGGGTCATGGGAAGAGGTAGCTCAACCCCCTGAAAAATATGACGAGCATGCGATGACAAGGGAGGCAGTTTGCCGCTATCATGGCGTTGGATCTCCCAGTAATGGACCGTTAGAGGGAGATCGGAGCCCCAACAAGATGTAACATTACTATTAAACCACTTGTATGATATGAAAGCTCCTCCCCTTTATAGCCCAGGAAACAAAGGGTACCGGTTTGAAGTCTGTTATAACGAACAAGGGAGCTGAGCAGAGATACCACTGACCACTAATGGAGTCGCTGTGTCCCGACTTTTGAGACCAAGTGGAACGCCATAGGCTCGTGCACTAGCAACGCTGGGGAACAGGTGGTCTCCACTCCATACGTCGGGAGACCGACGAGTCCGACTGTAATTTTCTTCTGACGACTTTTGATACGCCTCCCACCGAGTATATCGCGATCGTCTCACATGTGGCTCGTGGTCAGTCGTGTCGAGACACGACACCGTGACTCAAACAAATAGAGAGGATGCGGTGTGTGCGAGAACAGACAGACAGCAGGATGACGATGAAGTAGGGGGTTCAATACGTCAATGGGTGTGCGAGTGGCGATTGATCGCCACGTGGCCCATTGTACGCGTCTCGATCGGTCAACATCTTGAATTCACATTACTGATTCTCAGTCATTCTCCCTCATTCTCACCGATCTTCACCATTCTCATCGACACCTCCTTTTCACCCGGTCACCCCTACACTCGCGTTGCTTGCACCTTCTCCACGAAACCCAAAATGGACGAAGAAACAAACGACTGGACCGAGTAGTGCGTCCTGCTTTATTTCCACTTTACGCGTCCGCTAACCACTATTGCACTTACTCCTATCTTATCTACGATTCGCTCGTACGTAGTGAGCGAGAACGCCTCCTCCGAATCGCTCAAAACAATGCTCTCATTGCTTCTCTCGGGCTACAAGTGGAAGACACACCTTCTGTCAGATCAGCCACGAGTAAGACGTCTAAACCCGCATCCAAGAAGACCACGCCGAAGAGAAAGAGGGAAGATGTAGATGATACTAGCGTTAGAAGGAGAAGTTCGAGGCTGATGGGAATGGAGGCGGAGGGCGAAGCTGCTGTTGAGTTTCAGAAAGTGAGCGAAACGGTATCCTTGCTGGATCAGCAGCGAGTTTAACTTTCCCTGGCTAGGAATAGCTGATGTTGAACCTTTGCCACCTCTTCAGCAAGAAACACTGGCTCGGGAAGAGGAAAGAAAAGCAGCTCGAAAAGTCCGAGCTCCCAGAATGAAGCTTACTGAGATGATAGAAGATGAGAAGAGCTCATTAGGATCTCAGGCGGCCCTTGTGCGTTACGTCCCTGTCATTTCCCGGCTTCCTGCTAATATCCCACTTCCATTTCAGGAAACTACCCTGAAGTTCCTCTCATCGAAATCGGTCTCCCGTCCTTCACCTTCTTCTCTTCCTTCTCTCTCGGCCCCAATATCGGCGAAACAGAGAACGACAGAAGACCTCAGATTACAAGAAGCGTTTCAAGGAATGGAATTGAAGTCCTCGAAAAAGGTGACGCAGGACCGTGTTTATAGTATGGTTGTTCATCCTATGAAGGTGAGTTGGGGATCATATACTATGCGGATGATAGAGAGGAGAAGGTACAGTGATGAACTAGATAAATTCATGAACAGGAAAGGACGGTGGTCTTCGTGGGAGACAAACGGGGTCAACTTGGAATGTGAGCACCTTTTCACTCCTTTGAACAAGCTGCGATATCCAACAGCGTATTGCCTTCCATAGATGGGATGCAGAATCACCTGCGGTCGAGCACGAAGATGCAGATGGCGAGCTCCAGTTGAACGGCTCAGACCCAGTAGAGAGTAAGAAATTCATTGGATCAATATGGAGGATGCAATTACATGCTTCAAGTAGTATTTCATGCCTGAAGGTTGATCCTAGTGATGGGCAGAGTGTGAGTGTTTGGCTCGAGTCCTTTGTTGGTGATTATATCTGACGAATGGGAGGTGCTAGTTATTCTCTACCTCCTATGACTGCTCTTTCCGTCGTCTCTCCCTCCAACATGCCATCTCGACCGAGATTTTCGCGCTACAAGATGAAGACCACCTTATCAACCATTTCGATTTGACTCCTACGGGACAGGAAGCTTGGTTGGTCGATTCGGGAGGAGGATTGAGCCATGTGGATATGAGAGAAGGAGGTGGAAGGCGGAGATGGGAGATCTCAGGTGCTGGGAGTGGACAGAGGAAGTTGGGTGGGGTTTCGATTAATCGTGAGTGGTAATCAGGTCGACTGAGCAGTATCCGAGGCTGACATTCGAGAGCCATGTTCAGCGTCGATGGAGTACCTCATTGCCACGGCAGGCAATGACCGATGCGTGCGGTGAGTTGACCTAGGTCATAAGCTCGCAACCTGCCTTTGAGCTCATCTTGAACACCGTACCTATAGTATTTGGGACTCCCGCTATTTCTCCGACATCAAGATGCACCCGTACTCCCACATCGACGGAGAAGATCCCCTTCACATGGGACCTCGATCCACTCCTCCGTCACAGGATACTTTCTATCCCGACTTTGAAGCGGATTACGACGCTGTGCAGGGTGCATTATCCAAGAAGGCCATGGGAGGGATGATGAAGGCCGAGTACGCGCATGGGAAGAGTTGTAGTTCCGCTTATTGGGATAATTGGGGAAGACATTTGTTAACGACGTCGTATGATGACAGGTTGAGGAGTGAGTGTGTGATGTCGTGATTTACACGCTCGCACAGCTAAAGAATCAACTTCACCCCTTACAGTCTTCGAGTTCGACGCCAAATCTCTCACCGCAAAAGCTCCTCTCGATGGTACCATTAAAGAAACCCGCTCAGTTAAACATGACTGCCAATGCGGAAGATGGGTGACCGTTTTAAAGGCGCAATGGAGCTTGAACACGAATTATGCTCCGCATTTTACAGTGAGTGTCTCATGTCAAGCTTCAGGTGACAAGGATGGCCTATTAAAGTCTACCGCCACCAGGTTGGAGATATGAAACGGAGACTGAAGATCTATTCATCGACGGGTCTTCAACTTGCCGACCTCGGGAACCGGGATGTGTGAGTTGACGTTGCATCGTGGCCTCATCACCTCAACCTGATGGTAGCCCGATTCCCACTCTCACAGTATTACAGCCGTCCCGGCCGTCACTACCTCCCATCCCTATCATGTCAACAAGGTATTCGGTGGCAACGCATCGGGGAAATGTCAATATTGGGCTCCGAAAGAGGTTGATGATGATGTTGTTGTTGAGAAAGAGGATGAGGTGATAGATGTAGGTATCGAGAGAGCAGATTGATTCATCTGATGTCTGTATCTCGCTCGCCATGTGAAGATCGAACTTCGTGTGAATAATAAAAGAAACAGCGAAGTGAAGAACAAAACCCTCCTGGTCCCTAAAAAGAATATGCACATCCCAGGCCAATATCAAGCCTTCATCTCTCCCTCCCTATCCCCTGAGTCATCACCTTCCCCATCCACCTCCCCACCTCCATTCTTCTTCCACTCTTCCACCCATCTCTCAATCCGTCTGACATTCTCTTCCAACTCTCCTTCCCCTCCATCCGATTGTAACTCCACCACGATCTCCGGGGCATAGGATTCGAGCGTTTCGGCGAGAACGACTTGCATGATTTCTGCTGTGGTGTTTTCTGTTATTTTTTGTTGAGAGTATTTCCTGTGACACGACAGAGAAGGATGGGTCGGCTTTTGATACGTAAAGACGATTGATTATATATGACAAGATTGGGGAACTCACCTTCCTTCTAATCTCTCGTAAAGAATTCCATTATCAGTCTGCAACACAACCACCAAATCTATCCACCGTTCCGGAAACAATGATGGCGCATGATGTTCGAGAATGAAGCCTGATCAAGGTAACAGGTAAATATGACGACGAATAAAGAACATGATTAGAAGGTTCAAATGACTTACCTGTCTGAGCTGGTCCATCTATTGGGTTCAGGATGGTTTCTAGATGATCTAATAACTGGAGGGAAAGCATGGAGAGGAAGAGTGTCAGTGAGGTAATCGTAGTTTAGTAATGAGCAGGTAAGGGTCTGGGGGTGTGAGGTTCACAATAAACCCATCATTGTGACTACCAGTACCAGGATTAGACATCGCTCGGCTAGAGGAGATGTACCCCTCGTTCAAGTCTGGCCAGGATGTGAGACTGGTAAAGCAATCCGTGTAAAGATCGCTCTGCCGACGACGGAATGGCATCCGTCCACCTCCGCTCGCTAGACCCCTCTCATCATTCCAATCACTCACCCGATCCTCATCTACAATCCAACATCCCCACTCCTCATCCCAACCTTCATGTAAACCTTCCTCCTTGACAATCTCGCCGACGTTCAGATGCTTCAACGGACTACTCTCCGGCGCCGATGCAGAGAGCAGGGAAGCGTGTGTGGATTTACCTGTACCTGGAGTTCCGGTGAGGAGTATGATAGGATGCTGGCGAGGAAAGTGGGTTGTCATGTTGAGTGAGTGGGTTAGATATGTTTGTGGGATGGTGGATGGTCGATGAGGATGGGTTGAATGGCCGATGTGACCTTGGGTTTGCTGTTGGTTGTCTCTACTGAAATTCCTGAATTTGCCACGCGAGAATGTGACCACGTGACTGCGGAATGATGGCCCAAGTGTTCTTACCACGTCATTACACTCCAGAATCTTTCCTTCTTCCCCCTCGCGTGGTTATCACTCTAACATTTCGGCTCAGAGGGCGACTTCCTACTCGACGACTATCAACGACTGCATTCTTCCACTACCATCCACCTTATTCCTCTTCATCACCGACTTCCATCATGTCACTACTCGCTCCTCTAAGGTATCTCACCACCTCAATCGCAAGCACTTCTCGTCTCCCAGTTCTCTCTTTCTCCCGTACGCTCACCACCACTCAAAACCCTTCCTCTCCTCGTCAACCACACGACCTCTCAGCTCAACTCGATCGCCGTAACAAGACAGCGGATATCGCGGGAAATGCTATATTGTCTGCTTTCGTAGGAATCGATGTGGAAGGTATAGCCATTGGTGGAAGTAAAGCCAAGAAAATGAGAGAAAGTCTTGCTTCAGTTACCGATTCTTCATCGGTATCGGATTTCCTATCCCCAACGTCCTCCTCATCCCTCCTCACCTCTTCAACATCATCTCTATTGTCCTCATCCCTCGAGCAACCTGGTTATTCACCCACGTCAATCCCACCGAAGGAAGATCCAATCCTCAATCTGTTAACCAATCTTCTGATGAAGCATGGGAACAAGGAAGGTGCACGAAAAATCGTAGTGGAGAGCTTAAGGGAGCTGTGAGTATCTTGGTCCTTCCAGATGATATCCATCGCTTCACTCAAGCTAATCCAAGCCACCGTTCTCTCACTCTAACAATAACAGCCAACGAACCACCCACAAACCTCCACTCCCGCTCCTCCACTCCGCCATTCTCCTCTCCTCACCTTCAATCCGTCTCACCTCCCTACGTCGCTCTTCCAAAATCCTGCAAATACCATCAGCTCTAACGGCTCGTCAACGAACTCGAACAGCTATCATGTGGATCCTCAAAGCTGCTGAGAAAGGACGCGGTGGTGGGTTGACGAGAGGACAGAGGATAGCTAGGGAGGTATTGGGTGTACTTGAGGGTGGCGGAGTCCTCGCGAGGAAGGAGGAGGTTCATAAGTTGGGAGCAGTGAACAGGTGGGTTGGAGTGTCAGCAGATGCTTTTTCTTTATGGAAATCGTCCACTGACGGTTGCGTTTTGCATTTCCTCAGATCGAATTTGAACACTCGATAGATGGGTAATGAAGCGGATTTGACGACCTGGGAAGGAGATGATGAAAACAGAGATCAGCATCTTTTAAGAGTGTGATCCAGTGATGGAGACGTTGATGAGCTTCGGACGTTGACCGATGCATGTTGCCCACCCTTGATATCATGCATGCACATTATCAATCACAATTTCATTGGCAGACAATGGCGAGTCGAGCTTTGGTCTGTTGTTCCGACCACAAATACGGCGAGAACCGTCTGTAAGGATGCAAACATAGGGCTAGAGGTATGAAGGGCATCAACGGCTATCAATCGCACGTCAGGTCTATTTGGAGGTTGGAACATTTCACGAGAATTAGGCAGAGAGATATAAAAAAAAAGAGGATAAGAAGGCCGTTCTTCGGACACAAAGAAAAAGAATAACTACTGGATGAGAAAAAAATAAAAGCCAAGCTACCACTTGAAACGGAAAGAGCCCGCCAAGGTTTCGAAAGAAGAGAAGAAGCGAAAAATGCTGCTATCGCCGTAAAGAAGTTTCATTCCCCCCGGAACGCAGTCATCTCCTCCACACCCGAACTCCCTAGTACTCGACATCCTCCTCAGCGTCAGCGGTGTCAAGAGCGACCTCCTCGTAGTCCTGTTGGTGATGATGACGGTCAATTGCTGACATCACGACTAAACATCCGAATCCGTTGCTCACCTTCTCCAAAGCAGCCAAGTCCTCTCGGGCTTCGGACATCTCACCCTCCTCCATACCCTCACCAACGTACTGCAGCGAACCGTGAGAATCAGCACGCACATTCAGATCAGTGAAACAATGAATATTCCCCCGCAACTTACCCAATGGACGAAAGCACGCTTGGAGTAGAGCAAGTCGAACTTGTGGTCCAATCGAGACCAGGCCGAGGCGATCCTGTGTAAGGGTTGAGGAGTCAGTCCCTTGTTGGGAATAGTACGTAAAGGCGAGTGCACTTACGACGTGGTGTTGGCCAACATGCAGAGGGACCTGGAGACCTTGGCAAGGTCACCACCGGGGACGAGCGCAGGTGGCTCGTTGCAGAAACCAAGCTTGAAACCGGTTGGGCACCAGTCGACGAACCTGTGGATAGCATATGAGATAATGTTGATAGACAGACCCAAAGAAGGGACAGGCGGGACACTCACTGGATGGTCCTCTTGGTCTTGACGGAGGTGACGGCGGCGTTGGCGTCCCTGGGAACGACGTCTCCTCGGTAAAGCAAGCAACAGGCCCTGCGATAGCGTCGGCAGGTTAGCATGCAGCCTTTTAAACGGCTCGAGCTGCAGGAAACGCGATATACTCACATGTACTTGCCCTGACGGGGGTCACACTTGACCATCTGGTTGTTGGACTCGAAACACGAGAAGGTCATCTCGGCGACGGAGTTGACCTCGTGGAAGGCCTTGTCAGCTGAGACGATTGGAGCGTAGGTGGCCAATGGGAAATGAATACGGGGGAAGCTGTGTGTGATGAGAGACTTTGTTAGCTCGAGTTCTGTAGAGAAGAATCGACTCGAAGACTCACGGGACCAAGTTGGTCTGGAACTCGTTGAGGTCGACGTTGAGGGAACCGTCGAATCGCAAAGAGGCGGTGATCGAAGAGACGACGTGAGCGATCAACCTGTTGAGGTTCTGGTAGGTCGGCTGAGCGATGTTGAGATTTCGCTTGCAGATGTCGTAGATGCTGGTTTACGGATTTACCATCAGTTAGCGTGCTTTCTGATTAGTTACAAACTACGACCACCACTCACGCCTCGTTGTCAACCATGAACGAACAGTCAGAGTGCTCGAGGGTAGTGTGAGTGGTCAAAACAGCGTTGTATGGCTCAACGACTGAGGATGACATCTTTGGGGATGGGTAGACGGCAAACTCAAGCTTGGACTTCTTGCCGTAGTCGGTAGAAAGTCGCTCGAGGAGGAGCGAACCGAAACCGGAACCAGTACCACCACCGAACGAGTGGAAGAGGAAAAATCCTTGTAGCCCGGAACAGGCATCGGCGAGACGACGAACTCGGTCGACAACGTTGTCGATGAGCTCCTTACCGACGGTGTAGTGACCACGAGCGTCTGGAAGCGATTATACCCAAAAAAAAAAAAATCAGCTCGACGAAATACAAACCACCTCAGAAGGCGATCACTCACAGTTGTTGGCAGCATCCTCCTTACCGGTGACCATGGTCTCCGGGTGGAAGAGGGACCTGTACTTGCCGTTTCGGACCTCGTCAATGACGTTAGGCTCGAGATCGACCTGGAGTACAAGCAGGCGGTGTATGTAATCAGCACACCCCTCTGCTGATCCCAACTCTCGCCAAAGCGCCCATCAAGAATCCTGTCTAAACTCACATACAAACTCCTCGGCACGTGCTTGCCGTTTCCGGTCTCGCTGAAGAAGGTGGAAAACCCATCGTCGGCGTGAGAACCGTTTGGGTCAGCGAGACGACCGTCCGGCTGGAGCGTAGGAGAGGTAGTATGAAGGAGATGTCAGTCATAAGGGTTTGAGAGGGGATGAACAGGAATCAAGAACCCACGTTCAATCCATGCTCGACAGTGTAGAGCTCCCAGCAAGCGTTACCGATTTGGACACCTAATTGATAAGAAAGGAGTTGACGACCATGAGTTAGGGAGAAGTTCCGAAAGAGGAGGGATAGATCATAAGGGAGTAGAGGATGTGAAGGGAAGGGGGGAAGGAGGTGTGAAAGATGACTCACCGGCTTGACCGACGTGAAGCTGTTGAAGAAGCGCCGGAGATTCAAACAATAGTCAGTCAATGAACATCACAAAAGACGCTGGCAAAATCCCCCCCCCCCCCCCCCCTTCCCAACCCAAAAAAAAATGGTCAACACATCTTTCCTTCATGAACCGTTTATTCGTCGAAGAATTCGGCTTCCCTTCTTCCCACCTACTCCACTTGAGCGCCTCGCGATCACGGAAGAAAGTCCCCCCCCCCTCCTACCAGCTCTTAATCCATCTAAATCCCGTAAACGCCAACGCCCGACACCCTCTGATCCTCCTGGCTCAGACAACGATGTTCTGATCACCTTCCACGATAGGGGTTTTTCTTCGTCGCCAATCCACGACACATCATAACACATCAATCCTTTGATGAGACCGAGCACGCGCCCTTCTCGAGCATCATCTTCACGACTATCTCTTTTGATCTTTGTACTTTTGACCTCCGTATGCTGCAACGATGAACGTCTCATCACCGTCTCATCACGTCACATCACTCCTCTTCCGAATTCAGTCCTCCATTCAATCTCCTTCTCGAGACGCTGCACTGCTAAGCTCCTCTCCAACCTCCTCGCACCATCCCTTCCCCTCCAAGCACCAAAAAAAAAATCCAATCCATAACCCCCCAACACGTACCGAGATAACTTCTCTCATCTTGAAAGAATTCCGATATGTGTTTGGGAGGTGGGGTTTAATTTAGGGGAAAAAAGAAAAGGGAAATTTTGATTTGAGGATTTGACCAAAGGAGTGAGGAAGAGGACTGTTTGTTTGTTTGTTTTGAATCGGAGGGTGGGGAGACGGGAGACGGGAAGAGGGGGAAGGAGGAAAGATGATGATGGTAGGTTTGGATGACAGAGTTCATGTGAAAGAATGTGTTTTTACGAAGATTCCAAGGATAGACCATGTTGATCGAGTAAACCACAATCGAGGGACCAGACGGTCAATCAACAGAGAGAGAGAGAGAGAGAGAGAGAGATTCCCCATTTGGTTTTTTTTTTGGGGGAAGAGGAAGAGAGAGAAAAAGAGAAAAAAAGAGAGAAAAAAAAACCCCCCCGGGGAGGAAACGATCAACAACCATACCGAATCCGAAGCGATGTTATCAAAAACACCCCATAACAATGACACCGTGATTATAGGATATCAAATTCGATTGTAGAATTGTAGATGATGCATGTCCGAGTATAGATGATGGTGGTAGAGAGTAAGTGGCGGTGGTGGTGTGTATGAAGGAGATACAGAACGAGAATAAAAAGGAAAGAAACAAAGAGAGGTTCGTCAGTCTTTTGGGTTTTTCCTTTTTCTTCTTTCTTCTTCTTGAGAAACAACTTCTGGGATTGGTAGTGGGGGCGGTGGTGGTGGTGGTGAGGTGAATAGACTCCAAACTGGTCGAGCGATATCAATTCTTCATTTCAAGGAAATGATATTCGTATCAACCAGTCATCCCAAATCCACTTTTGAACTCCCTCCCTCCCTCCGCACCACCACCCGACTTCCCACCCCCTCCCTTCCTCTCTCTCTCCTAACAACGATCCCAACCCACTCACCTCTTCAACAACAAAGAATACCAAGCGATATCAAAACTTGACGTACCTGATGGTCCAAGCTGGATGACTGAAGATGGGTGGATGGATGGATGGTGAAGGTAAGGAAAGGGACGAACCAAGGACCCAAGGAAAGGGATTTGTTTGGGTTGAGAGGGGGGGAAGGGGGGCGCGACGCGTCCGGCGGGGAGGTTGGTAAGCGTGAGAAAGTGGGAAAGTCGGGGTTGGGCAGAGAGAGGAGGGGGGTTATCAATCCGAGGTGGCGAAGCAACGCGTTCGGGGGCAAGGAAAAGGGGTGAGAATGACGTGGAATTGGAGATGACGAATGGGAGGCCGGGGGTGGGGACGGGGGGCTACTTGCTGCCGATGTGTCACGGTCAGTGTACCCTTACTTACCTCCCTCCCTGGGTACGATGACTTAATGCTTTCAACTCTCTACCTAAACGATGTTGATTATTGGTCGCCCGACTGTTATAAAAAAATACAGTAGCAACCAAAACACCCGACAGGCGCCCTCATCCACCACTCCCCAAGGCGAAGGGTTATCACTCGGGTGTGTGTGGGCAATCACATTTGAACAGTTGATATATGTTTTGGAGAGAGAATCCTTACATCCATCCAACTAGCAATACGAAATGACCTTAACATCCTGATCCCAGACTCTTTCTATTTCGTCGTCTTTTCCCATTACTTTTTATTTAAATTAACTGTAACTCTGTACAAGAAAGTAAATCATCTCGATCCCTTCCACGGCTGGAATACCCGGCTTGGGAAATAAGTTAATCGTTCGAGGCCCCAAACAACCCAAAAAGCACCTGGTACCCGATTCCCCAGAATCCCTTCCCTCCACCTCGTCGTCCAATCCCAGATTACGAAATTCAAATCCCAAAAGGAAAAGGGGGTCGGTTTTAACAAATCCGGTCAAACCCGCGGTGTAGCATTCATTTGAAAGGGAGCCAGGGAGCCGAGCCGAGGGGGCGGGGGCGGGGCGGGGAGGGGGAGGGGGGTTTGCTTGTTAAGCAAAAGAAAGCAAAAAAGGGCGTTCGACGGTTGAAAGGTGAAAGACGTTTCCCATCAAAGTCGTTGGAAGAGTCAGTCGTTGACATATCATAAACGTAAAACAGTAATCATTCAATTTCCTCATAAGAATTCCAACTAACGGGAAAAAGGGATACTGCTTGTCTGATCATCGCCACCAACTAGGGACAACCTACCACTTTTACCTCACAAGACCTCTCTCTCCGTTTCAAACACACACACACCCTTCACGTCATCTACGTCACGCGAATAGGTTGTCAAAGCAAAACCTCCAAACCTCAATTCCTTCGTTTCGACCTATAACCATAGGTCAGAACGACTCAATCTATCACCCTCACAAATAACGAGAATGGCAGGGAAAGACGTGGTGAAGAAGACCATCAAGGTCGATATCACCTCTGATGCCATCTGTGAGTTTTTATTAATACGATCGTTCTGAGATGCATTCGGGTATCTCCGTTGAGGGGAGGGGGAGGGTTTTCCTTTTTTTCTTTTTTTTTTTGGTTTGGGTTCGGAATGTTATTACTGATGTCAAACCTCCTAAACCTCCTTCTCCCGTTCGTCATTTTCATCATCTTCCCTTTTACCGAAAACCTCCAATCCAGGCCCATTCTGCATGCTAGGTCTTCAAAACCTTCGTCGTGCAATTCAATGTTCTCGTACCGCTGAACTAGGATTAGATTTCCAAATCGAATTTCATCCATTCTTGTTGGATCCAAGTTTAACCGAAACTCCTGTATGCAAGAGATCGAGGTATGTTGAGAAATTCGGCAAGGATAGGTTTGAAGTTGTCGAGAGGAATCTAGTCGAGAGAGGGAAGAAAGCTGGGATTGATTTGTAAGTCGGGATTGAAGGAAAGTGGTAATTTTTTTCGGATTTGAGGGGATTGGAATGCTGACCTCCTCTCCGTAACTCCCAACTCCTTCCTTTCCCTCATGATTGTCAAAAATGGCTAAACCATTTACTTGTTCGATTCTTTTCCATCGCCTTTCAATGTAAACCACCACCATCGCCGACCATATATATATTCCCTCGCCACCCCCCGCCCCCCCCCCCCCCGGCCACCCTCCTTCACAGCAACCTAAACGGCATGACATCTTCCACAACAACCTACCATCGACTCATTCACCACGCCTACGCCGTTGGTGGTCAACAACTCCAACTCCCTCTCATCGACCGTCTTAACCAAGGTTACTTTGAGAAAGCAAAGGATATCGGTGACAAGCAATGGTTGGCTCAAGAGTCAGTCGAGGTTGGAGTTTTCAAGACTCAGGAAGAGGCTTTGGAGTGGTTGAATGGTCAAGATGCTTTGCAAGAAGTCAAGAAAGGTTTCAAGAGAGCTTCCGTGAGTTCCATGTTTGGATGTGGGGGGGGGGGGAGGAGGGAGGAGGAGGAGGAATCGATCAAATCTCCCCCCCCCCCCCCCCCTTTTCAATCAAATTCCAGAAACAACAACATACTTATCTCTATGTCCCTTATGTTTCATCCACAGGACCTGGGAATCACCGGTGTCCCCTTCTTCGTGTTCGGTAACAAATACGCAATCTCCGGTGCTCAACCTCCTGAATCCTTCTTCGAGGTATTCCAAGAAATCTCCAAGGGTGAAGTTCTCCAATGTTCTTCCTGTACCGGTGGACCTAGTGGGGATATCCAGATGGAGAAGACGGAGAAGGAGAGTGGGACGTTGAAGGACGACGTCATGTGTGTTCAAGGTGAAGTGGCTGGGGAAGTTTGTGCGACGGATGCCGCTTGTGGACTTGGAAATGGGAATGGGAATGGAAGGGAGGTGGTAGTATGAGGTGGGGGGGGGGGGGGGGGAACGATACAAGAACGATTCTTCTTCTTTTCTTTTCTTTTCTTTTCTCTATACTTTTCGCTTCCATCTTCCTCTTCTTCTTCTTCTATTCTCCTGTCGATCGGTTGTACATGTATGACCTCCTTTCCTGTCTTCCTCCCTCCCTCCATGTTTTTCCACTATTCCCTCCTCCCCTTCCTCTATTTTGTCAGAAACTAGGTTGTCGAAAATTCGCTCTTTTTTTGCTTATTGTTGGTGGTGTAATAATGTCTTCCATCCTCTTGATTCACATGTTTATACACGGTGAATGATTATTCAGGTGTGTTACTACGCTACACTTCTTTGCTCTGGGCATGTTAACCAAAAAAAAAAAGCCGGCAGTGAAAACCCGGTTCAGGGTTGAAAAGTTTCGCGTCCTTGCATTTTAGGCAGCGTTGAGAGTGCCCGGATGGCCATTGGACAGCAAAAAAAAACGAGCAAATGAACGAAACATGAATGTCATCAAATCGCACCATCCTACACATCCTCCAACCAGAAGATCCATCTGTACATCAAGCCACTATCTAGTTGTCCTTCAACGACCTCTTTTTAAATAAAAACATAAAAAGAGACCTCAGGTTGCCAGCGAAAGCTGATGCCACGTCTTTTACAACGAGCTGGGAGTCTCCTCCTCGTTATTCGTCGCTCAATTCATTCGAGTTGTCCATCTGGTGTGAGTATTCAGTACCTCGGAAGGAGCTAAAGCCAAGAAGGATATGTAAAAACAATTATGAATGATGAGCGAATTGAAGTAGAAAAGAAGAAGGGAAGGGAGGAAAGGTCGATGAATTTTAATTTTGGAACGGGGGAGTGAGGGGAGATGCGCCAACGTGAGAAAGGCGACGGCGGGGGCGATTGCACCGCGTCGGATGGGTTTGTAGAGAAGGTTAGCTAGCTAGCTATTGACTGTGACTGACTGGTTAGTGCAAGTATTACAAGTAGAGCATCCAACCTCTAGCTTCGTTATTCATCTTCGACATCTCTCAACTCGCAATGTCAACACACCCTCCCGAAGCAGATCCTGTAGATACCCCACCAATCGACGAAACAATGGAGGAGGGTGAAGAGGGTTTGGATGGGTATGGTTAGTTGCCTCATCTGCAATAATGGAGTGAGGAATAAACCCCGCTGACCGGCTCGACCCCATCAATTTGTATCAGCTTCATCGAGTCCACCAAGCTCAGAGGAAACTTCCACGTTGACTTGGATCGTGAGTTCTGGATCTGGCAAATCTACAGAGAACCGAGTTGTTCTTTGCTGACTCTTGATGTGCACGATTGTCATCGGTGGTTTACAGGCTTGGTTCACCTCTCTACCTGGTCATGATTACTACTGCGAAGTACTCGAAGATTTTATTGAAGATGATTTCAATTTGACGGGTCAGTCTTCACCCAACTACAGTTGTTGACTCTCCTCAGCTTATAAGCTACTTCCCACTCCAGGTCTACAAAGCCAAGTTCCATTCTGGAAGGAAGCGTTAGAGATGGTATTAGACGTCGAGCCAGGTAAGGCCCACCCAATTGATGATTTTATGAGATTTGTAGACTGATTCAACGTTAAACCAACATCCAGAGGAAGACTCTCATACTATTCCGGACATTTCTATCATCGAATCATCGGCTGAGCTGTTGTACGGATTGGTGCATCAAAGATTCATCTTGACCAAGGTTGGATTACAGCAGATGGTGAGCCCATTTGTCATCCCTCCATCCCTACACAATCTGACTCTCCGTCATCATCCAGGTGGAAAAATACGAACAATGCAACTTTGGAGCTTGTCCTCGTGTCCTCTGTCATTCCACACCGGTATTACCTTGTGGTCGATCGGATTCTCCAGGATTGGATACTGTCAAGTTGTACTGTCCGAATTGTGGGGATATCTATGGACCTCCCAGCTCAAGGTATGCTAACGTTGATGGTAAGTGGGATCCTCGCAGAAATGAGTTTATTTGGACTCGGGACTGATGAGGAAAGAGACGGTTCAACCTGGACAGGCGCTTTCTTCGGAACAACATTCCCAATGCTATTCTTCCAAACTTACCCCGAATTCCTTTCCATGCCATTCTGTTCTCCTCCCACCGACTCAACCCCCGGCGCTCCTCCAACCCCAACCACATCGACCGGATCGATAGTTCCCTCCACTCTCGGCGAAGAATCGACTGATCGACTACCATCTGGAGATGCCACCAACACCGTTGTCAATCCGAATGCAAATGGAGGGCAAAGATACCCTCATGGTGGAGTATACGAACCTAGGATTTATGGTTTCAAAGTGTCTGAAAGGGCTAGAAGTGGACCCAGGATGACTTGGTTGAGACAGAGACCTCATACCGCGGACGAGTTGGAGACCGTTGATTGGAGAGGGAGGTTTGTGGATAGCGATGCGACGGGGAAGGAGGATCCGAGTGCTGGACCTAGCGGGCAGGGAGGTGGGAGTGGGAGTGGAAGTGGAAAGTTGTTTGACGACGAAGAGGAAGAGAAGGATGAAGAGAGTGAAGAGGAGGAAGAGGAAGACGCAAACGCAGCGAAAGATGATGGTGCAGCTGCGGGACAAGGGATACAACGAACCGTTGCCGCTACCACGATGACCATTACCACCGCCACCACTGCTACACCCGACATCAGTCTTCAACTTCCACTTTCCAAACTTCTCGCACCTATCCCTCCCGCATCGCACCACTTCCTTCCTACTCCTGCATCTCGCCGACGTCGTCGTAACCCCGCGTACTCCGAAACGGAGACGGAATCCGAACTCGAAACTCCCGCTGAGGACGCTACAGATCGACCTTTGGCATGGCATGAGAGGAGGAAGAGGGTGGTAGTCCGACGTGGGAAGGAAGTCGAACTTGCACCAAAGGGTAAGAGCGTGGTGTCGTTTGGGAATTTGCTTCAGACTGTGGAGGATGAGATGGTGGAAGGTGTCGTGGCTGTGTAAGAAAAAGAGAGTTGAGGGGCCATGGTAATTTAGATGTCTTAGTGGGCTTTCAACCACATCTGTATATTCAATCGCATCATGCTCGCGCCAACCATTGGATCAACAATCACCCTTATCGGGGGATTTTGAAACTGGGAACAAAACCCATCGTCGAGCGTAAACGCAAATGGAGTATCAAAAAGGGTCATCCACCCAACAAGGTGGGAAGTCACTACGACTACAAAGAGTATATCGTATTCCCAATCCTACTCCCATCTACGCCCACAAAAAAAAGACTCGAAGACAGACACCAAGAAAAAGAAGATGGCGAAAGAGGTTTAGTGACCTGCTTGCCTCCTGCTCTCCTGAATGACAGCTTGGAGCTCCTCGAGCTTCCTCTTTGATCGGAGGAGCGTACCGAGCTGAGTAGTATAGAAAATTGAAACCGTCAGCGTTGTTGTTGGACGTTAGATCAACCTCTCAGTTAGAGGAAGGTTGAAAAGTCAACAAGATGTCACTCACCCTCTTCTTGGTGAGCTTCCTAGCCTTCTTGTCCTTTGAGTTCCTCAACAACTCCATCACTCGCTTCTCGTATGGGGAGAAACCACAGACTTCTCGGACAATGGACTTGACGAAAACCTTCTTCTCGCTGTTTTTGGAGATTTGATGTTCAACGTGATAGAGAGGAGAGAACGGAGTATCGACATAACAGTCAAGGATGACATCAAGGTTTGATAGTTGTGTTGTATCGCGGTTGAAATATTTATGTCGAGGTTGTTCAGAAAACACCCGAGATGATCCGTGTCCAATTCCAAGATAACCAAAAATCCAACCAATCCATCCAACGAATGACCAATCCCAATATATCCGCGCATATCCAACGATGTGAACAAGCCGAGAAAGGGATGAGAATAAGCAAAAAGTAGAAAAAAAAAAATTCAACACCGTCAGTATCTGCAATCTCATTGTATTGCATCGCATGGACGCACGTCTGGATACCCTTCCTGTGGGATGGTTGAGTCTTCCTTGCGATGACAGTGGTTGGTCGACCCTTGTTCTGACCGAATCGGAAGTCTGTGAAAGTGGAAAAAATTGTTATAGGTCAGTATCGGAGAAAACAGAAATTTGTTATACAGCCAGCGTCTTCGGGTGGAGATGGATTGGTGAATTGATGACAATGGATGTTTCTCCATTGAAGAACAACGACCTAGTCTCGTCCTTGCAGTCATCGCTCTCCTTCTTCGTTCTTCCCACCCATCTCAAGGACCGACCATCTATCATTCCCGTCCTTCATTCAGAGTCCAACCATGTCAGCGAGCACGGTATTCCTCCATATTCCACTCAATCCACCCTTCTCTCCATCTCCATTCCTTAAGATCGGTTCTCCAATGCCATCCACGAATACCCACTGGATCGGGGAGCCTTGCCGGCCGCGTCAGTCATCTCAACGTCCGTCATTTTTGCTTGATGGGTGATTCTTGAGGTGTGAGGTAGTGTGTCTAGGCGTGGAGGGTGATGAGGAGGTCCTGGTAGGGAGGGATTAAGCGCGGCAGGAGGGGAAGTCACGGAGAAGCGCAACTGCGCCTAAATCAATCGGCGATAAGGCTCAAGGTGATGTGGCAGATGCCAGACCTTTGCCACCCGCTTATCACCCTTGTCATCGTGGTAATTACGTGGTATTGGGATTACGTGTTCCTAGCCTGCGCCTGACGTCATGCGGTATGAAAGGGGAATCATAACATTGGCGAAAGCGTTCCCTCAAAACCATCTACCCAACTCAAACCCCACTCTCATCCCATCTCATTTCCACCAAACTCACATCTTTCACCATGGCTTGGACAGACGGCATCCTCATCAAGGTCGTCAACATCATCGTCTTCTTCTTCTCCCTCTCCGGTAACATTTACAATTCCGTCTCGCCGGAAGGTACCTATGTCGGTGGCAAAGAAACATACATCACACCGAGTTACTATGCGTTGTGGATTTGGAGCTTGATTCATTTGTGTTTGTTGGGCACGATGATCTACCAGTTCAGTGAGTGGACAATTGGAGTTGTATGGTCTCCCTGCGAGCGTTATCCCGTCGGCATGATTGGAACGTGGGAGTTGGGAAGATGTAGCCCGCGGGGTAAGCAACGCGGAATGTGTGTGTCGCTACATACGACTACTCTCATTTCAGATGCGCAGATGGGTCTGATTCCCTGATTCTAGAGATGCAACATCTTTGTATTTGACCCGCTAATATGTTACAATCTCCGTTCACAGCTGACAAAGGTAAAGCCATCATCGTCGATGGTCTCTCTTGGCGATTTGCTCTTCTCGGTGTTCTCAATGCCGTGTACACCTACGTCTGGGGACGAGAGCGTCAGTCCTCCATTCCGTCTATCTATTCCCCTCAGAATGGCGTGACTGAAAAAGTCAATCTACCTTCGCAGACTACGTCGTAGCATTCATCCTTTCCCTCCTTGTCTCCGCTGCCGTCTCGCAATGCTACTACATTATTAAGACTCAACACAAAGGAGAGACTGTCGCTGAAGAACTTTTCGTTCACTTGCCATTCTCCTTATGGCACGGGTGTAAGTCATTTTGCTTCACGGTTGGATTGCCTTTAACCTTGCTGATGGAATTGACCAATTTTTGCATCAATAGGGACCATCGTTCTTGTTGTTGTCAGCGGATTCCAAGCGTTCGGAGTTGACGCTCATCACCACAAAGCGGGTGTGTTCACCAAGATTTTCGTCTTCTTGGCGTTTGTGAGTGACTACTTCGTCACAGGTTGTCAAGGAGCGAGATAGCTGATGGGTATTTGGGATGTGAATAGGTCTTCCTTGAGACCACCGCGGGTTGCTACGCTTTTGCCAGTAAAGAAGGTGATGCCGCTGGAGCAGCCGTACGTGTTTCATACCCGTTATATCTTTCTTCCCTCTCCATAAACTAACCATCCTCCTGTTTTCAGGTCCTCACATGGGCCCTCTTCGCGATCTTCATCCATCAAACCGTACACCGTTCCGCTTTTGTTCACTGGAGCGCCTTGGCATTCTTCATCTTGAGCTTGTTCGCTTTGGTCAAGAGCGTCTAGTGAGTTTCGTTTTGGCCATAATCCAGGCGCTGGGGTTTTTGAAGACGCTGATGGGTTTAACGGGCTTTTTTTGTGTAGCACCACCTTCCGAGCTGGCGGTTCCGTCCTGCACGATGAGGAACGTGCTCCTCTCGTCGGCTCTTGATCAGACCCGAAGGCCACCACTCGAGGTCTAGTCGGAACGTAACACGTGTGAAATGAACAGAAACGTCTGGTTTTATGATCGCGACGACTCTTGACTCCTGACTCTTGATTAATCCTATCTCTAATCAACTGTTTTTCTTTCCCCGTTCTTTTTCTCTGTTTGTTTCTTTTTCTCTGTTTGTTTGCTCATTTGCTTCGGCCTAATGATGAAAGAAAATCCTTGAAAGTGGAGATAACATGATGGATGGATGTGAAGTAGTAATGGTCTCGTTCTCACTTCTCTGTATATGAATTGATATCAGAGTCCTTTTCAGAAATTGCAAGGACGAGGACTTCGAGAAACGTAAAAGATATTGCACTCGTCACAGCTCAATTTCTCTTTTGGCCAACCAGCTCTCATATTCTCAGTCAAAGAACGAATCGTGCCAGCCGAGCTCAGCATGCAGCAAGCTGAACTCCATCGATGTGAGAGCCGGCTTCTTGCCGATGGTAAGTCGGTGCAAGCATATGTCTGCACGCCTCGTATTGCTCTTCTTTCTGCCTTTAGAACCGACTAGTTGGACGAGCCTGTAGGTACACACTACCTGCCGTTCTGCCATCGCTGGCAAGGATTTGTTCCTGCTTCAATGTTCTGTGTATGATTATTCGTGGGGTCGCTCTACAATTCTCAGAAAGCCATGCGATCTGATGATCACGTGCGAGGCCAGCAACCATCAGAGCCTACCCCTCTCCAGTCCACCAGTAGCTTCCAATCCACCATCCGCCCACAGCTTGATCAATTGCCCCGCAATGGCAGTGGTAGGTGGGACTCTGAACCGCAAGCCACCCTCAGACTGGTCCTTGTCCTGCTTCTGATCTGTTACCGCAGCCTCGGTTCCTGCGATAGCTCCCTCCGAAGGCGCCAATGCCGCGCTCGTCTCATCCTGTGCCGCACCCGTCTGCTGATTCGCTTCAAACTTCTTGAGCTCATCGCGGCGGATGTTCGTACCGTCGGGATTAGAAAGGACACGTTGTACGGCCGATCGCGAGAACCAGCGAGCGTCATCAAGCTCGTTGTCGAGGGTGAGGTCAATGCGTTGATCATCACGAGCTTGGCCGAAGCAGCCGACCATAAGGTTGGAGGGATATGGCCTAGATATGGCATGGTCAGTACAGCTCCTCCCCATACGAGGAAGGGGCTCACCAAGGTTGACTCGAAGAGCTGAAGAGTGTTCGTCGATATGTCAGCGTTCTTTGCAGTGCACCCAAAGCCATTCCGACTCACTATCTAACGGGACCTACTACAATACCGGCTTCTTCTAATACCTCACGCCTGACTGCCTCTTCGAAAGATTCTCCTGGTTCGATGAAGCCGGCAAGACATGAGTACTGCAGAGCGTTGTGCCACTTCGGTTAGTCAAGTGGTCATACAAGAGATTGCTTCTACCGCAGCTACTCACCATGCCTGCCAAGCATTTGTAAAGTGCTCTATATCAGTCCTTTATATACAGCGTCCTTCACAACCTGAACTCACCTTTCGGCCATGACTTCTGTTAGTCACGGGAGGATGGCGCATCAGCGATTCCCCGTCGACAAAAACCATGCCATTAGGCTTACCTGACGACCCAGTAGCATCTTATCACCAGCACTGTTTAGAATCCCCATGATTATAACCTGCCCTCATTTGTCAGCCTTCCGTGATTTTCTCGCTCAAAATACATCGTCGATGAACTCACCGGATCCGTCCTCGGATATTGGAAATTCTGTAATCCCTTGGTCGATGGACAAGCCTGACCATCTGTTTGCTGTTGCAAGACTGAAGTGCATCCCCTCTTCCATCCCGCCCACAAGGAATATGTCTCCCTCCCGCATGCAGCGCAAAACTTGTTTCGTGTGTTCCAATCGATCATGGCCCTAGCTTGAGCGAAGAGGCCTGCATCGTAGGGTGAGAAATGGGATGCAGCGGAGCGAGCATCCTGGAATGTGGATTTGGAAGATAGCGATGGGAGATCGATCGAGGTGGGTAAGTCGATTGCGAAATAAGGAGCGCCGGTGGGGTTGTGGTGATCCCTCTCATCTGAAGATTGGAGTTGAGAGATCTCTTCCACCCCGAGGAAAACGATGACAGGAAGATTGAAAGGGAGACGAGATGCTTGAAACATCTTTGGGTCGGCTGCAGACTCTGGTGGTGGCGATCTGCGATTCCTCACGATCAGATCCTTCGAAACGCAGGTGTTAGAAGTGATCCGGGACATACGAAAAGCCTTTGCCTCCTAATAAGCCGTCTACGTCCTTCCTACTCAAGACTGTCAGCTGCTCCTTCCTCTCTTCATTCTCCTTCTCCTGAACCAACGGTTTCCCATCCCTGTCGCCGATTGCAACGTCAGTGAAACCCTTTCAACCTCCAACTCCAACCACCTAGATGAGGTGGGGAGAGACTCACTGGAAGATCAAGAATTTACCATCTGGATTAGATAGATGAGCTTCCATGAGCTCCGTCGAATGCCTTTACGATTCCTGACGCCATCAGCGAGCTGATACAGGCACCAGCGATTAGCGGGATGAGCTTACCGATGGAACGACAACCGATTGAGCGGAGGTGCTCCTGCATAAAAGCTGGTGCAGAGAATGATGGCATCGTCAGCTATCCACTGTGACTCCGACTCTCCGACTGTATTGGCAAACACACTTGACGATATTATCACCCATGTAGCCGACGTTTGTATATCCGTCTAGATATAAATGTGTCAGATCACGCGATGGAGGGCTTGTAGATGTTGGTGATGAGATTAATGACCTTATCTTTCCTCGATTTGGTATAGAGGCGTATTGGAAATGAGGAGCAGCGATGTCAAAGGGAAAACGAAGGAGATATGAAGCGAGTTGAGCTTTGTTAAGCGGTGAGGAAATTCGGATAATGGATCGAGAACCCCGTGCGATCATTCAAAACTCCGCTGGGAGGGTGGGAGGTTGGAATGAGTGCTGGAGGGTTGACAACGGTAACTCGATCTCTTCCAGAGGTAGTTGAGAAATGAGAGGGATGATGTCGATGGCGTTGGTGTTGTGAGAAGACAATAATGAATGAATGTGGTTCACATGTACGATTCTTCGGATCTGACCTCCACTCTGTGGGGGCTTGCCGGTCGATAAGATCTACGTTGGATGGGTATGACAGAGCAGGGAGTACAAGATGTCGACATGAAGGTCACATAAGGACAGCAGGGTGACATGGTGGGATAGAGATCTAGTCATGATCAAGTGTGGTATTCATACCGCTCAGGAGTAGCGATTCCTCGGCAAACATGGCTATTTGGTGTCAGTGGGGCGGCGCGCAATAACGAAACTAATGGATGATGATTGAAGCTTCAGAGGTGGTGACGACGCGGGAAAGGAGAGGTGCAGGGGTGCAGGATTGTTGTATGACGGTGGACAAGTGATTGCATGACATCGTATCGACCCCTCAAGACAGACTAGCAGATGGTTTGGCAGACCGGGTAGAAAATGTCGATGAAGTGAAAACATAAACAAAGGGACGAAAGAGAAAACAACCTGCCGCTTGTCTACATCATCTACCTGATATCATCATCAACATCATCATCATCAATACATTATCTTAGATTGCTACTATTGCTACCCTCCATCCGAGGAGACGATAACACTGATAGGAAGAAACATTATCAACTTCAATTCCACCGGCTGCGCTGTCAGCACATCCTCTCCCACCACCACCGCCGGAAATCAAAACAATTGCGGCGTCACCTTGTCCAGCTTCCGAGACTCCCCTCGACAAACTGGCAAGCGGTCATCTTCGAGACGATACCACGACTCGGTCAATACACCGTTAGGCTTTTAGGATGAGAATGAGATAGATAACGAGATTCGCTTTACCATCACCTCTTCCACCCCTCATCCTTTCCACCGAGCCTCCCGAAGATGACAATCCTCCTTCCGATTCCATCCACCTCCCGGACTCGTTCCTCCATCCCATCCCTCCCACCTTCCCATGGATTCGGTGAACTCCCTTTGGATATTGAAGCGGGTTTGCATAGAGTTGGAGAAGTAGTAAGGAATGCCAGGAGGGTCATTGTTATTGCAGGTAAGTAATATCCCACCCGCACCTTCCCGCCAATTTTCCACCTCCTTCCCAGACTCCTCTCCCTCTCATTTCGAGTGAATCAGGAGCCAATGAATATTATCTTTCTACAGGAGCCGGGATATCAACACCTGCAATCCCAGATTTCCGTTCTTCAACAGGGCTGTTCAAAACTCTTCGGCATACGTCCGCGGCGGAAGTTGGCTCAGGGTTATCAAAACGATCTGACAAAGGCAAGGCATCTCGGGGTGCGAAAGGAAAACTGACGGATGGTTCACTCGGACTGAGTTCAAAGATGGGAGCGGCAGGGATAAGAAGTGGGAAGGACCTGTTTGATATCAAGTGCTTGAGTGTGAGTGTTTATCTTTTTTTTTTTTGATTCTGTGGCTCCTTTGATGCCCCGATTCTGAACCGGGAAGGATGGTAAAACTGACTCCAATATGTTTCGATCACAAGTCACCTACTCTCCTCCCACACCATCATGCATTGTTGACATCCCTGCACCGACTCTCATCCGCGACTCGTCCGACACCATTCCATATCCTCCTCAAAACCCTAGACGACCAAGGTCGTCTTCTTCGAGTCTATACGCAGAACATCGATGGGCTTGAGGGAAAGGCTGGCTTGGATTGCAGAGTCCCGGAATTACCGGTGAAGAAGGTTGTTATGAGGGGGAAACGGAAGGTCATTGGGGAAGGGAAGGCTGTGGAGGGAGGAGAGGAACCATGTTCTCAGACCTCGGCTATTGCGATGGAACCAGAGACACTCTTAAGAAGTCGATCGCAATCTCCTCGAGCGGATATTTACTCCATCGAGGACTTGGATCCAGCGATGTTTGCAGTGGGAGAGGCGCAAGATTCCTTTTATCCTCTCATACCAACTCAGACGACCATGGTCTCGCCTCCTACATCACCAGACCGCCATATATCCGATGGAAGTCGACCTCTTGCTGGATATGCGACTTGGCCACGGGCGTATCCGGGACAAAGTTGCTCGTGGGAAGACGACGTGGATACGAGTGGACTCGATATCTTAGCTCAAGCCATCGCCGCTACTCAACCTGGGATGGAAAGGAGGAGCAATTCGCCTGAAGGAGTCTCACACTCGGTGACTTCCGCGTCAGATATTACGGATCGAAGAGCGGTCGATAACGAGATCACAGATGGAGGTTCTACTGAAGATTTTGAGGTCGAATTGGCTGTTGAAGAGAAACCGGTTGCAGAGCCAGCCGGTAGCGCCGAAAGCACCCAACCGTCAACTCCTGGACCAACGGGTGGGGAACAGGACGAACAACCACCAATTCAGAATCTGCTTCTTCCACGTTGCGTACCGCTCCATGGTTTGTTGCATGAGATGCATTGCACGCTTTGTTCCCATTCAGTTCCCCTCGCATTACACCTCCCGCTACCTGACGAGATCATCCCTTGTCCTTCTTGTCAATCTCACCAGGAGGAGCGTATCGAGAAATCAGCTAGGCCTCGATCTATCGGGACGCTCCGTGCAGGTGTCGTTCTGTATGGTGAAGAGCACCGGCATGGCGAGGCCATCGGCGCCGTCGTCGAGAAAGACATTCGGGGCAATAAGGATGATGGCAAGGTGGACCTTCTCATCGTCGCAGGAACGACCCTGCACATCCCAGGTGTCAAGCGAATGATCAAGGAATTCGCGAGAGTGCTCAAATCGAAGCCATTACCGAAGAAGGGGGGACAGAAGGGTAAGCGGAGAGCTACCGAAGGGGAAGAAGCCCCTGGAGAAGACGATGATGAAGAAGATTTCCCTGTCCGCACCATCTTCCTCAACATGGACCCACCAGGGAAGGGTAAAGGCGGCGAATGGGCGGACATCTTCGACGTATGGGTTCAAGGCAATCTACAGGACTTTGTTCAGGAATGGGTTGACAAGCCCAGGCGGTCACCTCGAAAGAAAGAGAAGCGACAGATCGTGCTCTCACCTTCCAAGCCGATCCTTATGCCTTCTGGAGGCTTCTCGCAGCTGGCGGGATCGTCCTCAAGTATCAGCGTACGCAAAACTGGGAACCTCACGATGACTCTGTCCGTAAAGCATGAGAGCAAGATACCGGCGTCTCCGAGGAAACGTAAGGCAGTCGATGCGGAACCCACGATTCCTCAAACGCCTCCGAAGAGCAGTCGCGGCCGACCTGTCAAGCCAAGTGCAAAGGTCCTGTCTGCGAAGAAACGGCAAAGGGCCCAACCTCTGGCTGTGGCTTCGAAAACCAATTACAAATCCCCTTGCACACCTGTCAAGACTCCCTCCAACAAATCCTCTACCCGCGAACCCCGCAACTCGATGCGGCGATACGTTTGCGAGGGGTCGCCATGCGCAAACTTGACGGAGCGATCGTCGTCGCCGCTGTCTTCTGCCCCACCTTCGTCCGACGCCGAAGACGGAGAGGATGGCGGCAACGCTCCATTCAGGTCGATTTACTCCATGCAAGTTGAGCCAGCGTCACGATCCACACATAATCCGGCCAACGCCAATGTCGTTCCTCCTAGTATTCCGCCGTACCACAACTCCTACGCCTCTCCAGAGATTCAGTATCCGCGTATCACCCAAACTCAGCATTTACTCTCCTTCCGTGGCCAGGACGCAGAACAAGCGGAACCTTGGATACCGTCTCACGGAAGACACAATCGTCACTCCCCTATACCCAGCCTCACTACATTAACTACCCCCGGCGGCACGAGATCTCCCTACCCTGCTTCGTTCGTCCCACAACCCGCGTTTAAAATCGTACCACCTTCCGGGGTCATTTCTCAAAACTGGGAAGATCCTTCATGGTACATGCAACAGACTGGAGCGAGAGAACGGCAGCAATCAATGTTGAACTTCCCGACGATGAAGTGCGGAACGCCTGCGTCGAACAAGATGACGAGCCGATGACATGTGCCGTTGTTCTCTGTGTTTTATAATAGCAAAGCATGTATTTCTGTTCTATTGCATGGGCGTGATCATGACGAGATAACAAGATCCCAATTAAGCGCGACCAGCAACTTGGGATCCTTGATCACCAGTTGGCTTGCTTCGCCTTCTTTTGGTGAAATCGATGCAGTGCCGGCCGCCCATTCCCAGGACAGTTTGGTACCTCCAACGGTGATGGATTTCGGCTCCTTGCTCAATCCGAGAATGACAACCTGCTCGACGCGGACAACACTCATGGCTTTGGCCCACGAGTCTTCGTGATGAGTTGCCATGCCGGTGCTAATGAATGCATTCTCTTCCACCTCGACGAGGTTAGTGCTGCTGAGCGTCGACCTGGTCTTGCTAGTCGACTTGAGCTCGAAATGACGGTGGATGTACTGTCCTTGTCGATAAGCGTACGAGTCGCCGTCATCAAGGTAAAGATCGCCGCTCGCCGAACCATCCTTGCCGGCTGTCACGAGGAGGGTGAAGGGATCTCGCCACATGAGGGTAGACGACCTCCTGACTCGTTCCCGAATGGGCAGGATTGAGCCTCCCTGAATGAGGAGAGGGAGGGTTTCCAGAGGTGCCGGAACATCGACTCGGCGAGGTGATGAGCTAGCGGGATACATGTGAAAGCTGAAATAGTTGTAATACGGCTATAGTACGACAGAGGGTCAGCGTTGACATTTGTCCCTGATCTAGCCCCCAACTTGCCTGATCATCGGAGAGGTACACGTCAAGGATGTCGACCCCGGGAGCAGTCACCGGCTTGACGAGAATACCTGACCCGCCCAAGTAATACTGATCGTCGATTGCGAACCCTTCGGTGTCTTTGGGAAACACAACATATTGCGGCCTGGAATCGCGTTGTGAGCGTGATGCGAAGCGGTAAAGAACTTCCTGCTCACCTCATGGTCGGGATACCTGTCCGGCTTGCCTCTTGGAAGGCGGTGTACCAGATTGGAAGCATCTGGTACCGCAAGCGGATCGCGTCTCGAAGCATTCCCTTGTAGGGCTCGTCAAAGAGGTATGGCTCTCGACGCTTAGTGTCGATGTGGCCGTGAGCTCGGAAGAAGGGCATGAAGGCACCAGCTTGGTACCAACGGACCAGCATTTCGATAGACGGGTTGCCAAAGAAACCTCCAACATCAGCTACAACCAAGCATATTATCAGTTTCGCGGTTTGTGCGCCGATCAAGGAGAGGCAAATCGTACCTCCAACAAAAGTCATTCCGGCAATGTTGTTCGAGAGGAGCATGGCAGTTTCTCCAGCAAAGTGCTCTGAAAAGGGCCCATGAAATGCTTGTTTAGTTGCTGCCAGGTAGAACTGTGCGAATCAGAACTCACCCCAAGTACCCATGTTGTCACCAGTCCTGTATAGCTAGCATTCAGTATATAGAAGTGCGACACCCACAATCTCTAACTCTTACCAGATAGCCCCGTATCGATGTGATCCTGTGAAGAAACTGCGGGAGAGGACGAATGGCCGTTTTGACGGAGTTTCGCGCTCTACCAGAGCGTCATGGGTCGATCGGTGCTGAAGTAGGTCCAGGTCGGCAGAGATCTGCACATCACGAACCATGTCACTCACAAACATCAAACCGTTAATGTTGTGAACGTCGCGGTGTTCCCATCCGCCGGCGTGGAGGTTGTCTTTACCCATTGTAATTTCTGGACCATCGAAGACGGAAGGCTGAGAGGGACAAAATCAATCGACAGTCGGACGACGATCGCTTGGGCAAGCCCGCTCACCTCATTCATGTCGTTCCATATAAACAGCGCTTTCGTGGAGTCCTGTCGTGGCTTTTCTCAGCCGATAAACCCTCCGTAAACGTGTCAGTGCGCTCTCACCTTCCACGTATCGAACTTAAACATCTGCTTCCACCAACTCCAGCTCTTTTCGTTGAAGAAATCTACCCAGACACTGCTTCCAGTCCAGCACCAACCTTCGAAGTTGTCACCATTCGGCTTCTTCACGAGGAGATCCATGTTGACTGCGTCCGAATAGATGCGAAACGATTCGGCCTTCTTGATGTGAGGGTCGACGATGGCGACCATCTGAATGCGAGGCAAAGTCTTTAGCGTTTTTCAGGTTGGGTATATAGCCTGACTCTCACCTTCCTTCCCTTCGCCTCCACCTGGTCCAGCATCGCCACTGGATCCGGGAACTCGTGCTTGTTCCAATCAAAGTACCGATGTTCCTCAGCATACTCGATATCCAGCCATGTGACATCTAGTGGGATATCCGCCTCATCGAACTTCCTATTGACGTCTAAGACATCCTCCGTGTTCCAGTAGTTCCAGCGGCACTGGTGATAAGCCAACGACCACAGTGGTGGAAGTGGAGTAGGACCAGTGAGAATTGCATATTGCTTGAAAAGAGCGTTGGGGTCTGGGCCAGGTAAAATCAGGAGATCCATAACTCCACTCTCTGACATCCAATGTGTTTTTACGCCAGTTGAAGGTCGGACCACGTCCACCCAGGTTTCAGAACCAACGAGGGAGAGTAAACCTACGGAGTGAGAAGGGGACTGTGCGTGAAGAAGAGGAATAGCTCCATATAGAGCCATGGTGGAGGATGCCTCGTACTCGAAGATATCGACGTTGTAGAGACGATATGGCTCAGAGTAATTGGTTCCGCTGAAAAAGCACCATGGTCATCAGAACTCAGGACATTGGAGACGATCTGCCGAGCCTTACTCGGTCGCTGGGAGACTGAGAGGAGTAGCATGTTCAGCTAAACCGAATATGTGATCCACACCCGGAAAAGTTACATCGAAGGAGTAACCCTCCGGACCTGCCCATAACCAGTATCAGCCTATCTGTCATAGACGTGCTTTCACCACCCACCTAGCGAGCGACTCACCTTTGGGCTTCGAATCTCTCCATTTGCCAAAGCTCTCCTCGAATAGTTCATGATCCGGTGTTCCTTCAAACCAGGTCGTATCCACGCCAGCGTGCATGTGGATCTGCTCTTGCTCTCCTTCCACCTTTACCGGCTCTTCCTTGGTCCTGAAATGCTCCATATGGAACAGACCACGCTCATTAATCACCATGACAGGTTTCCCATCACGCCGATGGGTGATCTTGAGCGGTGAATGTTCAATCACAAGGGAAAGGGACTGAGCGTCGCCGTAGCTGATGGTTGTCGTTGAAGGTCCAGAGCTGAACTTGACGCTTGACTTTTGTGCTACAGCTGGCTCTGCATCAATCAAAGCCCACTTCGCAGTCTCATTATACCTCTTCCATTGAGTCTTGGAGTCGACTTCGTCCACCCGTAGTCGAGCGATCCCATCGCCAGCAGCTAGCACGTCAACCCGAAGTTCGAACGAGATCTCAGGGTAGAGTTCCGTCTTTAACGGGAAAATCCAAGTAGCAGGTCCATCTTTATCTGTCGTATCATGTCGAGCATGAATCAAATCGTATGGTGAATGAAACCCTTTCTCTTCAGCTCGAGTGGAGAGGGATCGTAAGCGACGACAAAAGGAAGATTGAGAACAGGTCTTGAAGTCGCCGTGTTTGGCGGCGTTGATGGTGAGGATGAAGGGCGAAAGTGAGAGTAAGGCCAACACGATGACCTGCCATCGAGGTATGGTGGTGCGGTGTCTCATGTTGGTGGTGAGAGAGAGAGAGACCCTTGATTGATGTTGAGCGTGTATTGATGACAGCCAAAACCTCACCTCCACTCAAGAAAGCACCGACTGCCAAAAGTCGCGTAACCGCTTGAATTCATCAAGCATAGCGCACCAATTAATTCATCATTCAAGCCGCTATCCAAGCTTCATGTCGCTTTACAAGTTCTTCTATTATCAACTCTTCAATTTCCAACTGCTTGATTCCCTCCTCTCCCATCCCTTGTTCCCTCTTCTCTTTCTCCAGATCACTTAACCGAAGCCATTTCTCCTTGAAACCGCCGCTCACGCTCGTTACATCGGCTGATTGTTCCGTTACCTTCGTATTCGAATCATCCTTCTCGACGAGTACCACTTCGTGTTTTCGCTTGTGCAGATCATTGCCGATGACAACTTGGTGGCCGTAGCGTGTCAATGCGACGCGAGCTTTAGGGATAAGCATGCTCTCGTCGGTTTCAAGCTGCGAGAGATTTAGTCAACTCCAAATCCCTGCTTGGTGTGTTCGCTTAGGCACTCACCTTGAATGATACAATATACGCATCTGGTATCCATTCTTGAACAAGTGGTCGCAGCACTTTCGGGACTTGATCCATCTCTAGAGTAAGATTACCCTTCGTACTTTGAATCTTATGTTCGGACTGAGGCAATGTCCATTTACTGTAAGCTTGTTCATTCCCGAGATGAATCCTGTTTTCGTCCTACTCACCACTCGATGACAAGGTAAGAAGAAATCGCTAACCGCCGCAGCAAGATAAAACATCCCTCTCCTTCCTACTGGTGCCATCTCACCCGTTACCGCTCTCAACAGCCAAAGATAATCATTGACCGTCGTGAAATCGACCTGAAGGAGTGTTTCTTCCTTCTGAGCCTTGATATACGCTTTAAGGATAGGAAGGAGATGTGCCGTGTGAGTTGGGGAAACTTGGATCACAGAGGAAGATGAATCCGCTGGGATAGTTAAGAGATCCAGGAAAGGATTAAGACTATGAGAGTAATGTCGAGAGAAAGGACGTAAAGAGTGTTGACGATGAACGAAGATCACAGCGTATCCAGCCGCCAGGAAGTATTCGGCGGAGGTGGCTCCACGAGTACCTGACAGGAGAGAAGAGAATCAGTACGCGTAGCTGTGAGAGCTGGTCGGTGTAACTCACCAGCAGAGAAGTTATCCAGGAAGCGGACCCTGAATATCGTGAGAGAGCTTCAGAAAGAGGCTCCAGATGATGGGTATATCCGACGATAAGCTCACGTATTATGCTCAAGAGGTACAGTCGTCCCACCACTCTGTAAGAAGGGTATATCGAGCGCTTCATTGAGTGATCATCAATCGTCGACGTTCAATACCTTCCAACCCACCGTCACCACCACGACCTTCTTATCCGTGCTTGCCCATTTCGCAATGAAATGCTTGACCGCCTTGACTCGCTCTTCCAATCCTGGAGGTGGAGGTTGAGAGGAGAAGTAAGATTCGGTGGAGAACGAGGTCAAGTCAGTGTCGAGTACGTCTGATGTTGAAGAGGATGTGTCTGGAGTCTCCATGATGAATAGGAGATGAGTTGAAGAATGCCAATGGGACGGTGAAACGATGCCGGATCATGCCCATGGCCGGGTTGAGTGGGGGTTTCTAGTGGGAGCACGTGCAGATTCCTCTGATTCGTCATCATTTTGCCACAAACTCCCTTCCACCATACTCTACCAGGTATTTCATTTCCTCTACCTCAGATCTCATTTCGGCACCACCAGGTTCAAGTGATATGACAGCTTGAGCACCATCGCGGTGAATCTTAGCTGAGAATAAACGCACGCCTAGACATGTACAAGAAGTCGACATGCATCCCAAAGCATTTTAACATGGACCTACCCAAATCCTGGATGTTAATGACGAGATACCGCTACCTTCAAAAGAGCCTTGCATTCATTGTTCTATTCATCACCGCTGGTCATTGTGATTGCTCCGAAATTTTGAGGGAGTGAATGAGTGGGCAAGTGTATGAGATCTTTGCAAGTCAGCGCAAGGCACATCACGATACCCTTCCGAATCCCAGTTCCCACATTCCACATCTATCTTTCTGCTAAAACCACTAGGTACCTCATCCATGAGATGAAATTGAGTTTCAAACCAATGATTGTCATCTTCTTGACAGGGGATTGATCTCAACAGGATTCCATAATCTATGTGAGTTATCGTGCAGATAGAGCAAAAGACGCGACATCGAACATGCAAGTGCGAGGTCTCGATTCGTAGGTACATGCAACCAGGCTGTAGGATCATAGGGTAAGGTCATTGACCTCTGAAGAAACTTCCTGCATTTTCTTTACAATTAATGTCGTCGATTTGTATGAGAGACCATTGTACGAGTGCTGTTGGCTGACGGATGTATGCTGGTCGCAATGGCCAAGTGATCGCAACATGTCGTGTGTGCCAGCTTTGCGCTAGCTTCCAGCTGGCCCAGTGCCGATTCATCACAGCTCCTCTATACATGCAAGGCGTCAATTGATATGAGTGAGCATCCTTGTTATCACAATGACAAATTGACGGACGACGATGGACTACTTCCAGTATGGACGTGCTTGGCTCGGACCGAATGGCATTTAGCGATGTGATAGCAGCAGATATAACGGTCCTCAAGCGATTGGGATATCAAAAAGAAAAGGCTTGTGATGGATATGTTAGCATCGGAATACATGTCGGTTGTATCGTATTGCGAGGATCAAGTAAGTCATCGCACAACACCTTGAGCTCAATCTTACGTGCGCAACGTCAAAACGTAGACTCGAGGGTATCCCTAGTCGTAATACGTTCCCAGATCCATGCCATTCATTAGACATGCAAAAAAAAAACGACAGAACCAACAAACCCCCTCCTTCTCGCTGAACATTTCCCTCCATTTATCCTTCTAATGGGTTTCCTAGGCTTGGCCGAGCTTCTTCTGCTCGTACTTGAGGTAGAACTCGTCCCTCCTGCGGACTGTGGGACGTAGGGGTGATAGAAAGGAGGATTGAAGTATCAGCGTTGGAAAGATTAGAAGGTTAGAAGGTCAGTGCCGCAGCCTGGCAGAAGTGACGCTAGCAGGATAGATATGGCAAGGGATGATTCAACCCATATCGCACCGCTGACGTCCTTCGCAGTTGTCATCGGATGATAAAGTGATCAAGTGAAGGACTTTACCTGATGGAAGGTGGGAGGAATACCTGTTCACCAACAAACCACGCGAAAGGTCAGCATTCCGCTTGATGGGGAGAAGAAGAAAAAAACAAAAAAAGCTCAAATCGATCGATACTCACCAGTAGATGTAACCAGTGGCAACACCGAGTCCGATGCTGTAGCACGCAAAAGATAAGGTGGATGTGTTTTAGTGTTACCGTTTCAAACCGTTTCTACGAGATGAGCATGATAACATACCCGACTGAGAGGTCCATGATCAGACGCTTTCGGAACTGTTGGAATGCGGGAGGAGGAGCGGTAAGATTCCGGTGGTGCATGATCAACGAGAGTCACTGCCAGGACTAACCTTGCCAATGATAGGAGCGATCATGATGAGATAGAGTTGTGTTGTGAGGATGTGGTGTTGATGGTGATGGTATGAGGTAGATACACGAGATTGGTTGAAGCCGGGTGAAATCGTCTGAGCGTGGATTAGCAAAGGCGAGAGAGAGAACGGGGATTGACGTGACGTGTTATTGATTGTTACAGTTTGATAGTCACCAACATTTTGTGAACGAGTCCTCCAGGGATGTAATATATTAGTTTACCCATCCAGGGACTGCTACCTTACTCGCAGCATCTCATCGTTCACTCATCCCATCATGGTAGCAAAAGCAACACAACACCGTAGTGCTGCTTCTGCAGCACAACCATCAACCACCCATGCACAAGCATCATCAGCCTCTCGGCCCAAGAGAAAGCCAAGAAAGAGAAGACGTCGTGGGATCATGTCAGGCAGCGACTCGAGCGATTCCTCCAGCGAAGAGGACGATGCCGAAGAGGGAGAGAAGGAAAAAATCGCACCTAGGAAGCTTCCAGTAACCTCTGGTGAGTGCTTGAGCACGTCCCACATCTACGAAGGTCAAACTGCTGATGGCCATTGTTAACTTCCTACCCATAGAACCAATGGAAGTAGACTCGGCACCAGCACCTGCCGCATCATCCTCCGCATCATCCTCCTCCTCCGCATCTTCATCTGCATCGACCTCATCCGAATCAAGTAGCGAATCCAGCTCCTCGTCTGCAGATTCCTCTTCTGACGACGACGACGACGAATCACCCAATCGAACTGCTCCACCCGCCGCTGTACACCATCGACCATATGCCATGTCCCCTTCACCTCCTCCCTTCTTATTGCCATCCTTCTTGCCCTCGAAGAAGGCACCGTCGGATGAAGCTCAACAGAATGGGGACGAGGTACGAAGATCGAAATTCAGGAAGATTTGGATGGGCAAGGTCGTCGAGGCATTTGGACCAGATCTTGAGCAGATACGACAGGTTAGAAACTCCCGTCATATCATCTTTCAGATTCTGACAGACTGATTGAACCTCTTTCGTTCCCTCTTCGTACAGAATGAGCCAGCGTTGACGGCGACTCGGTTAGGCACCCTCATCGATTCCTTAGCAGCCGGTAAGTCCGTCCACCGTCCAGCTAGCGTACTTTGCGACCTTTTACTCATCTCTTCCCTATTGTTTCCAGGTATTGATATCTTCAACGATCACACCCGAGCCTCTAGTCGCTCCGATCAGGTCGATGAAGTAGAATTCATCGTGGGAACTGTAGGGGAGTGATCTAGAAAGTAGGAAGATAAATCGATTCTCTACCCGGACTTTGGTGACGGTGATGACGCCGCCATAGTGCATTGTTGTGATATAATCCATGTACTCCTGTAATACATTCCACAAGCGTCTTTGGGGTTCCCCTCTGCTCCTTACCACTTCGGTCCGGGTTACTGCGTTCTCGATCTATGGCACATGCATTGGTATTCTATTCGTTGCATTTGTTGGTTGATGTGAACCGATGGTTGAGGTTCGTGTCGTGTTGTTGTGAGGGGGGCCGGGGTCCTGCTAGACAGAAAAAATATCCGCTCGTCTCGTCGAAGCGACGGCATTCGACTTGTGGTTCCGAGGTTGTTAAAAGGTGACGGAGGACTTGACAGCCTGATTTCCACTCGAAGATATGTTGGCCGCAACCTTGCCCGGCCTCGGAGTCATGACTTCATCGTCCCTCTCGTCTTCCTCTCGCTGCATCCTCCTCACTGCTGCTTCCGTCATTTCCGACCTAGTACTATCGTAATCCCTCATCATCAATTCCGACTCTGTCAAAGATAGGTCCTTAAGACCAGAAAGGTCGACAGGCGACACCATACCGTCGCGCGATGGGTTCGATTTGGTGAATCCGAGACCAATTGGGCTTCCGTCCTTCGCGCACGGATGTCCCACTATGGTCATTGCCGCTTTTCCAAGCGAGATATCACCTTCTAATGGCCTGATTCCTATGCTGAAATCATCCAGCTTGACAGGAGCTAGATTTGGACTGACAAACTCGCTGGGACCTTGGCTAAACCAGCTGTCCGAAGATGGAGGCGTGACTGTAACCGGAATGAGTCCGAGATCCGGTTGACCTGTCATCCCTAGACCCATACCGAGACCAGAGCCAAACCGGAAGATGTCTGTCATCGAGCGATTACCCATCTCTGAGAGACCACGACGAAGACCAGGTGTAGCAGATTGTTGAGAGAATGCTTGAGCGGAAGAAGGGACAGAGAAGGGGTACTCGTGAGATATCCCATCGTCTCCTTCGGATGGTATGAGACTGGTGAATCCAAATGTGGGAGGTGCTGGTGTTGCCGGATATTGTGGCGAATGGATGTGTGCTCCCGGCCATGGTAGAGGAAGCTTTGTATTAGAAGTCGAACACACTGAGACGAGCGCATCGTCAGGTGACCATGGATTAGGTGCTGGTGCTGGATCGACTTCGACAGCGTCCACCTCCTCCAGGTACGCAATGGCTCGATTGAGTCGTCGTTCGTCCCAAAAATGGAACGTCTGTTCTAATGATGACCAGAGTAGGGCATGATCTTCATAGAAGAGCAGGCATACTTGCACACGGGCTGCGTCTAGTTGACGTTGGGTGAGCAAATTTAGAGAAGCGGCGAGCTCTTCGTCGTCAGAGTCGAATGGCTCCATGATGAGTTTGGACAGACGAGGTAACGGATGGTCATGGGGAATGGGAGAGCCAGGTGGGAGATGAATTGAAAGGGGGTCCATCGTGCTGACCAAATTCGAAAATGGCCGGTCAGCGCCTGTAGTAGGGGGAATATTTTTTTCTTTCTACGCACTATTCGGTTCTATGACTGATAAGGGTCTTGTTGGACGATCAAATAAGTGCACCTCAAGCACCTCTAGAACCTTGTCGAACCTCCATCCTCAGTTTTGGGCCGTTCAATGGTATAGGGTCTTCGACGTGCGAAACGACGATGAACTGATAAGACCTAGCTGACAGCTCTATCACCTCCCTTGTCCACTTCTGCCTCCCGTTAAAGGCGTGGCGGCACCAAAGCCCAAAATCTTCGCCGACTGATGACGCAAAGAGATTGAGGTAGAGCGATGAAAACACCGGTGATAGAGATAACACGTTGCTTGATCCGTTGCGTGAGATGTCACTGCCTGCTTGACACGCTGCTACGCAACGAGCAGCCGGTGAGTTGATGCGAGGAGACAGCTAGATATTCTTCGACGACTTTTGGATGCAAGACCGTCTCAACTGGTGATGTTGTCGTTGTGTGTGGGAGGGGGGAGGGCGAGAGGGCGAGAGATAAATAGACGACGACCAAGTTCGGCTAGGGTAGCGGTTAAGCTGCGCGTAAGTAATCTTTTGGCATGACGTGGTGGCAATTCACTCCAGGTACAAAATCATATAAACCCAGTAAAAACATCCGTCTTCCCATCACATCATGTAACCAAAACTTCTCTACCCATCACGGCCAACGAAAAACATATCAGGAAGAAAAGAAGAAGGGCGGTATCACCCCAATGACACGGCAAAGAAATCAGGGGTACAAAGAAAACCCAACCCAATAAAGTCAACCTCCTCCTCTCCGTCCACTTTAGAAGTATAGGTAAGTGATGAGGAAGACCGCGAACGAGATGACCGCAACAACCGGGACAGGTACACCAGTCGAAGCAATTTCCTTGACAGCCACGCTAGCCTGCGAACCTACAGATTCCTCTCCACTTGACACAGCGTTCACACGTTTCCGAAGACCAGTAACGGTCGGTTGAGCCTCGAGTTGTGATTTGAGTCTTTCAATTTCTTTCTTGGCTGCGGCGAGTTGCTCGGAGATGGTTTCTTTAATCGAGGAAGTGGAGATGACGGGTGTGGGTACGGCTTTCGAGACGGTAGTGCCAATAGGTTCGTTAGTGGATTCGTGGAAAGGTTGCGGTGAAGGTGAAGTTGGAGATGGAGAGGTTGCTTCATCGTGGTTGATACCGTTGATACCATTGTTGATGGTCTTTGATTGATCGAAAGACGACGGAGCGTGGATGTAAGTCTGTTTGTCAACCAAAGGATTGAGCAAACCCAGCACCGTCATCCTCCAGTCTGATTGTCTTCCGCATGATCAAAACTCACCGACTCGTCCATCCGACTAGCCTCTCCAATAGTTTGATCACCCTCCGGAATCGTCTGTGTAGCACTCAGATAGACACATCTGATCTTTTGTTCGTTAATGGAAGATTTGGAGGTTTGTTCGAGCTCGGACCACTGTTGGAAGGGAGGAGAGAGACGCCTCCCGTAATTGTTAGCCATGGGATTCGTCACCTCATCTCAATGATTTCAACATTTCGTCCTCACTTACCAACTCGGTCAACGGCTTGACTTCACTCTCAACAGGGATGATCGCCGATTGAACCAAAAACTTATCCTTGCATCTAGCTTCGAGAGGTGGATCTTCCTTCATTGGTTGAAGGATGACTGAAAAGGACCCCGATACATTGAATTATCAGCACCTGTGACGTTCACTCGACTGTACGTCTAACAACACGAGTACCCACCAGCTAATTCAACAGTCTCCCCACTTTCTACCCTCCCAGCATTCGGTCTCACGCAATACTGCTTAGGTGCGGTGGTCTTGATCTTAAATGCAATAGGACGGGAGTGGGGGTTATGGATCGAAAGAGGTTTCAAGAGTTGACGACTGTATGGACCTGTGGAGTGGAAGGTAGTAAGGGAGGAAGAGAAAGGGATGGAGCGAAGGAGGATCGTAGGTCGAAGCGGAGCGAGGTGGAGGAGGTGGAAGGAAGGTAAAGGTCAGTGATTTGTGGAGCCATGTATGTATGAATTGCTTTCACAACTCATCATTGCAGTTATGACGAAAAGAAAGAGGCTCACGTTCAAATCCAAGTATGGAGTGAGGGCTAAGCTCGACGGACATCTTTAACTAGATTGAATTGAAATGATGAACGCGAGTTTGTGTGGAGGGGAGAGAGAGCTTCGGGTTTTGCGGCCTCGGGAATTGATGGAAATTGAGTCGGTTGTAATACCGACGGTGGAGCTGGAGGATGGTATGAAGGATACGGATACGAAAGGCGGAAGACTAGTGATGGTGATAGCGATGAAGATGGAGATGAAGATGGTGATGGTGTCAATGTCAGATCGACCGTTGATCCGAATATGAGCTCCATCCTCATCCAGGCCAGGCCTGTTCGTCATCGCTCCCGTCTCGGGGAAGGGGAAGCGGGAGGGACATTCTCACGGTGGGTGGAGGTCGGCCGGGTCAGGGTCACACACCAACATCATATCCGTAGCACACGGTACAACTATTGACCACACTATAGCGAGCAAGTCATGAGGCGGGTCATGATGAGAAGGAGGACAAAGGTCGCGGTCGTGGAGGATAAGAGGGGAAAAATAAAAACCATTCAAACAACATCACGCCCTTTCATCGCCCTTGCTGTCCCCCCAAACTCTGTCTTCCCATTCTCACTCTTCTCTCCAAATCCGCACCCACATTATGTACGATATCACTCAATAATCCCTCGGTGACGTTTGCAAGTCTCTTGCGTTCGAGATGCCAGACTCCAAATAGACCACGAGTACCTGATGTCGAATGAGCTGGTGGAGTATAACCTCCTCCCACTCCACCATTACCACTATCGAAGATATCGATCTCTAATAACCTCGATCGAACGAGTTCGTCATTTCGACAGGTCTTGCGTTGTACGGAACGAATGAGGAATTCAAATTCCGCAGTTGCTGCTTGAGAATCGACGAATTCTCCTATCTCGCCTTGATGTTGTTTATGTCCTTGATGACCATTGATAGCTCCCACCGCCGCCAATCTCTTCTTCCCTTTCTTCGCTGGTGTCTTTGTTGGTGTCCCTGGAATACTACCCAATTCCTCTGTACTAGTCTTCTGTTTCACCTTCTTCTCAGGAACACTAATCCCTTGTTCGACCTTCATGTTCCTCAAACAATCATCGAAAGGCATAGACCTTCCCAAAACTTCTCGTTTGTTCCCAACTGTGTGTATCTTGCAATCCAGTTTACGGGAACATTGAGAACCTGCCATCGCGCCTTCGGTTATCAGGACGCCGCAGCACTTGTCGGGATGGAATTCTTTGGGACCTGTAAAGGGGGTTTGGTTGTTTACATTCAGCATCGCCACTCCCCTCCGTTATCGCTAGAGATTCAACACTCACCTTTGGAAACCTTCTTCTTTCCACCTAAAACCTCCTCCTCGCCCCTCTCTTTCCTCTCCTTCTCAACAGCCCTGGCTTCCTTTTTCTCAATCCCGAGCCTCTTTACCATCTGTTTTTTCGTTTCCAATTTGCCATTTTCCAACATCTGACGTTCACCAGTCTCTCCATCGAACAACAAGGACGTGGAGGAATGAGAGCGAGCGAATGGCTTTGAGGATGATTTCATACGTTTCGACGGAGTAAGAGTAGAGTTGATAGATGCTTCCGACGCTGAGATTGAGACTGATAGCATCCACACCAAAGAGAAGGAATTCAATGTCAGAATGTCAGCGATCGAGGAATTCCGATCCGGAATGTGTGACGACGGCAAGAGAAAGGCTTACCATCGCTGTTACGTCTCTTGATTCCTTTATTTTTACTAGTAGATCCTGGTATTCGTTTGACAGCGAGCTGAGCTTCGAGTCGGTTGGCTGCTTGGCAATTTTCTGTAGATGTAGATGCGATACAGAAGAGATGGAAAGAGGATTTGATCAGTATAGCAGTTCGTCAGAGTAGGGTCCTCCACAAAGACCGCGAGATTTCACGCCCAATTCGTCAATCGCACTCTCACAGATTTGACCTCGATCAATCCCACCTTCGAACACCGACGGTATCAATCAAATCAAGCAGGACTCACCAAGATGCTGCCCGACCGCCACTTCCAACACTGGCTTCCCACAGGTTCTACACTTCAATATCCCTCTCCCTAATTCCTCCGCTTCGAGTTCTTCTCCCGGTCTACCACCGAGGATGGTCATGAGCTCCTTCTGCAGTCTATAAGACGGTGGTGAGCGATCTGTATGAGAAGGGAGGGTGTCGTTCACGAGAGGTGGGGATAGGTTGAATGAGAATGGGGTGGGGTCCTCGGAGGCAGGAGAGGATGCACGTAGGTGGAGAGGCATATTGACGAGCTATTTCCCGTGGTTTGTTGACGATGAGGAGTGTGTTGCTGGACCAGCGTAAAATAGCAACTCGTCGAGGTATGTCTGGCCTGTGGGTCTGCTGGTGTGTTGGTGAGACGTCGAGATGGTTGCTTTCTATCTGGTGGTGGTTGCGGAATATACTTACCGTCGTCTGCTGACCGCTAAAGGCGCTACTAACCTCGCTCGCGCGCCAGAGAAGATACGCGTGCTTGATGGACAATTGAACCTGACATCAACTGCATCCATCATCACCCACAGCATCGACATCAGCATCAGCATCGACAGCGACTCTCGCATTATGTCTGCGAACTCCACAATTCAAAGTCAAATCAGGTGCGTGTTCGGGGTCCCAATACCGAGAACCTCGCCAACCTCTTCTAATTTCGACATCATCACCTACAGACACGATTTCTACCAAACGGACGGGACCGTTGTCATCAGCGTTTATAGGAAAGGATTACATCCTGGCGATGTGTCCGTGCACTTTCTACCTCGATCTGTGGGTGTGAAACATGCCATCTTGCTCGATGTACCCCCTATTGATAAGCAGTTCTGCCATGATCCAGCTTCGCATCCTTGTGGAGACTCAGGAGATATTCGCATTGGACCCGTTGATGGCGGAGATTGACCCCAAGACAAGTACTTACAAGGTATTTGGGACGAAAGTGGGTGGCTTAAAGTCCTTACCATCGTGCTGCGGCTCATCATGTGTGCCGTTGCAGATTGAATTGCACATCCGCAAAATTACACCCGGCCACTGGTCCGAGCTCACCTCTTCTGTCAATTCCGCCAATGTCGCTCCTACGCCTGCCGTCATTCCGAAGGCCGACAGCAACGACGAAAATATCACACTACCAGCTTCAACCAGAAAGAAAAAGGATTGGGGCAAGATCGCAGACGAAGAAGAAGAGAAAGAGGAGGTGAGTTCTTGCAGCGAGGTAGTCATATAAACTGAAACCCCGTACTAATTATTCGCTTTTTGTGCTGTTCGCTGCCCCAATAAAACCCAGCAGGCCTCTGCTGACTCCTTCTTGAAGAAACTCTACGAGGACGGCAATGACGAGATCAAACGAGCCATGATGAAGTCGTACTCTGAGAGCGGCGGGACTACGTTGAGCACTAATTGGGACGACGTCGGACAAAGGAAGGTCACGGGAACACCGCCGGATGGAATGGATAAAGTCAATTGGTAATCGGTCAAGGTGTACCTCTGCGAGTGTTCCCGTCAGCCTCTCCTTCTCCTTTTGCGTTGAGCTGTCCTACTTTATTTACGAATTTTACGACCATCCATGAAATATGCAATCCGTACGAAAGGTCAACGATCTTTGCAGCGTCGTATACATACTTGAGCAGATGAAGCAGTCGCTAGCGTACATACGAATGCGCTTGAAGCCGTAAGGAAATGGGAACTGCAGCTGACATGCCTATGGTATGGAATCAACGGACGCAAGGCGTAGCCTGCTCTGCTGGCGCCGGCTGAGCTGGGACGAGCTGGGAAGAAAGCGATTTCCAGGAGACGTGTGGGAAGACTGGGGCGAAAAGCGTGATGAGTTCCCTCACCATGTTGACACTTACCTTGACATTGTGATAGTAACAGAGAGTGTGGTAAGCACCCATTGAGCTAGCATTCGATAACAGCTTGATATCGGGTAGTTCTTGCTGTTGATTGTGACCCTTTCCACGCCTTTTCAAGGGAGATTTTGACACGCCCCTCGTAGTAGGGTTTACGGAGCGGAGGAAGTATTGTCATCAAAGAGACAATCCACATTTCCTGTCTGAAATCATCAGGCGCAGTGGGGTGCCAGCAGGCGGCGCCGATATGTTCGACCCAACAAAGGCTGTTTATTATAAGTCTTTGCGACCATCCATGTGATCCCTGACATCGTTTCACTGAGCTGGTCACTCGATCCTACACAAATCGGAGCGCGAACTGGTATCAGATCAAGTGTCTCATCCCGCAATTATTTTTACAACGAGGAGCCATCAGGACAAAAGACCCATTCCTCCTCGTCAATACTGTGAGTAGGTGAACTAGGAATTCGCTGTGGATCTCGGATGATAACCAAGGAATCCTCAGAGTATGTCGCGCTAGTGGAGCGGCGCGCTGTGGAACAAAATCGTGGCGGCTCTGAGAAGGTGCCGAGAGCTGTCCATGCCGCATTCGCATTTGTTTCACTGAGGACTGAGAAGACCTGCTGACTCTCCGGGGTTTTAGGAAAATACCTCACGATAGGTGTCAACTTGTCGAACTCAGCTGGGAGCACGAGGATACCTTCCATTTTCCAGGTATCAGGAATCGGTACGGAACTCCAAGAGTACTCGCTTGCTGGTTGCGATTGCTCCGTGCTGCCTGTTCTTAGGCCGTGTTGTCCTTCAGTTTCAATGTGATCCACGATCTGTTCTCCAGAATCGTCCGCTTTCTTGCTTTGATATGGAGCTCCGATTCTCTTCAACCATTCCTGGAGCTTCTTCTCCATTCGCACTTCCTGCAAAGTCTTCTCCACCTGCACTTCCTCTGCAGTCTGCAATGTCTCCTGCAGCGTATCGACTGATTCGCAACACAGCGTAGAGTTACATGAAGTTTCTTCGTTTCCAGCAGGTCCGCCAGTGGGTACTCCTATCCGAAGATGAGATGTTTGGTCCGCGAAGACCGAGACTTCACTCAGGGAGATATCCTGAGAGGAGACCATTGGTTCTTCTGGAGATCCCTTCGAGGATTCTCCCGTTGTCCTTGAATCGGAGTGCGGTGGTTCCGCCTTGAGTTTCCCCTTCCAAGCTTTCTTCTCCTCTCCGATTATCCCCTTTGGATGCTTCCTCTTCCACGAACGCGCCTCATTACTTGGTTCCAAACTCGTCCCGTGCTCATCAATGGTATCTGCTAATTTCGATGGTTGCTCGAGAACTTTCCAATCGATTCCTACTTCCATTCCTAGACCAGTCATGGCAGTCGAAGATTCCGATTGGGGTTCTGTTAGCCCTGAACGTAGTTCATCGAATCGGGACTCCTCATTACTGATCACCCACTGGAGGAGTTTCGCTTTCGGTCGGGTTGGGAGTGGAGCGGCAGGGACAGCATGAGGCGGCGGAACGAAATCAGCGGGACCAACGATCGGGGATCGGCCACGGGTTTCGAGCGCTTCTTGGTAGCTAAGGAGGTCCTGTATAAACCCAAACGTAGGTTGTCATCTTGCGAGAAGTTTACCAGCTGAGATACCTACCTCGCTTTCTCCGCAAGTGATGCCTGAACGAAAAAAGTATCCTGTCTGATCAGCTTAATGTTTTATCACTTGAATGGGGAATTATAGCTATTCTAACCTGGGTGATCGGCTGTTCTGCAAATCCCACAAACCTCTACAAAGCAGTATGGGCATACAGAAACCAACGGTAGTTCCTCGTCGGAGTCTAGGGCGAGCAGGATGTTGCACTGTCGTTTTGTGGGGACATGTTCTGGTCCCGACCAATGGCTGTTTCATGCAGGACGAGTCAGACTTACCTTGGAGTTGGGGCAACGGAACTGAAAGGTAGAGGCCCATCTTTCAGCTCCCAAGGGTAGAAAAGACACTATAGAAATGGATGTTACCGTATTGGTATCCTTGGCCAGCTCTTGAAAGTGCTGGTTGATCAGAAGCATATTTTATCAAAAGCATACAATAAGCCGTTGATCCTGTCCTCACATCACTTACCCAGAGTTCCATATTGTCCAGCCCTAGGATCGCTTTGGCCTCGTATCTTTGGAAAAGTCTCCAACACTAATCGAACAACTCGGTCCGATTAGTTCACGGACTTCAGCAGGACAGCCATTTAGATGATAATCTTACAAGGGGGCAATTGATCGGCCAAACCACTTGATCCTGTTCAAATTCTTCGATCTCTTCTAGAGACAGTCCTACATGGGTCGAACCCTTCAAACGTTCTCGAAGATAGCTGTGAACGCATTGGTGACAAAAACCGTGTTGGCAGGATCCTAGCCATCCATATCGTTCAGGATTTGATCCGTTGTGAAATGGGTGGGGAGCTGCCTGTGAATCTTGGTAAGGTTGGCGGGAAGGGATAAAGAAAGCAAAGCAAATATTGCATTGGGCAAATTCGTTCGAATAGAAAGGGCCTCGTCTAGCGGTGAGAACTGCGCTGCCCGAGATGATGGGCGTGGAGTCCATTGGATCCTCCAAAGAGTCCGCTGGTGAAGTCGCTGTTTCCAGTGTCTTGTGGGAAGATGCGTTCAACCACGCGTTGGCAAACATTTTGCCTCCATCATTCACATGGTGTATGTTGTTGATCGGATCCTGTCCCGAGTTCGAGCCGAGTCAACTTCGTGCTACGTGCTGTGGATTCGGTTGCGCATTGACTGGAACGAAATGGGAAAGTAAGCGTACTCATGCTTATCACTGGATCTGGAATGTCTGTGGCTCCACATAAAAGGTACCAACTCCCGCGACAGTGGCGACACATCGCCGGAATGTGACGTGGCGGCGGCCCGCCACCGCAGCTATCTTACCACCGGGACCGGCAGTACTAACTTTTAGAAGACACCCTTGGGATAGCGTCCTCTTGCGATCTCGGGACAGTCAGGCAAACAAGGGCAACCGGTTTTAGTCCAAACCTGTATCTATTGAATTATACGGTATGCTATACATGAGGAAAAATTAGGTGACCGGTTGTTGTTGTCTAATGCGCATATTTGCTTCTCTGTCTCAATACCGCGCCATTTTTCTTGATCAACCAGAATAATGGCACCATTAGCGCGGAGAGGCCTGCAAGGAGAGTTGAGCCAGGTCCGATACCAAGGTTTTTGTAGAAAGCGTGGCCGAAAAGGGGGAAGACGGACGCCAAGGTGGATCTGAAGAGGTCGTTGGCTGCTAGGACGGAGCCTGCGTGGGAGTAGTAGGCGGTGGGTAGGTATCTAACGGAGCGGAGATGTCAGTGGCCCGTTCGCGTTAGGCATGGAATGTTGAACTCACACTAAGATTGACTGGAATGACAAGTAGACACCAGGCAGGTCTGCAAATTGGTGATAAACATCATTCGTCAGCGAAACTCGGGAACGCCATCAGGAGGCTCAGGTCTTGACTCACAAAGCGCTCCAAAGATTACGGGAACGATCCAATGAACACTTTTCCTGGCCGTCCATCCGAAGATCAAGGTGACGATTGGAATCGAGATGGATGCGATTAATCCAATCTCCAACCTATCCTCGGGCACGAATTTTCCAGTAGCGTACAACTTTCCAATCCTGTACTTTTGGTAGTATGCGTATCCAATAAAGGTGATCACACCAGTCACTGCGAAGGCTACGAAAGGGAGCTGAGACACTCCAAGGTTCCAGCCGTAAATGCCGCCTTCAGAGTAGATCAAGGGGAAAGATTCGAAGAATAGGTAGAACTGTTGATGATCACCTCGTGTTATGTGAGTTTCTGGGGCAAGCGAAGACGGAATGAAATGAAACTCACTATCGAGTAAACTAGGCCCAGGTATAAACTGACAACAAACACAGCCGGTTCAATCAAAAGTCTCAATGGTAAGACAAGAGCGTCCTTGAAGACATCCTTAATTTTGGTGTTGGCTTGATCAATCTCGGATTGAGACCGAAGGTCTTTGTTGCCTGTCGCTTTCCTCAGCCTGCGGGCCTTTCGGAGTAGGATGGTACTGGCAAGAGTCCTAGGGTAGGGTAGGGGAAGAGGCCGTCAGCTCTACATCTGACGAGAAAGTGCCAGATGATTACGCTTACTCAGGAAGGAAGAAGAACAGCATAATGGTTGCGAATGCTGAGATCCACATCAAAATCAGGATAGGCCACTGCCAACCATTGTTCATTGCTGCAAAGCCGGCGATGACGGGTCCCAAAACTGGTCCGCACACCGCTCCAATTGCCCATGAAGCGATAGCATACGGCACTTGTGCCTCTGGCCACATATCGATCAAGGTTGCTCCACCGGTAGCTAGTGCTGGAGACCCAATGAATCCGGTAAGGAATCGGAAGACCATGATAGTCTCGATGTTTTTGGCGTAGATGATTGGGAGTTGGAACATAGTGAAGATTATCATGGCCGCAATGTAAACGGGTGTTCTACCCCAGAGAGGGAGTTCCTGGAGGGGAGTGAGTATCATGGGTCCAACACCGTAACTATGCGTAACGAGGGAGTTAGCTGTTGAAATACATTGAATGAGAGTGGGGGTACTCACCCGAAAACAAAGAGCGTCAATCCGAGGACTCCAACAGTCAAAGAGACGTCGAAGTGTTCCATGATTCCAGGGATGGAAGGAGTGTCTAAAGGTGCGAAAACCAGGGAAAAAATGGGTCAGTTTAGAAGAGACGCAAAAGCTCCTAACTTCTGCTTACAGATAGCACTTCCAGCATATACTGCAAACGTAAGAAGGACAATCTGACCGGTCACGAACAGTCTTTTCGACAACGACCAGTTCTTGGGGTTCGCCGGGTCATCTTAAGGAGCGAGAAGTTTCATTCAGCTTTGGTGTCTTTTGGAGATCCCCGACGACGTTGAACAGAACTTACCAGGTCCATCCCAATCCACCAAGGGCGGTTTTCGTGAATTTGAATCGGCACTGAAGGTTGCTTGAGTCGGATCCTGGGCTTTCTCTTTCTGAGTGATAGCTAGAGCTTCTCTAGATATTGTAAGACGATATAGGATCAGTGAAAAAGCGCGGAAGGATCATCAATCAAACCTTGACTAACCTGTACTCTTCACACTCCGCCACACCACTTTCCAGGGCAGCCTGGACATCCAATTTCCCATCCTTGCCTCGGAACCTACATTCCTTCGCAGGTTCGACGGCGGTAGTAATTGCTCCTCCAATCGGAGGACTGACCAGGGTCTGAGAAGAAACATTTCTGGAGGGGTCCACTGAGACTGTGTTGCCATTGGGAAGGGTGAGACCGTTGGAAGAGGAGATGGTAGAAGTGGGAGAGAACTGTTTGTCCTTGGTAGCTTGAAGGGTTTTTTGGGGTGATTGAGGCAGGCCTAAAGCTCCATTCTCGTTGACTAGAGTGTCGGATGGAGATGGATTAATGACGTATCGTGAAGGTATTTCACTGTATCGAGGGAAGGGAATGGATCAGCAAGTGCCTCGGGATATGCCGAGATGTGGCGAATCTCTCACTAGTCGGTCCTTTGTTCGTCGTATGGGAAGACCTTGCCGCCGGAAAGGTAATTGACGAGAGACCCAAAGGTAGCATCTCTGATTAGATCGGACATGTTATGACGTCGTTGTCAGCTTTTGGAGTTGCGGAGTTGTGGAGTGATGGAGGAGGGTGTAGAGAGGGTATTATAGATTTGGAAGAAAAAGCAAGAGAGAGGATTGGGCAAACGACTGGCTCTTAAGTACAAACTATACAGTACAAGCATTTCCAACTTGTTCTGGATAAGCCGGAATCAACTGCTGCTGAGTGATGCAATGCTGAACAATTCTGATTAATAATTGTAGTATAGAGAAAGATATTTTCTTTTGCATCCTAGGCAGGATCTGATTGGGCGCGTGAGTAAGCTTGGCCTCGCCTCCCCACGGGGGGTGATAAGGTGGAGGTGGAGGTGGAGGTGCAGCGCCGGTGATATTTAGTGGCAATGGCAATGGAAGGAGATACGACGATATGGTCTGCTATTTCATGATGTAGCAGGCATGAAGAGGGGAAGTGACGGATTGATGATGGCGGCTGGCACGGTGCAAAAGGGGTTTATCCATGACTGATATGATGCCCTTCTTCCTGAGTCTCCCTCGTGAGGGTGGCTGAGCCCGCAAGATAAAAGACCAGACTATCTCTCATACCGCCTAGAAGAATATCCGCGTCAGTCAATTCACACTCTCACAACCGATCCTTCTTCCATCATCTTTCCTCACCTCTGCCCCCGTTATATGTTGCATCCATTTTCCTCGACTTTCCGGTGTCTGGAGAGTAGGTCGACATGGGATTGAAGGTGTAACATAATGGAAAGGGGTGGGAAGGAGGTAAAACGGCTGTTGGCTCTAAGAAAGTAAAGAAGAGTCGATATCGAGATATGCATCCTCATTCTCGAAACCTTGCCAAATCATGAACCAAAGAAACTTTACCAAAGGACCACGAAAATCTTAATGATTTCTTATCCTTTACCCCAATCCCTATAACACAGCTTTCTTGGAGAAGTAAACACAACATGCGTAGATCGGACGACCTGTTAGATGCGAGACGGTAGAGACGGTGGAGATGGTGGAGATGGTGGTCTATCTACATGGAGAGAGAGGAAGGGTAGGTGGATGAGTGAGTGCGAGTGTAAACACCCATGTATATGAATCCATCCCTCGTAACATATCATGATGTACAAGTCGAGAACACTCTCCAAAAGATTCCAACTCCTGAACACCTCATTATATCGTCATTCACATTTCACCACCTACTCAGATTGTGCATGAAAGACTCGAGAGAAACTCCCCCCCCCCCCGTTTTACACGATCAAAGATCGTACTCGTCTGAATCCGACTGGTCTCGCTTACGTTGTATCTATTTCCAATCGTCAACAATGGAGTAAGAAAAGCAATTCAGCAGGCTTTATGTTCAGCACCCAAGTCGTACCAATTTGCGAAAGGGTATGCGCAAACCAGAGGAGCGAAACTCACGGTAATCCCACCTCCCAAAGACTTGGATCGAGTTCCACCTCCTCCGTTGGTTTGTGTCGTCGGTACTTTGGCGGCTGATTCAGCTGAGACCTGTTTAGATTGACATGAAAGGAGATAAGTGATGAGTGAGGAAGAATCAGTAATCTGAGTAAGCTGAACAGGAGTTCAAGCTGGTGGCTGAAGGGCTCATTGTGTACGAATTCATCTGCATAGAGATTCAGTGGCTGCGACCTCGTCTTATCCTGCCATACGGCTCCAATCTTGTCAGGCAAGCCTCTAATCCACTGTCCGCTCTACTGAAGCCCTCGTTCTACCCTTGCCGCTCAAACATCTCCCTCTTTGTCGTTGGAATTCTTCGTATGGCAAGCTTCACATACGCGGGAGATAGATAGCATTCTTAGCTCATGCAGAGATGGACCCATCAAACGCTCGGGGCTAAACAGCCGTGCATTACTTCGAAAATATTTCCCCACACCTCTCCAGAAACCCTCTTTACGCTCACTCTCGTCATGAACATATATCAAACTCACCTGCTCCAACAACCCTTTCAACTCCCCATCTCCCACTTTGCCCCTCAATTGTCCACTTCTCGCCATTCTCATGAGTAGGTCTTCGATTTGACGAGTTGTTTGTGGTCTTACTAGGGAGATTCTTGACACTTATGTGATGAAAGGCATGATGGGAGACCGGACGTAGCAGACGGTTTTGAAAAAAGGAAAGGGAGGAAGAAACGTTGATTGAACGCCGACATTGTCAGTCCTCCATCTCCGGTGAGAGTTGACAGGGAAAGGACCGTCATCACGACGACTCACATCGTTCCCTAGCCTCCGGCTCTAGAACCTGACTCAAAATCCCTCTCCTCATCTCATCTTCCTGTGCCTGTCTCGCGGCTTGTTCTTCTTGACTAGGACCACCTGCTGCTCCCTGAGCGCCACCGGGACCGCCGTTACCCGAAGATGGAGGAGGAGCGGGACGAAGACCTGCGGGTAGCTGCATTGAGGAGGACATAGTGTTGAGATTGGTGGGGAGGAATGTGGTGAACAAGGGAGAAGAGTAAGAGTAAGGATGTATTGACATTTAGCGGGTTGCCCATCATCATCACGTGAAAGTCAGTAAATTCGTCACTCACTCCTCTGAAACAAGATCCATCTCTCGATATTCTATCAATCCTATTCATCTTGATATCCTCTTTCAATCCAACTTCAATGTCTTCCCTAACAGACCTCTTCGAGTTTCTTCATTCTCCTAATCCTGATGCGCGACAGCTAGCATTGACCAACCTCATTGGCCATACACCGAAGAACGCTCAACACCGATCGGTCTTCATCCCCTCCGCTTCTTCCTCTGCTGGGAGCGGTGGGTCAGGATTGGTCAAGGGTGGAGCGGAAAGGAAACTGAGCAGTGAAGATGAGGTCAAGCTTGTGATGTTGAAGGATTTGAAGGTCTTATGTAGGGATCAAGCTGTAAGTCGTGGTTGAGATGATCCGCGGTAGGATGTCCTCTGATTATGTTTGCGCATCGCAGATTATCGCACATGATGCTCTCAAAGCCTTAGTCAACCTTTCAGATACATTAATGGTCGCTAGGAATTTGGTAGACGAGGAATTCTTGACCTTTTTGATTTCATACACTGCCGTGAGTCATCCCTAGTTCCATCCTTTTACATCTCACTTAAACTTAACTTCATCCTCCCTAGAGCACCACATCTCCACTTTCACCAATCTCAGCAATGATGCTATCCAACATCTCTTCCCACCCAACACTCACACCTCTTATCCCCTCCATCCGAATTCCCATCCTGCGCTTCCCCACTCCCACGCCACCCAACCCCCCTTACTTCTACCCGGCCTCCCGAAGTGGCTCGTCAACCGTTCATCCAGATTATAGGCCAGAAATGGAAGAGAAAGAAGTAGAGACCATCGAGAGTGTCAGAGCTCTCGTTCAGGCGTTCGAAGATGGGGCAGCGGAAGGAGTCGAGGAAGGGAAAAAGGAGGCGAAACGAAAGGGTGGAGTACATTTCTTAGCTAGCGTGTTTGCTAATATCAGTATGGTAAGCACCTCCTCTCTCCCTTTTTACATTCCTTGATATTACCGGAAATACATGCTGACTTTGCCCGGAGACAACAGTTGCCTCAAACACGACCAACGCTTCTACTTCCTCTCCCGGCGTTCCCACTTCCATCATCAGCAGAACCGTCGCCAGAGGATGAACCACTCTTGACTAAGATCGTGGTGTACACGGAACATAAAGATACGATCAGAAGAGGCGGTGCTATCGGTTGCATCAAGTAAGTAAAGCTGAGATAAGTCCGATGGGAATACGGGAGCTGATGGATGTGGTGGGTTCCGATGTGGTCATAGGAATGCAGCGATGGATAGAGCTGCTCACCCGTTCTTGTTAGCTACTGAAGGTGAATATCTTTGAACTTGCTCCTCCTCCACTTTAAGAAGGGTCGCTAATCGATCTGAGATCTCGCGTCTTCCCAGATGAGCGAGTCCCGCTTCCTTCGAATCCAGAGAGGAAAGTCAAAGGTGTAGATGTCCTCCCATGGGTTTTATCGCCATTAATGGGTCCTGAAGAGGTTGATATGGACGTGAGTACCATGCTCTTCCCGTTGCCAGCACACAAGACTGACGTCGTGTGTGTTTGGTAAATAAGGAAATGGATGCCCTTCCCGTTACCTTACAGTTCTTGGGACCTGATAAGGTCAGAGAGCGAGATCCGGTATTGCGTTTGATGTGTGTGGAGGTACTGTTGTTGTTAGCTACGAGTGAGTCTGGTGGATCTTGTTGCTCAGGGAACGCTGACTGATCTGATTGCGCGTTGGCAGGTTATACCGGGAGAGAAACGCTTCGACGGAGAGGAGCGTACACTGTGATCAGGATTGCGCATATTGAAGAGAAAGATGAAAAGGTGAGAAGAGGAGCATCTAAGTCTATGGTGTGGGAGCTGATTCTTATGAAACCACGACGGGATAGATCTCGGAACACATGATGCGTTTAGTGGGCCTTCTCAAGCGTGATGAAGGAGACGAGACCAAGCGGGATAGACTTGGTGTTGAGCAGTTTGGACAAGAGTTGCTCACGCCTGATGAGGATATGGAAGAGAGGGATAGACATGAGGAAGAGGAAGGAGACAGTGACTTGGATATCGAGGTAATCTAGGTCACAAAATAAAAACACGTCATCATCTTTCCCTACCCGAACACCATGTTGAATGACATTCCTCATTTATCGTCTATTTGGTGTGATCGCTGTCACTACGCACGTTCATTCTGGCAATATCAGGATGAAGATATCAACATCGATAGCAAGGAGTTTACTCACGAGGGGTAGAGTATCATCCATACCTCGATGTGCTCCAATACGTACGTCGACCCAATTCTTTCAAGCCTCAGCAAATAACCTCCCACCGTCACTCTAGCTCTCCGTCCCTACTCCACCACTCCCATCCAGTCTCTCAAACCCTCTCCATTCTCACATCCCCACCCGACCACTCACCCTCACCTCCTCCGTCCCTCCGAGTTGACTCCGCATTTCCCGGCGCAAGAATATGAAGAGAGAAGGAGGAAGTTGATGGAGATGATAGGAGAGGAGGGTGGCGGAGTAGTGATTGTTTGGGGAGAAGGGGTAAGGTTGGTTTCGCAAGGTGAGCTGGCGGGAGTTGAATACTAGCAGGATTGAAAAGAGCGACAGAGAGTAGAGAGATGTGGAGGTTTCCATACCAGGACGAAGTGGGATATCACAAAATTGAAAAATCAGACCCTGACGTATTTCCAATCCATGCACCGAACTTCAATCGAACCAGAAATATTGTGAGTCATTCTGTTTCTACTCCTCCATCCTTTCTGTCCTTCTTTTTGCATGGTGTTTCGTGTTGATCATGTTGATTGGTTTGATTTCAACAGTTATAGATTCAGGCAATGTACGTTTTCATCCGATCCCCTGCTATCGAGCGTCATGCAGCATCCACTATACTGACCTGTGCGCATCTGGTGATTCTCAATATACAGCAACCGATCTCCACTATCTGACTGGTTTCGATGAACCGGACTCGATCCTTGTCCTAGGTACCCATTTCCCACAATGTTCCTCTTGCCGAACATTGATGAACTAACCAACTTCTCCGCCTACAGAGTCCGCTCCCTCCACACCCCGCGGATATACCTACACTCTATATGTCCCTCCCTCTTCACCTTTCGTTTCTCAATGGTCCGGCGCTCGATCCGGCCCAGAAGGAGCAATCGAGATCTTTGGCGCCGATCAAGCGTTTGAGAACACGGAGTTTGGGAATCATCTGAAGGGGAAAGGGTGGTTGGATGGGAGGCTGTGGGTGGAGTTGATGGGAAAGACGGTGGAGTCGGAGGCGGGGAATCCTTTTGCGGGGAGAGCGAGAACGAGGAGGACAAAGTCATCGATTTCGAAGTTATTCGGGACTTCACCTGAATCCGGATCGACTTCAGGGTCGTTGTTAACGTCTATGAAAAACGAACCACCTCATTTCATCCTTCACGAAGCCCTCAAATCTGGCCATGCCAAACCTCTCGAAAAAGAGATACAGAAATTGAGGGTTGTGAAAAGTAAGAGAGAGTTGGAGGTTATGAAGATTGCTGGTGATATTAGTTCGGAAGCTCACACGAAGGTACGCCAGTTTCGTCAAGCTGCACTTCATGCAGCAGAGCGCGACTTAAAGAGCTACGCTGATGTTGATCCAGTATGGACATTGTAATAGGTGATGCGATTTGCATCCCCCTCTCGAACGGAAGCTCAATTAGCCGCTCATTTCGAGTACGAGTGTGCGCTGAAAGGGAGCATCAGACCTGCTTATGTTCCTGTCGTTGCTTCTGGGTGAGTTTCGGTTTGAATAAGGGTAGGGATTAGGTGCAGTCGTTTAACCAAATACTTGGAATTGGAAATGCGGGATCGGTAGTGCAAACGCCTTAGTCATTCATTATGTGAATAATGATTGTCAATTAAAAGATGGTGAAGTGAGTGGTCTTTTGGCGATGTGATGAGTAAAAGGCTGATTGTAAGCCTAAACAGATGGTACTCATAGATGCAGGCTGCGAATACGCCCACTACGCCTCCGACATAACACGAACATTCCCTGTCTCCGGGACCTTCACCCCGCCGCAACGAGATCTTTATCAAGCTGTGTTGAACGTTCAAAAGGAATGTATAAAACGGTGTACGGTCGAGGATGAAGTCGGGGTCAATGAATTGCATAGGTTTAGTGAGTGCCGTGATGGGTAAAGACAGAATGAAAGAGGAGCTGATGAGTTTGGGCAGGTTGTACGATGTTGACGGAGGAACTTCGACAAATCGGGTTCAAACTGTCAACAGGTGAAGTCGAGCGCAAACTTGTGAGTCCCCTCCATTCATATCCCACAAGGTTCAAGCAGTTGCTTACCGTTCTTTTCCTATGCCATAGTATCCTCACTTCTTATCACATCATCTAGGAAGCGATCTACATGACTGTCCAACATGGGAGCGGAACAATAAGTGGGTTTCGTCTCCGTTGTCTGTCACTCATGTCACCGATCGAAAGTTTAACTCGCCCATCACAGACTCGTTGCCGGCAACGTAATAACGATCGAACCAGGATGCTACGTCCCATTTGATTCTTCCTTCCCGAAGCATTTCCAAGGAGAGGGGATACGGATAGAGGTGAGTGACTGAATGGGAGGGGTGAATATGAATAATCACTTGATCAAGTTCGTCTCTTCTGTTGTCAACAGGACGAGGTGGCATTTACAAGGGACGGGCCGCTGGTGTTATCTGTGAACGCACCGAAGGAAATTGTTGATGTGGAAGGAGCATGCCAGGGTCTGTTAGAGGGATGAATATTAAAACCATCTGTCACAAATAACTCATCTACTTCAGTGTGACGCGTGAAAAGTAACGAAACCTGAAATATCTGAGCCCAACTAGCCGATTCGATTGTTCGATTGTTCGACTCCTCCCATTCATTTACACCTTGAATTACCAGGATCAGGTCCTACCATGCCAGCAGATCCCCAGGCTTCCACCTCTGGTTCATCTCCCACAATGAGTCACCGCAAAGCAGTCCTCAATATCCCGGAAGGCAACCAATCCATCATCGAAGCTCATGAACTCGATCCAGCAGAAGAGAGGAGTGGTGATGCTAAGAAAGATTATCTAGAAGCATTGAAGGTATGTTGCGGGATTGAAGTTGCCATCAAGCAACGTCATGACCTATAGGCCCATTGTCTGCTACCTCCAGCGAGTCAATCCCACTGAGGACATCAGAAATATCGGCCAGATTCCTTGCGCAAGACAGGCCTTGTTGACAGGTATCGCAGGAGGAACAGGATTCGGAGCAGTTATGTTCTTGAGTCGGCGGAGTGAGTAGAAACATATGGAACGCCTATGGGCGTCGCTGACCTTGCCCTTTTGCTGAAGGACCTTGGCAAGCAGGAAATTGGGCAGTCTTAACTTTCATAGGTTTATCAGGATTCATGTGGTAAGAGTCGTTCACCAGAGATATCCCGATCGCTCCAGCTGCTAAACTTGTGCGCATCTTCCGCTCGCAGGGAGAGCTGTCGTCGGAAGCGGACCAAGGAACTATCGCAAATGATGCTAATCCAAGAAAAGTTCGCAAGTCGACATGTCTCACATCTTAAGAAGAAGGAGCCGGCTGTAGCACCGAATAGGGTTGATGCCACGACAATATAACGACGATCAATATGACCTCATGACTCTGAGGGATGCAACAGAGCGATGCAAAGTATATACAAGCATTACATGACGACTACGCAGGTGGATGTATGACAGTATGACAACGCCCACACAGCTCCTCGGCAGTTTCAGCGACATGATGCCAGCACCGAGGACACTTGTGTCCGCTGGAAGCCTTGATAGTCAACGAGATGGCAATGGATGCTTCTGTTTGAGGGTCGCCTATCATACCAAAGGCCGCTTGTCAGACCCCGTCTGTAAACGAGTCGAAAAAGGACTTACCGATTTCGCAAGTCCTGGAATAAGACCAACTTGGCAAACTGCTCGACTCGTCTCGAGCAACCTCAAGGACGACATCTGAAGTGCCGTATAGGAGAGGTAACAACTCCCTTTGTTGTTCCACGTTGGCCTTCAAAGCCGAATGCGAAGAGGGTAAGCCAATGACAAGGGACGCCTCGCTAGGGTTCCCAATCTTTCTAATACCCAGGAAGAACAATGTCAGCTTCCGTCAAGAGAAGCAGCATAGATCAGCACTCACTTGTTGGTACGAGCCTCCTCAAGCAGTTGGAGGACTTGCTGCCGAATTTCGAGCAAAGGCTGTATCTCAACAGCGGCTGACTTGTACAGAGAAGCCTGGTTTGAGGGATTCCTCGTTAGATTGCTTCCAACGCTCCCATCCAGTCTTTGCCGAGCGACTCACATCCTTATCGGAATATTCACCTTCCCCTCCCAAGTAAGACTCGATCTCATGCACGAGATGCGGGGTCAGAGGCGCTAGGATGTCCTTGAGTGCGCAGCAGACCTGCATGAAAAAAATGGTTCTCAGCGACGAGGGAATGTGCTTCAGATTGAGTTGCCACTCACCGAGGCCATCACAGCAACGGTAGCCTCTCGACGAGAACTCGACTCGGCATCTGAGTACAGCACGTCCTTGCTGAGGTCGAAGTAAAAAGCAGACAGTGTGCTGGCCATGTAATTGTTGACGGCTTGCAAGACTGTAAATTGAAAGCTCAGAGATCAGATCCGTGGTAAGCTAGCGTGGAGGAACCCACCTGGGTTGAAGTCAAAGTTCTGGTAATGTTGGTCCGCCGACCTTGTCAGAGCCGCCGTCTCGTGCAGAACATATTGATCGATCTAGAGGTGATGTCTATGTGTCAGCCATTGTGCGATCGCCATCACTACTAGTGAACCCACCAGACTCAAAGAAACCTCATGGATGCCCTTGATTTTCGCACCTTGCCTGATGGAGTTGCCAAGCAGGAACTTCATGACATTCCTTATCTTGCGCATCTTCTCTGCAGCAGCTGACAGGGATGTTGAACCAATGGAAGAGTCGCTTGTGTAGTCAACGGCTGCTGCCCATAGGCGCATGATGTCCGTCCCATATGAGGGCAACTTCGACCGATCCTGTATGCCATTCATCAGATATCAGGGTGAGGCGAAATGTCGGAGTAACTTACCTTCCCACCATGAATGATCTCGACAGGTGTTAAGCCGTTGCCAGCGGACTTGCTCATCTTTTGGCCATCTTGATCAAGAACAAATCCGTGGGTGACCAAATTCGCGTAGGGTGCTTTGGCATGTCCACTGCGATTAGACGTCGCCACGCTGGTCAAAAGCGATGACTGGAACCATCCTCGATGCTGGTCCGATCCTTCTAAGTAGACGTCTGCCACCGTCACTCCCTCTGGCTTCAGCTTCATCTCGTCGACAAGAGTCCAGGAGGATCCGCTATCGAACCACACGTCCATTGTGTCGGTTCCTTTGCGATATTGCGCGCCGGATGAAATCATTTCGGGTGTCAGGAAGGACGTCACGTCGTCGCTCCACCAGTAATCCGTTCCCTTCTCTGACAATACATTGATGATATGGTCGATAGACTCAATCGACATCACAGGCTGTTCGGTACCGATCTCGTAGACGATAGGGATGGGAACCCCCCAACTTCGTTGCCGCGAAATACACCATTCAGAGCGGCCAAGGACGAAGGATTCGAGACGCTTTCGCGCTGTGATCATGGAAGGGTTGAGCACTGGCGGGTAAAATGGCGTCGTCTGACTCACAACTCTCTGGCTTAAAGTGAACATTCTTCAAAGCATTGATGGCATCCTCCTTAATGGCACCCACGTCAGCAAACCACTGAGGCGTGGCTCTACAATTGCCGATCTGAAGTTAGTTCCAAGGGGTCATATTCCACGTCAGGAGTACACACCTGATTATGATAGGTTCCTTCGTTTTCCAGTCGCAAGGATACCGGTGCTGAATGACCTCCTCTGCTAGCAGGATTCCCTGTTGCTTCAATAGCTTGATAACTTCCGGCACAGCATCACCCAAGACAGACTTGCCGACTAGCGATCGGCCGTCCACTCCATCCGCTGTCCATTGCAGGATCTCTTCAGTGAGATTTCCCTCATCGTTGACCGGACATCTTATTTCATCTGCTTCAGGTCGATTTGAGAAGGCCTCTCTATAAACCTCGTAATCTTCCTGACCATGACCGGGCGCTGAGTGCACGAGACCAGTCCCCGCGCTGATAGTGACGTATTTGGATGCGATGACCCGGGGAACTATTAGGCCATCTCTCCAAAATAGATGGCGATATGAAGTACCAAGCAACTCCTCGCCCGAGAGCTCTTCGAGGATCTCCAGCGAGCCTAAATGCCGCTCCAGGGTCGACACTCTGTCCTTCGCTATAATCAAGACGCGATCTGACCCTTCCTGTCTCACGAGGGCGTATTCGAGATCCCGTCCCACCGCGACGGCCTGATTCGCTGCCAATGTCCACGGGGTGGTCGTCCAGATCGCTAGCCCGACGATCCCCTTGCGGGCTAGTTTTTCCACCTTCCTCCGCAGAGTCCTGGACATACCCTCAAGTGGAGCCTCGAAGAACACGTATACGGAGTGGGAGGTATGATCATCCTTGTAGGATAGCTCGGCTTCAGCAAGAGCTGTGCGAGAGGAAGGGGAATAATAGGTTGGTCGCCGGCGATGTTGAATGAGGCCTTTGTTATATGGAAGCAGCATCAGGCACTTGGTATTAGCCGAAACCGGAGGGCCCAATTCTCACCTCTTTGCACCATCTGCCTCAGAATCTTCAGCTGCCTGATTTCAAATGCCGGATCTACACATCGCACATCAGCTTGCCAATTTGTTTGAAGGTTATAGATTCACCTACCAAGCGTTCTATACGTCGAACCCTCTGAATGCCAATCGGCCATGATTCCCAACTGCCTGAATTCGGACTTCTGCACCTCTATTGCGTTGAGAGCGGTCTTGCGAGCTGCCTTGCGAACGGCTTGGGGGGACAAAGCTAAGTGAGATTTCTAATGGGCATTGACGGGACAATGTTAGCGGAGAAATGACAGGAGAGACGGCTATTCGAGCTCACTCCCAGGGACTTGAGTGCCTTGTGCTCGATGGGGAGACCGTGACAGTCCCATCCTGGGATATACCTGGTTTCCAGAAGTTCAGTGAGCTTCCGTCACCGCAGATACATCAAGATAGCCTCTCACTTGACCCGATAACCTTTCTTCGCCTTATACCGATTAATAAAGTCCTTGAGCAGCTTGTTCAGAGCATGGCCTGATATTCACAGCGCTCAGTTTCACCGTCCCCATGCCCTAAGACTTGTTCAGCCAGAAAGCGCTCACCCATGTGCAGATTGCCGTTCGCATATGGAGGACCATCGTGCAGAACAAAGACTGGTCCCTGGTTATTCTCCCACTAAGCGTATAGCGAGAGATTGGTCAGTGTCAATGCCGACTGCTCTTCAAGAACCTCCAGCTTACCTGCCAGGTATAATACTCCGTTGTGACCTTCTCCCTGATTTTCTCCTCAGCAGCTACTACGTTCTTATGCCGCACGGGGAATGAAGTCTTTGGAAGTAGCAAAGTATCCGAGTATCGCTTGCTCGAGGATTCCGCTTTGGGAGGTGCGCTGGAGAGGAACCGGATGAGGGAGCTCCGTCCGATCTGACGAAGCCATCGTCGTTCAGCTGGATTGGAGACTGGAAAGCGGAGGAGGCATGGTCGGTAGGTGTGAGGTGAGATCATTACGAGGGACCGTAGTCAGGGCCTATCTAAGCCTCCCCTCGGCTAGTGCTGGGGTCTTGGTCTTCACAATCAAGGCAAGCACCATAAGGTCGACTACTCGGATCGATTCTGGTTGATCGACTTTCGATTTCTGGGATTAGAGCACGTGAGTTGCACTTTGACGAGATGATAAAAGCAATGGCAAGAACTATAGCCTCGCAGAAGGTCCCTCAGAACACCAATGTCAGTCCTACAATACGTCTGGACAGTTTGCTGACTTGCGAGCTCTCTACCATCAAGCGATTGGACAGCGGGCAAAACGTTCACAATAGCAAATCCAAGAGACAGATCCATGCAGTTGACAAGCCATGACTAGCCAGCCATACATCCACCAGCTACCGAAAGACTCTCTATCGCTTGACCCATGCATTCTGTAAGGAGCAATGATGGAGAGGCAATCAGCAAGGGGTGACTAATACTCATGTCTTGCAAACGATCGACTCACCCTCTTCCTGGCCTTAGCCAAATTGGTCTTCTTCCTCTCTACCATGCGAGGGTCTCGAGTAAGGAGCCCATCTGTAGTACGAGAGCGATGTGTGACAGGGCCGGTATACATCAATAGCTACTCCATAAACAGCGCGGCAAACTAATGCACACTCACCCTTCTGAAGAACCTCCCTCATCTCCGGTCTATGCGTGACGACACCCCTCGCTACACCTAGCGCAACGGCACCTGCCTGTCCACTGGTTCCACCGCCCTCCGCCAGCGCAAAGATGTTATAATGACCCAACAATCCAGTCAATCTAAGCGGTCTCAAGATGAGTTCCCTATCGCTTGGTCGTGGGAAGTGCTTGAAGATGGGCCGTGAGTTGACGAGCACCTCAGTATGTGGAGCTGCATTTTCTCCGGGGATATACGACCACGATGCGGGCTTTTCACTATCCTTGTCCCCAATGTCAGGTAGTTTCGTCTGAATCATCCATACCCTCGCGGAGCTCTCCTTGCGCTTCCCGACGCTCAAACTACGACCAAACTCGTCCATTTTTCCATCAGGTCGAGTTTTTGCTGATCCACTACCTTCAGCATCTGCTCGTTCGTACGTTTTGAGAGCTTCTCCGATAGAGGAGAGGACTTCAGGTTGACCTACTCGCCGTGCGATTTCCCGCAGCGTCGCAAGTTCATTCAGTAGTGTGGTTATCCGACGGTATTGAGCGGTTTTCAGATGCGTCGCCATCGTTCCTGACAGATCAGATGCCGATAACCATGAAGCTCGTGGTGTTGCTACCTTCAATGAAGGAGGAAGTGGGTAAACATGCTCCTGTCTCAGCGTCGATTGAGACTTGTGGACCAGATTTTCAAGATCGAGCAGAGCGTTCTCGTATATAGGTCGACCGGTGAAGAAAGTAGGTAGGGTGGGTTTTGCTCGAGGTGGGAGAGGGAGGATACGGGAAGACGCGGAGGAGGGAACATAAGATTGGGAGACGGCGTATGTTCGTTTGCTAAGATGTGGTATCAGACGTCGAACTGCTGAAGCCGTCGCCCGAGAGCAGTCGACTTGCATGGTGGATGTTGAGTATATATGTACGGGTGGTGTTGGAATGGACAACTACACAAAGTCGTGCGAGGTACTGCAGGTCGACTTTCTCATTCGCGGACATTCTGGTGTGACATGTCCGTATTTATATTTCCAGGATGTATACAGTTATGCATCTACTACTATGAAGATGATCCAAAACGAATGGCGTCGATACAGTATGTTATTCGCAATCTCTCTTGACGTATGTTTCCATAAAGTCCTAGGATATTCTGGTACTCCTTCATCATCGGATCAAGACAGGGGCTACGCACGGCCCGGCATCCTTATCGCTGATTTTCATCGCTATCCCTCTTGGTAGCGTCCGAGGACCTATCATCCTCCGCGTGTTCGCCTTTGTTGGTCTGATCTTTCTTCTGTCCCATAGCGCTTTCCGGATTGTTGCCTTCTTCCACTCGCTTCTCCTCTTTCTTCTTCTGCTCCTGTTGGTGACCCTGAGTGTGTTGGGCGGAGCCTTCGGCGGGAGTGCTACCAGTTCCGAACTTGAAAACCTCAGTTTCACCGTTCTCTGCATTCTCGTGCGTGAGCGTGAGACGTTGAACTTGAGTGAGGAAATTCTCGAGCTTCTCGTCTTTGTGAGATCGAGTTTCGCGACCTATCCTGTCGAGCCATTGGAAGCGGGACATCAGGTAGTCTGGGTGTTGCTTTAGTGTCAGATAATCCCGCCTGTGCTGATTTTGAACAAGACACACTCACAGACAAACGCGACAACTACGACCACACCAAATGAGAAACACCAGACTCTCACAACCGTGACAATGCTGGTCCACTGCCCACCATGAGTATCCTTTGAGAGCTGAGGTCCACCAGAAAGCCAGCCGAAAAGACAGAATATCGAAGCCAGGATGTCGACACCAAAGACAGCGCCAACGAGTTGCCAACTCGGGAAAACGAAATCACCATCGTCAGGACCTTGCGAGAGTCGAGTGATGAAGATGATCCATGACTCCGTGAGGGCAACTTCGAGGAAAATGATTTCTTGAAGGCTGTCCAAAGCAAAGTTGTCACGTCAAATCAGTTTGGCCCGCCTTTAGAGAGGAAGGGCCGTCGAACTCACTTCCCGAAGTTCTCGACGATACCATTGCTGCCAACGAACATGGTCCCTCTAAGAACCCACGTACCAGCGGCCAGGAACAGACCCATAACAGTACTCATGATCCACAATTTTGGCAATTGCCACTCGACTGGTTTTTTGGAATAAGGTGCGTTGTCGTAGGCGATGGCAATGGTGGCCACGCTGTCGACGTTAGAATATGTTAGATGCCGCTGATTGTGAAGGTAATAAAAGCAGGTACGTACTCGGCGAAGATAGCTGTTCGTGTTGTAAGGCGGTTGATCTTCAGATGCGGAAACATCACAAATGCTCCCAGCTGTTACTTACCTAAGAAGACGACAAGATCCACACGGATAGTCTCGTTGAGAATTAGGATCGAGAGCAACAAGTACACTTCCAAATGGATACAGAGAGCGATACGGTAGATCATGTATGCTTTCATTCGGTGGAAGATTTGACGAGCGACCTTGATCGCCGTAATGATGGTCGAGAGACCCTCGTCTAGGAAAACTGTACAGATTTGCGGTGTTGAGGAGTCACCCAAAACGGGTCTCAAAACCGTAACTCACCAACATCGGCCGCAGACCGGGCAGCATCGGAAGCACCCTCAACAGCAATACCACAATCAGCACGCTTGAGAGATGGAGCGTCATTGACACCATCACTGATAAGAGTACCCATTCATCAGTAACCTTCGCCTGTCATCTGATGCGCTTCACCCACCCAGTCATAGCCGTCAAATGGCCTCTCTGCTGTAGCATCTCAACAACCTGGTACTTGTGCTCTGGGAATACCTCCGCGAAGCCATCGGCATGCTCAACGAAGTCTCGAATGTCGGAGCCAGCCATGTTACCACCCATCAGCTGTTGACTGTCAAAGATATTCTGGCCCAATCCGAGAGCGCGGCAGGTTTCCTTGGCAATGGCACTGAAGCGGGTGAGCAAGGGGACTTCAGCACTCTTGAACTCATCTGTAGATCGATATACTTACACGGCGTCACCGGTGAGCATCTTGATGGAAATTCCGAGTTCAACAGCCTCCCCTAAGTGTTGTCGCAATTAAGGTTAGCAGAGGAGTGGACCTTTTGCTACCAAACTCACCAATGGTCTGCTTGGTGTCACTACGAGGTGGGTCCTGCATGGACATAATTCCTAGAAGCTCCCAATCCTTGCCATTCTCCTTCACTGCAACACCAAGTGACCTGAAACCACGTTTGGCGAACTCCTGACTAGTCTGCTTGTACTTCTGAACGGTCCCGGCATCGAATTGCCTTAACTTGAGGATACTGTTGGGGGCTCCTTTGGCGCAAATGTACTTCTTCCCGTCCTTCTCCACTTCTGCAGTGATTCGCTTGGACACTGGATCGAATGGTGAGAACTTGCTGGTGTGCCAACCATTCTTGAGCTCCTCTTGTGCCTTTGGGTAGTCCTTTAACGCGACTATGGTGACCTTATCGATGGGGTCAAGGCTCTTGACGTTGTGCGAAGAAGCAAGAACAGCGACGGTCATGAACCAATCAGCCGAGACACCATCGGCGAGGTACGGCTCGTTGAGCGAGAGCTTATTGGCAGTAAGGGTACCGGTCTTATCGGAGCAGAGAACATCGACTCCGGCGAGAGATTCGATAGCTGTCAGCTTTTGCACAATAGCCTTGCGTCGGGCGAGGTAAGCGGCGCCAACAGCCATGGTGGTAGTGGTGACACACTGAGAGAGGGTGTTCGGTGCACACGGTCAAAAAAGTTGTTGCTTAATGGAGAAGTCGAATGCAGACTCACGGGCAGACCAACGGGTACTCCAATGATGAAGAAGACAAGGGCGAAGCTGATTGAGAAGAACATTCGTCAGCTCGTACTGCCATCACGACTTCTCGAAGTCCAAAACTCCCTACTTACACTAGCAAGTTGTTCTCCTTAGGGGTGGCGATACCAGTACCACGGAAGAAGCCACCAATCCAAACTGAATCGCAACGTCCTTCAACTCCCACCCTCTCCTTACTGAACTCTACAACTCACCAGCAAAAATGAATACAAAAACCATGATCAACAACGTCGTACCAATACCACCAAGCACGCGTTGGAAGTGACCCGTCTCGTTCGAATTCTGAACAAGAGATGCAGTCTTACCGACGAAACTCTGCTTGGCTGGAACGCTGACAACTGCATAGCACTATGAAAGAGGTATGTTCTATCAGTCCTCCCTGTCGAGTTAGGGACAACACAGCCAAAGAACCCACTTTTCCTCGTTTAATACCACAAGTGTACGGCGCCGAGTCTCCAATGTACTTCTCAACAGCTAATGACTCTCCAGTGATAGCACTCTGATCGACTGAAGCAATTGATGGTCCTTTATCAACTTCATCGTCATCGTCATCGTCGTCGTCTTTGGATTTCTTTTTCTGGCCGGATTCTTTCGCCTTCTTGGCTTGTTCAGTCTTCTCGAGGATTGCCCTGCCCTTGGATCCATCTTTATCCTTGTAGTCAGCGAGAATCTGGACGGGAAGAGAGGGAAATGGTCAATGATATTAGGCTTCACAGGGATTGTGAAATGCCAAATTCAACTCACATTAGCATCGGCTGGGATAGTTGCACCTTCCTCGAGAACGACAATATCTCCAGGAACGAGGTCTCTAGCATCGATCTTGTCCTCCTTTCCGTTCCTAACGACAGTAGCCTTGAGCGCGATACCTGCTTTGAGTTGTCTGCGTGAGGAGGAGGAAGAGGAATTGATTCATGGTCAGATCGCGGAAAGGAAATGATGAAAACAGGTTGCCAGCACTCACTCTACGATATCACCGGCCTGTTTCTCCTGATACCATCCGACGGTTGCGTTGAGCACTATGGACCCATATTTCTCAGCTATCAACCCGACAACACAGCTGACATGCACCATCCACTTACACAAAATAGCAATGATAACACCGAAATCAATCCAGTCTCTAAGACCAGCAGCCAAGATTACAGCGATCTCCATGACGTAGAGGATAGGTCCTCGGAAATACCCGACGACCTTGAGGAATTGGTTCTCCTTAGCTCTAGTGGCGGTATGTATTTTATTGTGAGCGTCCCGAGATCCGAGTATGTTCAGTAGTGGAACCTCCACTTACGCTGTTAGCTCATTCCAACCAAACTTCTCCCTCCTCTCGGTCACTTCACCGTCGCTTAACCCTTTAGTAATGTCCGTCTTCAACCACTCTGGTGGCACCTTCCTATTCCTAACACCTCCCTTCTTAACTTTCTTCCATGGAGCATACCAAAGCCGTTTATAACCCGCTTTATCATCCTCATCCTCATCTTCGTGACTGGTTTTCGAAGTCTTCTTGGCTTCGTCATCGACGTATCGAAGGAGGATCTCATACTCTTCACCATGCTCGTCTGTGAATTGTGTGAGTAGGCGTGGAGTTGCTCAATAGGCACAGAGACAGGAGCGAAGAGAAACGAAGGGAAAGACTTACAATCCGGCTGGGCTGGCTGATCCTGTTGACCCTTTCCTTTCTCCGGATCACCTGGCCCACCTTTCTTAGCATTCTTCCTGTGAATGAGACCCATGATGGGGAAGAGATTGGGGAAGACTTATTCGGGTTGAGATAGCGGAAGTCAGAAGCTGGACTAGGAGGAAGCTTCCCAAGATCCGGAACTGTGGCCTTCTTATCATATGATAGAGCCATGGGATGGAGCGAGTGGAGAGCGATGACGCACGGGGCTGCGACCCAAGGGCCTGCCTGCCCTTTCCTTTCCTGGCATTCCCAACTAGCAAACAAGCCGGGGTGGAACATGGACGATCCTACATCTACATTTAGATTCTCCTCATGCCGGTCAAATGCGGGGTGGCGGCCTGGCCCGCTAATCAATGACGGCATCTTCGGGGCCTTTCGGCGTTCATGCATGCTGCTCGTGGGAAGGACGCCGGTGCCTGAAACCAACCAACCGCAATAACATCGCATGGTGACTCTAAAGCCTGGAAGAAGGAATTGCGCGCTGTCCCTTCTACATGGAGCTGAGTTGGGTTCCAAAACGACTGGAATAGCTACTCATCATATCGTCCCTCGTCGCTTCTTACGACAAGGATCCCATGGACCCACCCTACGACCCAAACTTCCCTCCAAACCTAGCGATTCACCCTTCTATCGCTGCAACGTATCACGTCCGGTCCGGGAATGTCTTTGTTGATCAGAATGGTGAAGACGTGTGGGAGCAAGCAGAGAGTATCCAGATGTACGGTATAGCAGGGAGGGTTTGGTGAGTCGACTCGCGATACCACGAGGGGTTATCTCCTACTGCAAATGACTCGGTTGGTCATAACAATAATAACAGGGATGCAACATATCCAATCCTTCCATATCTAAGCATTCCCACTCCCTCATCCCCTTACTCCTTCTCTCCACCATGTTCCATCTTCTCTACTCCTTCGCCAGTGATTCTCGAGCTCGGCTCCGGTCAATCACTCGGCTCCATTCATCTGATCGAAGAACTTTCCAAGGTTTCAAACACGACCACGGGGAAGCCGATAATCTATTTGACTGATTTACCGGAGGTTTTGACACTTACGCGAAGGAGTTTGGACAAGCATGTTCCTTCGATTGAGGAGATGGTGGATGTTAGGGTTAGACCATTGGCATGGGATGATAAAGACGCTGCGAAGAAGATAGGAGATGAGTTGAGCAGAGAGGGCAGGGGTTTAACGCATATTTTGATGATCGATTTGGTCAGTCCTTCGTTTCCATCGCGGATCTCTCGCGTAAACGCGTGCATATCTGATGGATGGATAGCAGGTTTACTTCCCACATCTGTACCCTCCTCTTCTTCGTACTCTCCTTGAACTCACAAGACCATCATTCACATCCTCGACGAACGTCCTTGAACTTATCTTATGCTGTACGTCTCAATCCCACCCGTCGAAAGGCGGCGTCACCCTTATTGTCTGCCTCTCCCACTGCGTGTAGACAAGACGAGGTCTCTTGAATTCGAGGAACCGTTTTTCTTGGCCATCGGAGCTTATTTCCAACTCGAGCGAATTTTGTCGTGTTCAAACGACAAGGCGAAACGTCCACGCGATGACTCCTCGATGGACTGGAGTCCTCATGGGAAGGAAGATGACACGATCATATACATCTGTAAACGATCGTCGGAGACGTTGGGAGAAGGTTGGATGATACCAACGACGGATGAGGAGATTATGAATGGTGTCGGAGGGACGGTTGCGGGGTGGAATTGGGCTGGGGCAGCATTAGGTGGGATTGAGTGGGATTTTTGAAAGTCTGAGGACGGGTTCACGATGGGCTTCGGGCTCAAGATTCACATAGGAGCACCTGGGGTCTCCTTGTTAGCAGCGGCGAGGATGGCGAGCCATGCTGTGCGGAAGGGACGACGCCGGTTCACATAGGAGAAAAATTGCATAATGACTGGTATGACATAACGACAGATGATCACTCTGACCGCAAAGATCTTGCGAGCAACCGTTTCCAACGATCAACCATAATAACCACCTGCCATAACCCCAGAAAAAAAAAGAAATGTCGGTCCATGCCAACCCTCCTCTTCCAAACCTCCCCACCAGACGATCAAAACCACCACCTATCCACCATCGAATCTCAAACCCCTCCAATCTCCCTCTTGCGAGTTCGACACATATCATATCCTCCTCCATCATAGGCTATATCCAACCGCTCCTCAATCAGGGAGACGGTGAACTCAGCTGAAACCTTGCGATTTGCAGCGAGACCATAGGAAGAAAAACATTAAATCTAGGAAAGGAGAGTCGATTCAACGATTGAGATTGAGCGGTGATCCGTGTAGATCAGGTTAAGGGAAGTAAGGAATGGAAAGCCACTTTCGATCGTTTAAGACCGGCAAGGACGAAATCCACCGCACTCGTTTATCCGAGGCAATGGAACCTTCACTCTCGAGGACGGGAACGCGAGCCTCCCTATCGAAAGTAAATAGAGACTCGAACTTTAGTGTCCCTGGAAGATGGGAGTGTGGAGGGTCAGTTACGAGGTGGAAGAGAGTGATCTTGGGGTCATCTACTCACGCTTGTAAATTGTTCGAAGAAGAGAAGAGAAAGATACCCAACAACTCTGTGATCAGCTGTTATAGGCAGGAAAACGTCACGTGAAATCCCAAACCGACGACCCGAAAGACACGCGTAAAAGGAGAGAGTGGGCGGAGCCCCTCATTGAAAACAACCTTCGGTTATCCGCCATCCCTCTGTTTACTACGTCGCGGTGTGCACCATTTCTAAAACGCACACCCGGAAATGGCCAGAGGAGCCAATGACGTCGGAAGCATCCTGTCAGTAGACTGATTGCTGCCTCAGGCTCGTAGCTACTGACTCTAATACACCTCCAGCTACCAATCCAAGGGCCGCACATCCAAATCCCATCCCAGCCCCTATACCCGGTCGACATCCTCCACGCGTCCGCAACCAATCAATCAGATCTCGAAAGGTACTCTGAGTAAGCATGAATTTTTCATAGAGGTGGGAGAGAAGAAGAGGAAGGCGGGAAAGATTGATCAGAAAGCGAAAGACCCAAAGAACGTTGTGGGGAGGTCTGCTGAAAAAGTGATGGAAGGTGGAGATCATGAGAGACCAACGGCTAGGAAGAACGGTTCAAAAGGAAGCGAGGAGAAGAATGATCCCACAGTTAAAAGTCGAAGTGGTGAGCAGAACTGTCATTTTGAAGCTCCACTCGCGTAATAATGAACCCTCACTCCAGAAGGTCATAGCTTTCCTTATGACCTTTTCACCATACTTTCTCACCCCAATCTAGCTGGTCTTCCAATTACGTCCCCCCTTCCAAAGCGCCACCCATCGGATCCCGAATCTTCATCTTCCTTCACGGCGCATTCCTCCTCCAACCGACACTCCGACCGCGATAGCTCCTCTTGTTACTGCACCAAGATCAATGTCAGTTCTATGGTCACAAATTTAGAAGAACAGGCTGAGGAGTGGGGAAACGTTGGTTTAGATAATGAAAGAGTTGAGATGGGAACGAAAGGAGTGGGAAATATAAGCGGGAGTGAAGGTGAAGATTGAGCAACAAAACGAGTGGTTTATTTTGGGCTGAAGTTATCCCTGTTTCGAATTTTGTAATGAATCATGTCGTCTCGATAGCTATTCTACGAGTTTGGTATCGACTTCAAAGCTGGAATGTAAACTCCTGTTCGACCTAATAGTACAGATGGTGATCTTTGGGCACACCTGCAGGAGTAAATAAAGGATGAGTGGCAAATACCCCTGTTGCTGTGCACGTGAAAGTGACAAACCCTCCTGCCCGCCGCAGTGACATACCCGACTTCCGGAGTCGCCCAGCTCGGTAGTCGGTGAGCAGACGTATAAGTATTTATTATCAACACAGTCTTGGATAGTTTGAACCACAGTTCAACATCTTCCACCACATCATCCATCGCACTCCACCTAGTCAGCAGTACATCGCAATCTTTTCACACGGATTCGCAGTTCCAACGAAGGCCGCATCCCACCTTCCTCATTCTCCAATCGGACCTAATCATCGCCATTTCTTAACATCTACGATGGCATTCCAACAGCCTAAACCGACGACGGTGAGTTTAGTTTTAATCTCCAAATGCTTTGAGATCACTATTGAATGCTCACATGCCTTTTGATACCGTTCACAGGTCGAGACGATGGCCAAGGTAAGCAATCGTTACCAACCACGTTCTCATCGATACGGGAATCAAATAGATAAAGCAACTGACCTTTTCGCATCGCCTTTTTGTGACTGTGCAGGAACGAGCGAATCCACCATTCAATGTACGGAAGGTGAGTGATTCTTTGGAACGCCGATACGACATGATTCCATAGACCAACTCGTCCCTTTGTCGGACTCGGCTTACAGCTTAGTATCCTAATGCACGGCTCTGAGCGGGCTCTCATTTTGAAGGAGAAATTCATGGCAGAGGTTCGTCATCCGTCTCCTTCTGGGGTTTTTCTATTCACTAACAATCTGACTTTGGGAATCTGACTGTGTCGTCTCTCTATCAGATCTCTCGAGACCCCGCTTTCCGTCTTTCCGATATCCATGATCTAACTAAAGATCAGATAAGAGAGCGAACGATGGAAAAATTCAACGTGATGGTTCATCATGTCACGTCAGAGCCCTTGGATGTTTTCAACTTGAGAATGCAGGTGAGTTATTTCGAACATATCGTATGAGAAGGAGAGGAAGCTGATGGGTTGATTGGAAATCAGTTGATATCCATTGCAGACCCAGGGTTTTGGACAAGATTTGGTGTCGCTTATGGGTTGTTTTTGGGAGCTATCAGGACTGGAGCTACCCCGGGACAATTTAGTGAGCATCGCAGATCGTCGTTTGAGAAAACAAAACCTAATGTTGAGGAATGGGAACGGTAGATTATTGGATTGACAAGGGAGTGTTGGGATTGAATGGTGTTATCGGATGGTAAGTCCTCGTCTCAACGCGTGAAACAATCTCTATCACGAGGTGGAAATCTTACCTATATCGATCGGAATTTCTTACCCTCAGCTTCGGCATGACTGAACTCGCACATGGTTCAAACGTCGCTGGCCTCGAAACGACCGCTACTTTCGATGAAAAGACCGATGAGTTCGTCATTCATACTCCACATGTTGGAGCTACAAAGTGGTGGATCGGAGGTGAGCTTTTGGGGGGTTTCCACAAGGAATGTAAGATCGTCTACTGATAGGCGAGATCAGGTGCTGCTTCTACCGCCACCCATTGTGCGGTGTTTGCCCAGTTGATCATCAAGGGCAAGAAGCATGGGGTGAAGACGTTTATCGTCCAGCTGCGGGATACCAAGTGGGTCCGATTCCTGGAATGTCATGACTGTTTGATCTGGTTGTTGACTTTGCTCCCGGTACGAAGGACCTTCCGTTTACTGCCTGGTATCATGATTGGTGATATCGGCAAGAAGATGGGAAGGGATGGTATCGATAACGGCTACATTCAGGTAAATGAAACGGTGTCTGTACGGTCGATATGGTGACGATGTTGACAGACGGGATTGATGAACCTTGCAGTTCACCTATGTTCGGGTGCCAAGAGCCAATGTAAGCCTCTCTGTTCGCAAAGAGCTCATTGAATATAGCTGACGTGATGTTCTCTTTCCCACAGATGTTGATGAAGCACACTCAAGTGTCTCGCGAGGGTGTTGTCACCGATCCTGTAAGTTTCCCGGATTCCATTACAATCTCGGCAATTTCTAAAACTCCACTTACCCAAACAGCCTCTTGCGCAACTGACCTACGGGGCCTTGCTTTCTGGAAGGATAGCAATGGTTGCCGACTCATCGAACACTGCTAAGAAGGTCAGTTTATATCGTCCTTCTCCCATTCTGTCCTTCATCTCATTTTCAAACCCTTACAGGCAATCACTATCGCCGTCCGCTATGGTGCCGTTCGCCGACAATTCAGCAGCGGCAAAAACCAGCTTGAGACGCAGCTTTTGGATTATCCTATTCATCAACGCCGTCTCCTGGTCAGTCCCGCGTGAGGTGTTATTGCGGGAAACAACGCTGACCTATGCCTTTCTCCCTCAGCCGCTTATGGCGCAGTCCATCGCCATCGGCTTCACTAGTCAAATCTTGCTAAAAATGTATGAGGATCTCACCCAGGCTTTGGAGACGTTGGAACCATCTGATGTGAGCTAAGTGTGTCTGTCATTGAGGGATAGTCCGTCTGATCGGATATATCCATCTACAGCCTAACATGAATGAAACCTTGGAGAAGCTGAAGGAAACGCACGCGACGTCTGCGGGCTTAAAGGTATACCGACGCTGCTGGCTCGGTACGTAGCTATGAGCTGAACTGATTTACCTTTAGGCTTTCTGCACGTGGGCTTGTCTTGAGACCATTGACAAGTGCCGACAGGCATGTGGTGGTCACGGATACTCCGCGTGAGTCTCAGAGATTGTTGGGCAGCAAGTCATAGCCTTCTCATCATTCAGTCATTCTTTAGCTACTCGAACCTCCCTCAAATGTTCGCCGACTTCGCTGTGCAGTGTACATGGGAAGGTGATAACACAATCCTGTCTTTGCAATCCGGCCGATCTCTCGTCTCGAGCTGGAATGACCCTATCCGAGGGAAGAAGCTCGCTCCCGGAGTTGCCTACCTATCCTCTCCGAGCAATTTATCTGCCAAGTCTGCAGGTGGTGCACTTGATCTGAATGAAATCGACCAGGGTTGGGCCTGTATCGCAGCCAATGTCGTCAAGAAGGCGGCAGAGGACTACGCTGCGCTCCTCAAGGATGGCCAGACTAAAGACCAGGCCATGGAGATGTGCTCTCAATCGCGCTTCATTGCCGCCAAGATGCACACTATCGGCTACGTGGGCGCTCTTCCCAAGTGGTAGAGATTGTACACCAAGCTGACTCCAAACCAATTTCCAGATCTTCCGCATGTTTAAGCAAGCCTGTGACAACATGCCTTCCGGGCCTGAAAAGGAAGTCTTCGTCGTTATTTGCAGACTGTACGGATTATGGCAGGTAGAAGAGCAGGGAGCATACTTCCTGAAGTGTGAGTTGGGTCTTCAAGCCCGAGAAAATGGCTTTCTTATATTGCTTGCTTTACAGACGGATACTTTGACGCTCAACAGATGGACAAAGTGCAGGTCGAAGTCGATGGACTCTGTTTAAAACTTCGAAAGGTGGCAAGTGAGTCGGGTCACTTGTGGCAGTCCATGTTTCAAGGCTTAACTGATTGCTTTTTGACAGTCCCTGTCGTAGATGCTTTCGCTTTGAGCGACCACATCGTTAACTCCCCACTCGGGAGATATGACGGAGACGTTTACGAGAACTACTTCAACCTGGTGAGTTGCAGACTTGTGATGTGATGTTACTGACAAGACGCTCACCCTCTGCATTTACATCAGGTCCGCGCTTCCAACCCGCCAGTCAAGGAGCACCCTTACTTTACCCGTCTAATCAAACCCTTGCTTGAACGACAGCCGTTGGAGGAGGAGGATGTCAATGATGCTATGGGCTTGGAGGACGAGCTATCAGAAATGGAAGCAGAGCGCAAGGAGGTGAAGCAATGATGTCGTGTAGACAGCTGCTAATTACAGGCCCGTCGTTGTATGTGTTCCTGTTGTATCACGAAAATAATTATATGCCACGAATCTGTTACAAGTTGTGCGTCACCGTCTGACCCTCGCCTTCAGCCCTTCCAACCCATCGACGTTCTCCTTACACTGTATTGTCACCTCCTTGAGATACTTGACGAGCCCCGGCAAGTTCTCAGGCGTCAAAATGAACGAAGGAGTCGCAGCGCCTCCTATTCCTGGAGCAGTATTTACAGCGAACTCCGTTGACACCGGCACTGGGATTTGTAAGTACGGTGGTCCTGTCCGGACTGTCACACCGTCCAATCTCACATCTCTTCCGGTGATATTCCTTGCTTGAGTTGGGGACCGCGGCAGAGTGCATCGTTCAGGAGATGGCGTAGGCGGATTGTAAGAGATGCCTATAGGGCTGTCCAAACGATCCCGACCGGCTGATATCGAATTGACAGCAACATGTCCGGATGACTTGTCGGATCTTCGAACGTAAATAGGGCTGGCCTGCTCCTTGACAGTAGGTGAGTGGAAAGTCGACGATGAACGGCGGAAAAGGTTCGCGAGCGATGGCCGTCGGGAAGATTTAATTTGATTGGACGTGATTGGTGATGCCGGTGACACCAGAGACATACTTTCGCTCGGAGGCCCGCCTCGCATCATGTCCTTAAAGCTTGACAGGCCAGAGCGACTAGTGCGTCGGCCGGCTTGAAATGGGCGCGATCGAGGTGTTGTGGACACGGGTGGCAGCATGGGAGCTGGTCCCAACGAACCGAGCTTAACCTCCTTGAGTGCACTGCGTGCTCGAGGCTCCACGGAGTGCCTCAGTTGGGCCGTCTCCGCTGGACTACCGGGAGCGGACAGCATTCCTTGCAATACAGCCAGTTGTCTTTGGGACAGTGTTTGCCGACCGGTAGTTGCTCGCCATTTCTGGCTGGGTCCTTCCACTAAAGGGAAGCCGTCAAATCCTTGCGAGCGTGCAGTACTTGGCGTTGCAGCCACCGTTACTCGTCGGCCTTTCTTCATGTCCTCGCTATCCATTTCGACTGGGGTGTCGGTAGCGCCTGCATCCGCCAGGGTGACTAGCATCTCTGCCATGTCCCACCAATCTGCATATTTGCCATCGAGTGCTTCGACTTCATCTGCCACCCTCGAGAAACCGTTGTTGGATCTTGCAGGTGATGTGTGCATAATCGAGTCGTGTGCAGGCGAATCACAGGTATTTGTTACGTCCTGGAGGATTTCGCCTGTGAGAGCGATCTCTAGCAGAGCTCTCTGTTGCATGAGGGCTTGTAAATCTGAGCAGGAGGATTCGTCAGACGCCAGGCGTTCGATACAGACCTTTCGGGTTACCTACCTTTGACGCCGGCAGCAAACTGCTTAATCATGCCGACCCCTTCCCGAATACCTTTCTGTGCACTAACCACCCGACTAGGTATTCTCAGATCCCCCAGCGAGCTTCTCCTAAAACTCTGTGGGCTATCACCCTTGACTTCGTTGTCTCTGACTATTGCAGATCCGGGAGTCCCATTGTGACTCGAGCTCCGAACGGGTAATGGTACGGCGAGACGACCTGACCCTTCCACACTCGGATGGGGTGAAGGTGTACCAGCAACAGATGGGAGGTATTGAACAGACCGTCTTGCACGTGGCGTAGAGGGATCTACTTGATTTATACCGCCTTCCACTGACGCGGAAGCCGGTCTTGATGATGCGGTCGAAGTCTTGCCTTTTGCGCCACTGACGAGCTTCCATCCATCCGACACCTTTCTCCCATGCTTCCTACTCAAGCTTGATAATCTCTTGATTGTTGAATTCAACCCTGTTGTTTGCTGTGCCTCACCCAGAGGCTGACGAGACATATCTGTACTCCGTCGAGTACCAGATTGAATTGAGCTCCTTCTACTCCTCTCCCTTGAAGGTGTCAGCCCTCGGCCGTCCGAGCTCGCATTGGTCCCAGAAGCGCCAAAGGTCCAAGTCTTCAAGGCCGTACCAAGTTCCATTGTATCATCGCTGTTACTGCTAATGGAAGACCTGACCGCACTATCCTGACTAATCCTCGTTTCCCTCTCCTGCGCGACATGACGCCTTGAAGGAGATACTTGTGTTCTCCTCCTCGGTACTTCCTCTTCCGTGCCTTCCTGATGTTCTTTTCCCCATTGAAAGGCATGTATACTAGAAGAGGCATATGGACTCCCAGGTGAAGGACTTGGTAAATGGAACTTCATACTCGTCAATGACGGACTCGTGGCGAGTCTATAGAGTCCATTTCCATTTTCCGACGTACTTGATGACATCCTGGATTCGGCATAGGCCGTGACGTTCCGGTTCATGTATGGACTAGGAGTGCGTATGGCATCAGAAGAATCATTCGTTGTTGCAGATGACAAAGATACTTGTCGAGATGTTGATGATTCGGGATCTTCTTCGGGATGTGAATGTTGAGGTCGGACGTGGGATGTTATTCGTCTCATTTGATGAGGGGTTTGGGTATTTGGAATTGGTCCACCGCCTACGGAAGCGGAAATTCCATGACGAGGATGGATTTGAGGAGTTGGTCTTGTACCTGTATCAGTGTTTCCTTTGGGTCCTGTCACACCACCGGTGGAAGACGTTGAGAATCGCTTTGATAATCTAGATGACATTCTCGACAGAAACGCCTCGTTCTTCGATGCCCTTCCAGATGATAGACTCGCCGGATAAGGAGAAGTTGGTGGAGGACGTGGTGGTAGTGCTGAAGACAATTCCATCGTTTTCACTTTTGGAAGAGCGATGGAGGATGAACGAGGTGTGATAGGAGGTGACGAGAATGGTATTGGGAAACTCTTCTTTCGAAGATGTCTAGTTTCGTTGATTGCTTTGTAAGTCGGTGTCGTATGTTGAATTTGGAGCGTATCAGTTCTTGAATGTTCTTTTAAATGCGTCTTTTTCGGTGTGTTGATCTGAGTGTCGATAGGCAATGCCGATGCTAGCTCCCCATACGCTCGATTCAATCCATCCACCCTACTCTTTGATAACTTCGCGACACCCTTTTCTAAAGTCTCATCTGATACCTCCGCGCCCCATACACTCCCATTGGAGCTATTTGATGAAAGTCTTCTTCCAAACCCTCCTTTACCATCGAGCTCCTCCTGCATTCCCATCCGACCAGCGACCGGTAGAGGTGGAGTTGCCTTGTTAGTTGATTTCGGACTATCCCAGTCATCTTCCGACTTCGGAGTTGAGTCTCTAGATCTTCTGGATCGAGCCGGTGATAGTGTATCCTTACTTGGTGGTCTTCGGGAGGATGAAGCGGTGGAGGGAGGGGAGAATATGAAATCATCATCCCATGATTCAGCTGCAATTGCGGCTTGGGAAGGGAAATCAAGGACACAGAGTTTTGGTCCAATCAAGGTTCTGAATAAGGGTTTATGTGGTGCATCTGACGACTTACCTGGCATTGTCAAATAGACGGCAACCCTGACACGACCGAGTACACGTTTCAACCAGTGCACCCTGAAGACCGCGCGTTGAAGGATGGAGGAGGAGGAGGTGAGCAACGGCTCACAGTGGAAGTTGACGCGTCACCGCGAGAGTCCTCGCTATCTGAATATCGTGGTATATCAAGTTGGATGTGTTGAAAAGGTTGGTATACTAGTGATATTGTCATCATCATCATCTGCGTCGAGTTGACCATCCAAACACGGAATGTTGAATGACGATCAACACAACAAAGGTTCAGAGGGGGCGGAAGATGTCACGTGATAATCAATGGACGTTAGAAGCATGAACGGCAATTCCGAAAGTGGTTATCGTTGGGCAGAGTGTGTGAGGAAAAGAGAGTGGATGGAACACACTTGGGGCGGTGTGATGCCCTACCATATTACCACCTGTCAATTTGTCGGTGGATAGCCAGCAGTGTTCGAGAGAATGGGTTTGAGTGAATTGCAAAGAACATGAGGTTATTCAAGGAAAGTGTGGATCTGCAGAACCACCAATATGCCCATGTAGGCTGCTTTCGCTGAAGTTGAATATGTTTGCTGCCATGGACCACCCACACCACTATGCTCTGCCGCCATCGCTCCAGGTGTTCTCATCATCACCTACTTGGTCTCTGAATGGAGCCCCGCAGGTCGCGCGTCAACATTTGTTGCCTTTCACGTGATCAACTTACTCCACCCAAACAACATCTAGGGAAGCTCACCGAATCCTCCTCTTTCCTCGTCAATATTGGACACATTTCTTCGTCGTCATCACCACCGACGGACGCACTCTATCACCTCGTCCCTAACCCGAATCACCTCCCTTTCAACCTCATCTCAGTCACTCCCATCCTATCCTCCGAACAAATCGTTGAATGAAAATGCCTCCAAGGAAAAGTAAATCATCTCTTGCCAACTCACAAACAAAGCAAGCTCCCCTAACACCTTCTTTTCTTGTTTATCACGGCAGCTCCAGATTCTCGTAGATCAGCCACCTCATCTAAACCTCCTTCCTCCCGCTCAAAACCAGTCTCCAACTCCTCTCGCGCTCCAGTATCTCGCAATGGGAAAGCAGCAATCCCCATGACCATTCCAGAAGACTCAGCCTCTCATGTTCCAGTTGCGAATGGTTCGGCTCCTCCCGTGTCTGGAAAGAAAAGAGGAGCTGTCACTGTTACAGAGACGAAATCGTTAGAGAGAGCTTCGAGTAGGAGATCAGTGGGTAGACCTGGGAGGAAGAGTGTCATTGGAGCTCCGGATCTGAATGAGTTGCCGAAACCATTTGGTGAGCAAAATGCAACTTGTCATTCTCCTTTCCCATTCCTCAAAAACTCATAGAGCGGTACCCTACTGCATCAATTCGTAGAACACATTCGTCCTGCGAGATCGGTATTCGTCTTTGGATCAGGTGGAATGGGTCAATTTGGTCTTGGGGAGGAAACCGTTGGGGAGATCAAGAGACCTAGATTGCATGCTTGGCAAGTCATCCCTCCTCTACATTCGAATTCTCATATCCCCAGCTCATCTGTTATTTATGTCTTGTTCTAGGTTTGAAGAATCTCGTTCGAACGGAAAGCTGGGAGATGGACCAGATTGCGGTCCTGAGCAGGTTGTTGCTGCTGGTCTCCATTCTCTTGCTATTGACGAGAAGGGTAATGTGAGTAATCTCATATTCATTTCTTTTCAATTTGATACGTGTCTAACCATCAGTCGGAATACTAACCAGGTCTGGTCTTGGGGAGTCAATGACAATGCCGCTCTAGGTCGTCAAACCTCCAAAGTTCCTAATCCTAACGGAGAGGGTTTCCTCTCATCTGATGATTTGGAGATGACTCCTGCGATCGTTACCAAGTTGGCTGAAGAAGGATTTAGGGCGGTCAGGGTTGCAGGCGGAGATAGTGTTTCTGTGGCGATCAGTGATGCTGGACAGATGAAGGTTTGGGGTAGTTTCAGGGTGAGTTGAACAGGGTAGGTTACGCGGGAGATCCTCAATGCTGATAGGAAGGGAGTGAGTTATAGGGAGATCAAGGTTTGATCGGTTTTGGTGGAGTCGCCGACGCTAAACAATTCGACCCCGTCGGCTTGAAAGATTTCCACGATCTTCGACACCTTAAATGGGTTTCCGTCGCTTGCGGAAACGATTTCGTTGTCGCTCTGACTTCTAAAGGACAAGTCTACACTTTCGGATCCAATGATCATAATCAACTCGGTAGACGAAAGATGGGTCGTGGTACGGCTTCGTTAAGAGCTACCGATCCTCAATCGGTTGGTTTACATGATATCAGGATGGTCGGAGCTGGAAATTATCATGGTTTTGCAGTCAAGACGGATGGAACAGTGTACGTCTGGGGTGTTAATACTCATGGACAATGTGGACTAGGGGAGAGATTTGGAGATGTGATTCAAACACCGACAGTGGTGAATGCCTTGAGTCCTGAAGCTCATGGTGGAGCTCAGGTGGTGTCGATCACCGGCGTGAGTCAAGTAGCTACCGAGAAAATAGTTATGGTGAAGCTTATGTTCATATATTTCATTTCCAGGGCGATCACCACACTCTCGTCCTTTACGACAATGGTCAGGTCTGGGCTTTCGGCAGCAATGTTGACAATCAGTTGGGTCTTGCCGATGATAACCCATCAAAGGAGGAGAAGGTCTTTGAGCCTGTTCAGGTGAGAGTGATGAACATTGTCGCGCTCCCTTCCCCCCTACTGACACCACCGAATCAGGTCATCTTCCCACCTCCTCCCGAGGATGACGAGGACACTCCAGATCTAGGTCCTTACCGGGACGCCGATGACTACAAAAATCGGGGTACTCACATCGTTGCTATCGCTGCTGGAACGCACAACAACCTTGCTGTTGCCAAAGATGGATCGCTGTACGCTTGGGGTCAGGGTAGTGAGTGGATGCTTCAAGTGAACCGCTTTCTTCGTCCTACACTGACGCTGTCCTCGTACCCTGCACTTTACAGGCTCATACCAGCTCGGGTTGGGTCCGTCCGACACGGAGATAGAAACCCCCACCTTGGTTAGGAACACTGTACGTGCAGCTCGCGTCGACTAGCAGACAGACAGGAGACTGACCTTTCAACCACGCAGGCGCTTCGCGATGTCAACGCGCTCGACTGTTCTGCTGGCGGTCAGCACTGCTTCGTCATCGGTCAAAAGAAGGCATAAACGTCCTCAAAGGACAAAGCGGAGGTCGATATCACAAAATGCGACGGTTGGACGCTCGCTAACTTCTGCAGGTACTTGTAACGCCATGTTACGAATCAATAATGTCTTGATACACCTTCCTTGGCAAGCGTAAAGGAGTCCTACATCCCGGTACCATCCCCGAAATTCGGCCCCTGCACTTGACCCTGCATCTGAGTCTGCTGAGTAGTCCCAAAATCCAACCACGATTCCAAATCCCCAAAACCGAACACTGCATTCATAGCCCAAGGCGTGGTTGCGCCTGAGGTGTATCCCATTCCCGCCATGAAGCTATTGTTATTCATTCCTCCTGTATTCAATTGCTCCGGCGGGGTGTCCGTACCGCTGGCACGCACCGCTGAGTAGGCGGTGTGTCGCATGTCGAGGAGAACGGATACGGCTTCTGACAGGTGGGAATCGGGCGTCAAACTTTCGCTTGCCGTTGTGAAGGCCTGGAGCTTCCTTTGGGCCCGTTCAAGGAGGTGTGCATACTCTCCTGCGGGGGAGACAGGGAGACCAAACGCATATTTGAGTTCAGATCAACTGCCTGACCATCAGTCAGTACTCACCAGCTATCGACCAATCAGCCTTCATGGCATGCAGACACTGGATTAGTGGTTCAAACTCTGGCTCTTGGTGCGTTTTGAGCGCTAGGCATGCATGGACTGGAAGGCAAACAGGGACTATTTAGTGATGTGGCACACAAAGTTAGGAGGTCAAAATCCACATACCGAACAGCACACGGCCGGCAACCCAGCACGACCAGACCAAGAATGGCGAAGTCAAGTCCAGTGCCGGCGATTCCGCAACCTTGATAGCCAAATGACAGATAGCTCTTGCAGCTTCGAGGCACGATGTGGCGTGCGGCTCCACCAACCCAGTAGTTGCACCAGTGAGAGGGTATGCCTGGAAAGCCAGCAGTTTCAAAATTGAGCTGTGACAAGATTCCGGTCAATACGCGAGTTGTGCCAATTTCCTTCTTGACGACGACTCACGCTTGGTAGCAGGAATGCTGAATGGGTGCAAGATTGCTTACGTCAGTGAAGGTTGCCCTTGCTTCAGGGCACACGCGACTGCTTACCGTCAGGACGATCGCAGATGTTAGATCTCCGTTGACGCTCCTGATTTGGGGTGGAAGATCAAAGAACCACCGCTTCAGAGTAGCTTGCATGCCTCTACTCAAAGCCGATCGCTGATCGACTTCGCGCGGATTATTGAGGTCAACCGGTGTCGCGCCAAGCATGTGTACACGACCTATCATGTCCATCGCGTCGATGAAGTGGATCATTGGATGTAGACTTTCGGTATTCCGTAAAGGTAGATTATCCCGGAAGAGAGGTGTAACAAAGGTCTCAGCGATGTGCCATTCCTGTGTATGAATTTTTTTTGTCAGCCTTTGATTTGGAAGGTGGGTTTTGTTTGCCGGATCTCCACTAACGGAACTGATCCATGCCTCATCTGACGACGGTAATCTCCTCTTGACATCATGATCGTTGATTGCAAATTCCCATCCCGTCGAGATACTTGTATATCGATCCAGAATGAATATCAACCAGAATAACCGCCTCCTCTCCTCGTCATCATGCCAACTCGATATGGGAGGGATGATTGATGTCCTTGCGATCGGTCGATTTGAGAGCGAATTGCCTCCCAAGGTGTCCGTCTCCGTACATAGATCGATATGCGCTACCGATCTCGTCAACGTGGCCAAAACCCCCCATTTCTTAGGCCCTTGACCTGCCCCGATTCCATCTATCGTAAGCAGCGCCAAAGCTTGCAACGATTCCACTGAAGTATCGTCCATCGCTTGCATTATGACGTATTGTCTTGCTGCATCGTGATATCGTTCTTTAAGACCTCGTAGGCGTTCATCTCGAGAGAGCCTGAGGGTGATAGCGACGATTGCGTATATGATGAGAGACCAAGGTGTTGTTGATGTTATTAGAACTTGAGGTGAGACTATGAATGTCCACGGTGCGATTCTTCTCCCGTAAAGCTCGATGAGATCTCTGACGATATCATCGGGAGGTAATATTGAAGCTTGAGAAGTGAATCCTCCTCCTAATGGAGATAAAAAGTCCTGAGGACTAGGTCCACCGCCACCAGCGTTGCCACCACCATTACCTCTCCCCAACCCATACGTTCCACTTCCAATAGCTCGATCCGTTCCTCCCGTCCCCGGATTAAATGAAGAAGAACCTTCGAAATGACTTGATGTTTGAATACCTCCTCCTCCCATAGAATTATTCATCCCACTTAACGCTTGAATTTGATTGAAACGCACGTTCATCTCATCTCGCCATCGTTCTAGGTGATCGATGTGAATGGAATGTTGACGATCAGAGAATGAAAGGGATTGTACGAGGTTATCTTGGGTGGATAAACGTTCATCATTGGTTGATAACCTATCTTCGAGGTATTCTTCGCGAGGGGGGGAAAACAACCGGGTGAGAAAGTGATGAAAGAAGGAAAAGGAAAAAAAAAAAGGTCAGCGGCCATTTGTTTCTTTCCAAATCCAACAGGTATCAATCAATGTACCTACCAAGTCTTCGCATCATACTCTCACCAGTCCCTGCTTTAAGACCTGGTTTCTGCTTTACTCGATATTCACAAACATTACCAGACCTGGAAAAAGGAAACAAGGGTTGTCGGTTAATGAATCATATGATCAAGTTTGGAAAACATTCGCAGGAGACCTGAGTAGGTTTTTTTTTTCTTTCCTTTTTTGAAGAAAGGTAGGAGATAAAGAACTCACTTTGAACAATTTTTACAGACTGGTTGAGCACCGTTACACTCTATCCCAAAAAAAGGAACTGATTCAGCATTGATATCTTATAAAAAAAAGAACAAAAACAAGGAGAGAGAAGAAACCCAAACTTACTCGTCTTTCTCGCTCTACAGCTTGTACAAGTCGAGCTTATAGGTCTAAACCCCCAAAAAACAATTCCAATCAAATCATCAGTAATCCCCAATCAACCCAACTTAATCCTCTCCTTTCCCTCCTTCCAAATCCCACTACCCCCTCCCCCCCCTCTCTCTCTCACCTGTTATCAATATCTTCCCTCCCAACCTTCTCTTCCGTCCCTGCCGGACTAAAATCTTCAATGATTTCTTCTGTTCTTTGTCTTTTGGTAGTTGACCCTGACGAGGTGATGTTTGATATTCCTCTATCCGCCGGTGTTAGAGGAAGAGGAGGATGAGGAGGAGGATCGCGATACAATTTATTGTTATCAACAACTAATGAAGTCGTTGTTGATGATGATATATTGTTGTTATTGTTGTTGCTGTTGTTGTTGTTATTATTCCAAGGTGTTGTTGGTGATAAATGATGATAATCTGGATATCCAGATGATCTACGTCTATCTAGATGAATATCTAACGATGAAGATGATCCAGGTTTGATGAAAGGATTATTCCGATCTCTTTCATGGATGATGGCATCTCCTCCTCCTCCTATACCTCCTCCTACACCACCGATAGTACCACTACCACCAGGTGATTGTTTAGGTTGATATCGATCTTGACCCGTCACATAAGACGAAGCAGAAGTTGAAGATCCTCTAATGAATGATCTCGATGAAGTAGGATTGTTGTTGTTGTTGTGGTGGTTGTTAGGAGGATTGGTTTTGTTGGTTTCCGGTAAAGGATTTTGAAAGTTTGCCACGTTCATTACGTGAGGAGGGGTTGGTTTCCCACACCGACACTAGAGAGAGAAAGAGAGAGAGAGAGAGGGAGAGAGAGGCACAGAGAGATCCCTGTCTGACGGCTGGAACAAGGATCTTGATTCAGAGATGAAGAGATGGGGAAAATGGTGTATTGATCTACCGAGTTGAGGTTAAAAGGTTCGGACATTGGAATTGGCCGAACCGACTGCCCGACCGCGGGTTTATATACATGGAGCTCCATATCAGGTAAGTATTTATCTAACCTATCACCCATTTGATAATGATCATAAGAACATTATTTACATGCTGTGGTATGAGATGCGAGTGGGTAACAATCACCATGTAGATAGAGACCTGACCTTAGCTGGAGAGTACCATCCAACCACTCACACCCTCACCCTCACTCCCTTCTGGCCCAGAGGTCGCTCCGAAGTGGGCCGCCATTGCCACGTCACACCACGTCACCTCACTCCCCGACTGCCGGGCCAATTCATTGTCCCGGAGTTCCCCTTCCCCTTCTATCACGTGACCGATTCTCCCCCTCAGCCGAACACTCGCCACTCGCCACTCGCCGCCGCCACCGCCCGCCCGGCTGTGTACGTCACTTTTGGACGCGGCTCCGAACGGGAGAAGGTGAGTGAAAGTGCTGCTATCAATCGACACCCGAAACATTCACCTTTGTCTATCCATCCACCATCTTCCATTCACCATTCAACAGTCGATCATCTATCACCTCCAGACTAGGGAAGCAATTCAATCCATCCCGTGAACACAACACCCACCCACCCATCGTGACCGAACTCAAGCCATCAGAGGAAGCATCCCTGTTTTTTTTTGCTTTTATAACCCTGATAACAAGAAGTCCGCATAAGCCATCAACGCCAAAATAAAATAAAAGAGGCTGTGCAATTTATTTTACCCACATAGACGGACCAAAGGGAAAACCAAAACCAAATTCAATCATGACATCATCTCATGAAGAGATAGATATGTCTTCACCATCCGGTGGTATTGGTATTGGTAGTGATGGTGATGGTGGTGGTGGTGGTGAATCATCTTCATCTTCAAAACCTAAACCTACCAATATCAACGAAACAACGTCATCGTCATCATCACCTAGTTTAATATCTACAATTCCACCTATACCTGTTCCAACTCGATCATCATCTAAACTACCACCACCTCAACCAACAACAACAACTCAGGAAACTCAATCTCCTACTACTACTACTACTATTACTACAAGTCCAACAACAGGATTCATTCCCATAGTTCCCATCGTCTCCGTCTCATCCTCGTCAGGGTTACACCCAATACAAAGTCGTCCGACGACAAATCATCATTCGCGAGATGTACAAATGAGTAGTTCAGAAGATAAAGGAGAATTATCAGGTGGTGGTGGTGGTGGTGGAGCGAATTTGAAGAGTTGGTGGAAAGGGTTTAGAGAAAAAGATGGGAAAGGGAAAGGGAAAGGTTAGTTGAAAAGATTTGAATTTTATGCTCGAAGGGTCTTTTGCTTTTTTGCTCGGTTGTGATGATGTTTGATTTTTTTCATTTTGTTCTTCTCTATACTCTCAACTCAACCTCCACCGTCCTTCCTTTTTTTCTCCCAGCCGACTCAAATACATCCCAAGTCTTTGCAGTACCATTGGAAACTTCACTTTCATGCGCAAGTGTTCAAATCAGTACAGCAGGACCTGATGGATCTTTATATGTTTGGGGGTATATTCCTGTTGTTGTCGCTAAGTGGTGAGTAAGACGTTATAAGTTGATTACCCCCCCCCATTTCTCTCTCTTTTGTGGTAGGGGTCGGGATCAAAGAGATAGTCTATAATATGCTGATCGAGATATTTTCGTAATTGTTCTTTTTCGGGTTTTTTTTTTTTTTTTTTTCAGTGGTTTACATCTCAAGGAAACGGCAACTGAAGTTCGAGGTGCTTTTAGAGTCTCAGGATCAAGTAAGCGAATGAAAGAATTACAAACGATTTTCGAAACGCCGCCTAAGGTGAGTTAAACCCCGACTGCAGGGAGGGTGTGGGTGTGGGTGCGTGGGGAGGGAAGGATTTTTTTTACTGATTAATCTATGAATCAATCTATCGTTCCGGGTTTGTCAATTCGGACCTTTTTTTTCTTTTGGGCCTTGTTTTGTCAATATCAGTACGGTAAGAATTTAGATTGGAAGAAAGTATCACATTTCACACCTCATGATGTGGCGACGATTCTGAGACGGTATTTGACGTCAATGCCGGTGAGTGGCTTGAATGACCCCACGCCTCCCCCCCTCCCAGTGCGGCCGGGGTCTTGAAATCGAGATGGTGTATCTACTGATGATGAGTGGGAATGCATATAGGAACCAATCATTCCGTTGGAGCTCTATCCCGAGGTTCGTATTTGATACCAGATCTCATGCTGCGCACAGTTCCAACAACTGATGAATTCTCTTATTATTTTGACGGTGAATCCAGTTTCGTAATGCCCTTAGTGAGATCATTATTCCATGTCACCAAACCCGACATCTGACTGATCTTTACCTATCTCACTGACACAATCTCTGTTCTTCTCAGCCAAGCCCAACTTCGACGCCGATGAGACAATCGCGACTTACAAGCAATTGATAGCTAAGATGCCAAAGCCAAATCAATACCTGCTACTCTACGTCTTGGATCTCTTGAGCGTTTTTGCAAAGAAATCAAACAAGAATCTAATGACTGCTTCAAGTGGGTGGTACCTTCTGCGAAATTCGAGGTGACATCCCAGAGGCTAATGGGGGTGGTTTATGTCCTTCCTTCCCCTTCCAGACCTCGCGATGATCTTTCAACCTGGAATTTTAGCTCACCCACATCATCAACTTGCTCCGTACGAACATGCGTTATCACAGCGTGTTCTCGAATTCCTCATCGAGCACCAGGATCATTTCCTACTTGAAATGCAGCTGGTGAGCATATCAGAACAGGATGTTTGCTGGATCAGATGAGCACCATGTTGATCGTTCGACCTACCAGCAATCACCCAAGCCAGTAGATCCGCACAAGCCGGTAGAGCCAAGTTCAGTGTCACAAGCAGCTGGGTCAACATCAGCAACATTCCAACCACAAGGACGGACACAATCGCCAGCACAAGCTATGCTGGCACCACCAGGTAGCTCCAGCGGCGGCACTAGCTCCGGTCGCAGACCAAGCGTAGCTTCCAGCACGGGCTCGACGCGGCCTCCGGCACCAGTGCGCGCTGACACTGACTTCATGCTTCCGTCCGATTCGGATGATGACGCGCCGGAGGGTGGTTATTATGTCCACCAAGGTGATCCTGCCGGCGTGATGCGCAGCAAGACCGTCTCCGCTGGCAAGAGCTCCCGTCGGCCATCCGAATTGCCATCGACGGGTCTTGGAATTGCTCTCGCCAGTAATCCAACATATCGGACGGTCTCTGACCAGGCTCCAAAGCTCTTGGTGGTTGATAACCCGCCTTTACAACCAAGTGGCACGAAGCTAGGACGAAGGAGGACAGCACCGTCTCGACGGTCGCAACAAGATGAGGAGAGGTTTTTCGGTAGACGACGGACGAGGAAGGCAGCAGTTGTGCAGGAGGCGCCTTGATTGGCAACGGACATTACGAATTTCCGTGGGGGTTTCAAAGGATAGTTCTTCACTTGCTTTTCATTTCTTCTCCTTCATTTTATCGCGCATAGAGGTTCCCGCAAGGGTCTTACAGTATATAATGCTGCAGTCGTCTGTTCTATTTGTTTTTCTGGATGATATTGTGTAGCTCATGCGAGAGACGGTGAACAATTGATAAGAAAACGAATTCTGACTGAACTTAAGGCTTGGTCATGCCTCTGCGACGTTGGAAAGAACAGTCAACACATACATTGCTCGGATGCTAGGATTCGCAACTCACGTCTGTTTGAATCTGATTATAAAGTTGGCAAGCAGGGCAACGAACAGAGACGCACAGATGAAAAGCGGTCCCCAAAGAGCCTCTGAAGTTTCAAAATAGAATCAGAGCGGGGTTACCATCTCCATTCTAACAGTATCGAGACATACCGAATTGACCCGCATCTCGTGCCGAAATCATCGTCAGTCGCTTCTGGAACATCGCATAACCGTAGATAATGATGCCGACAGAGCTAGATATGTGGAACCAGTATCAGGCATTCATCACTCATGCCATGAATACGTAGTCGCACTCACATCACCGCATATACCAAAGCGAACCATTTCCCGATATGATCATCACTAGCATTCCATAGTGCTAAACTGAGGGTTGAAGTAAGGATGGCAGTGGAGAGGTAGGAGATCCAAGTTCGCTCGTTTGCGAACCAAACTTTGGCTTCAACGCGGACTGGGGTGGCGACCTTCTCTGCGAGGGAGGAAAGACTCATTACGAGTCAGCTAGCGGTTTAAAAATGAAAAGACTCGGTTGGTCTTACTTGGGACGCGGACTCTCACACCTTCCCCACCACTGATAGTTTGGTAATCGCGGAGCAAAGGTTGACTTTCGCCGGCGCTGCGATTGACAGCCATGACCGATGTGAGCTCAATAAAAGGCGGCATCCCAGATAATCCATACGAACTTTAGATCTGGTATTCGATCCGCCCGCTTGGCTTTCACAATCGGGGATTCAGCGTTCGTTGGAAGTTTTTGCAAAGCATCGGCGGAGAAGCTGGAGCCGACCCCGCAATGTGAATCCCCAGTTATCGGATGATTTAGCGGATGTCAAGGGGTTCGCTTCGTGTTACGCCTTCAGAGCACTCACGGATGGTAAAAGAGATCCGAAGCTTGATGCCACTTCTTCCTCAAAGTGGACTGGCCGCTTGTGGAAGATGGACCAGCTGAAGAGCCCTCTGCGTCGGATGCGCGCTGGATGAGATGACATGGTCGGGTTCGGGATGAGAACGCTGCGCGCAAATTCGCTTTTCACGATCAAGCTCACCTTGCTAGCGGAATCGGACGAGGTGGCCATGGCGACAATGAGATCTTGATGATGACAGACAGATGGCGACGGGGACGGGGGACGAAGACGACGGATGTTGAATTGGATACCGCTCAACTCAGCAGAGGGCTGCACACACGTGCGACGGAAGCTATTAGATACGGTCCCAATCGAGTGACAATTTCATTTTCTTCCTATGGTTCCCCCTTTCATTACTCCTGCTTCGGCTTGACAGCGACCGCATCCTCATCCCCAGAGTCCTCATCATCCGAGCGCTCATCCGCGAGGTTCTTGGAGAAGATGGCACTGCACAAGGAGGGAGGAGTTCAATACAGCGTCTGCCAATAGCAGGCCTTCCTAAAACTCACCGCAAGAGGATTCGCCAAATTAGGACATACCAGAACAAATTGAGGAACTGCAGTAACAGAATGGGAATGAATATCTGATATTGCATCCTGTAAGAACCTCAGTCAGCATGAATTACTTCTAGAGACTTGGGTGATCGGATGTACCATGGCACCATGAGCTTGTTGTTCAATAAATCGAGACTTTGTCGCTCGTGAACCCTGATACAATAGGAGGTTAGCAACGATTCCGCAACAGCGATGTAGTGGGACTCACGGGATCAGAGCCCATTCCTGCCAAACAGAGTAGAGGATGATGATGTTCAGGTAATGACGAGTGTACCTGGCAGATATCATCTCTATCAACTGGAATACTGCCAGCAACAGAATCTAGCGATTACTCACGTCCACACACCAATGAAGAACGCAAAGGGTGGAGCGGACCATTTTTCACTGACGTAGTTGACAAGTTTGGCAAGCTAAGAGAGAAGAGGCTGTCAGCAATAGATATGACAATCTCAAGTGGGTCCACTCACAGCGAGGTAGTGGTCGGATAAATCCATGGTCACGAAGATTGCGACGCCGATGTAGGTAAGCTAGAATGGGGGAACCCTTGAGCGCTTTATAGACAAGAAAGCACGGGAAGATGACTTACCGTGAGGTAGTAACTCCATCCAATGAGCCAAAGAGTGACAATATGCTACCAACCCTTCTTCGTCAGCACCTCTCTCTTTCCAAAGAAATTCGCTTTAAACTCACATGTGCAATCAACTCATTGAAATCCTTCCTTGGCTTTTCCACTCTTGCAGCGAGCAACAAGGTCTGTTGGAGCCAATAAGAGAATTGCCAGAGGTAATACGTCTTGAGTAGACGGGACATATGGAAGATTGGGAAGTCACGCCAGAATTGGTCGGTACGGTAGACTGCAAAGAGGTGGCAACGACGGGTCAGTCTTGTCGTTCAACGGACGAAATCATGTATGAACTTACACCAGATAGGAAGGTCTTTCATGACGTACTAGGAAAACGACGGTTATCTTGCACTCAGCTTCACGGGTCAGAAGAGACACGCCGAACAACTCACGAGTCCCAGGAAACCAGCGGATCCCCAATAAAGGAACGCATACCCCTCTACACGCACGCGAGAGTATTTTCACAGCCATCAGGCCCTCCAGACGATCAATGAGAGCCTGCCCTCGTAAGACTCACGCTCAACGAATCGGGTCATTTTTCCACCTCGAATACCGAGCTTACGAGCAATGGGTTGGAGCAGGTACAAGGTGATGATTTGACGAAGGCTGGACATTACATGTCAATGATCGAACAGTTGTAGATTGGATGGGAGATAGGTTTTGGACTCACAATGAGAAGAAGACGATGTGGTATAATACGAAAAGGATGTCCTGTCATGGTGTGGGACAACCAACCGTTAGCGATCCGCTCAATTCCTCAGTGTCTCGGTCTCGCCCACCTTCCAACCTCTCATGTAAGTCTGGCCGTCAATGCCTGCACCATTCGTCCCGATATGACCAAACGCCGCATTCCTTGCCAAAGCCATCTCCCTCGCTCCAGGTGGCGACGGATGAGAAACGAACAAGAATGCCTCGAATGGATTAGGAGTGTTCTCTGGGATAATGGAATCACGACCGAGGTTAAGAGCGTGAGCCACGGATGGGAAAGCATTCGGGGAGGTGAGAATACGGTGATTGATGTATAGCACGATCGGAATGAGGAGGATGGGGAGTTGGGAGGCTGGGTTGAGGAATCCAGGGGTAGTCAGCTTCACTAATCGAACCAGAGGAACACCACAAATTCACATGGAATAATCATCCACCGACCAGATAACCAATCGTTCCACAATCCCCTGCTCTTAAGCATCTCCTCATCCGCACCACCACCTCGGTCCTTATGCTTCTTTCGACGAGGAGGAGCATCACGCTTGACACTAGTAGCAGCTCGTCGTCTAAGAGCAGCTTGCTCGTCCTGATCTTTAAGGAAGAGATCCTCACTGCCGTTCAGCTTAATGGCTGGTGGAGTGTCCTTCGAAAGCAGATTTGCAACGGTGGATGCGGTGTGAGCGATGGGATCGGTTGGTGAATCAGGGGAAGGCGGAGTGCTAGTACTGTGAAGTGAAGCAAGAGTTAGTTCTGAGCTATGAAGGACTTACGACGGTGTATACACTCACCCGAAAGCCTCACCGCCTTGGCCGTTCAATGGAATAGCCCTGTTTTGTTGGCGTGAAACGGTCATCAGACTCTAGAATGATTAGGGGACGGTCGATGGATACCATCCCCAACGTCAAAATCACTTACCTCAAAGCCTCTGTGATACTCTTGCTTCGACTCCTCGTGCTTGTCTTCGTGCCAGCGACCGGAGCGGACATTTTTTTGACGACTCGCTCGAGGAAGAAAATGCAGAGGGATTACGTGGGTGGTCAAAACCCACGACTCTGGCAGAGCTCGGAGGAAGTGAGTGGGATATCTGGGTGGTTCTAGGCCGTGCGAGTGCCGAGTGCCGAGTGATGCAGTGGTGAAGCTGATTGAGTTAGGAGAAGACTGGACGGGAATGGCTCTGTGATGAATTCCAGTTGCTGTTCTGATCTTCCATGTCAAGCCCCGGTTTCTTTTTCACAGCCAATCCGACGCGTCAACAATGATAATAAGTGATGACCGAGCGCCGAGTACAAATGTATAGGTACAGCTGATTCGTCTTGAGAGGTGTTCCTCTAACGCTGGAGCTCCATTCACCGTGCTCTTCCTTACCGACACAGACCCACAGATGCCCAAACGGTGGTACACGGCGCGATATCATATCAAACTCCCCTGGTCAAACCAAACGTTTCCTGGCTCTCTTATCTCCTTCCAAATCATCCAGCAGCAGATGCGACCAACGCATTGATCCTCGCATCAAATCCACTCGCATTGATGGGCATCTCAAGCGTGTAAAAAGGGTTTTTCATCACTGCGTCCGTGTCTGTGCCAAACAAAGCCAGGCGCAATGGGAGAGCAGAGAACGGAAAGAGGGTCAGTTTGATGACAGGGTGGTGCAGTAACGCAGGGTTTGGAAGCCTTACAAGCTTCGTAGATCTTTTGAAGCATAGATTCAGGATTGAAGTGATTGAGAGAAGAGAGGAGTACGAATTTGATTCCTGATCAGATGATTTATTATATCAGCGTTTCGGTCGAGCATCAACGCAAGCCGCAGACGGCAAACCCAGCTCACCAGTCTGAGTAAGTAAGATAGTCATCTTAAATGTATCCGCTTCGATAGTCTGTACACCAGAGCTCTTTGGGACCGGGCTGATTTTGGATGTGATGGCATGGACACCATGGAGAGTTCCAGCCATGACGAGGTATTCGTTGGCTGATAGCTTCGCGAGACCGGCTGGAAGAAGGAGGGCGGCTTCAGTTGAGGGTGGCTTCGTCTATCCGTCTCGCATCGGGTCGACTATATTCCACCAGTCACATTCGACTTGCACGTCCGTGCCTATCCAGGATGAAACATGGAAGCGGAGAGACGACTCACGCGCACAATCATTTTGGTAAACCAAACCACCAGCTTTATTGATAACCCATACTGAAAAGATCATGACGGGGACACGCTTCGTCGTCCACCGTGCCGAATATTGTGGAAACGGACGAAGGAATGGATGCGGTGAGTGACCCAAGCTACATGAAAGCTGGAGTTGTCGTGAAGAGGACGACCCGACTTGCTGAATGCCTGCTGAAGATGGGCCCTGCGCTGCGTTGTGACACGTGAAGATTACTTAATCTGGACCTGGTCAATGGGTGGAGGTGGAGGTCATATGCAAAGACAACGCAGGGATGTCTGTCAGCAGCAATCCATGGTCATTCAACTACAATTCCCAACAACCCAAATCATTCCTCAACAACCCAATTATGAAAGCGGTGCTTGTCTCTGCCGATGATGAAGTGATCAAGGATGTCCCCATCCCAGAACCGGACGATGATGAAATCCTGATCAGGAGTGCGCCACCTGAACTGGAGATTTCTAGATTCTGTCGCTGACATAAAACTTCAATCTGTCGCAGACGTCGCTGTCGCTGCCAACCCGAAAGACTGGAAAATGCCAACGAGTGGGTGATATGCGTGACATTGGCCGCTACCATCTGCTAGCGCTGACGCCGACGACGTCGACAGTGATAAAGGGCTACTCTGCCGTTGAAGGCAATGATGTCGCTGGAGACGTCGTCAAGATCGGCAGCAAAGTGCACGACTTTAAGATCAAGGACAAGGTTGCAGGGTTCAGCAAGATGGCAACGGCGAATAAATATGGAGCGTATGCGGAGTACACCGTGAGTTTTGTCGAGCGATAGTGAGAAGGTGGACGCTTACATACCAGTTGACAGGTCGTTCCAGCGCATACCGCCTTCCATTTGAGTCCCAACACCACCTATGAAGGTACGTTTCGAGAGCACTAGTGAGTTGTATCTCTGGATCTTGACACTTCCCTGTAGACGCCGCGGCATTCCCCCTCGCCTACATGACTGCCGCAGTGGGTTTGTTCAAGAAGCTGGGTCTCCCTGAGCCGGATCAAGCAAAGGAGGGCACTTCGGTGTTGATATACGGTGGTGCTACCAATGTGGGCGTATATGCTATACAGCTAGCCAAGGTGATGGTGCCGCCACTATGAGACTCGCAGAAGCCGACTGACATGAACTCCGATGCAGCTCGCCAAGCTGCACGTAGTGGCTGTCGCTGGAAGCATGGATCACGTAAAGGAGTATGGCGCTGACGAGGTCATCAACTATCGCGGAAAGACTGAGGACCAACTCGTAGACGCGATGGCTAAATCAGCAGGCGGCAACATCCATCACATCTTCGATACTGTGGCAGAGAACGGCACGACTGAGATCGCAATCAAAGTCCTTGCTAAAACGGGTGGCGGGAAGTACACGATCACCCTCCCGGAAAGCAAGGACATTGAGAAGGTCCCAGGTGTCGAGTCTGCCGGGTTTACCCATGTAGGATCGGTGCACGGAGACAATGCAGAGTTCGGCCGCAAATGGTACACGAAGCTAGGGGAGTTGTTGTCGGAGAATAAGATCAAGCCGCAGAAGGTGGTGGTGATGGAAGGCGGACTGGCAGGAGTGAAGGAAGGATTGAGGAGGTTGAAGGCGAATGAGGTCAGGGCAGCCAAGTTGGTGTACCGGGTCAGCGATACTCCCGGACTCGAGTCTGGTGAAGATAAACACCATTTGTAAACGCGTGAGCATTGAATGATCAATTGACGAGCCGCCATCGGCCGTTTTCATCCGTGTGCGAGGGCATCAACAAGGGTCCGGGGTCGGGTAGTTGAAAGTGGGGCCCGGAGGTTACTGCCCTTCTGTTATTTCGTATATATGCTCGTTAGGAACAGGTATGCAATAGCATGTGTAGGGGCTCTTCAGCGCACTTCCAGCTCTCCATATACTCACAACCGTATCGCCCTTCATGCCTCTCCACGTTATCATCATCGGCGGAGGTCTTGGAGGTATTACCGCAGCTGTGGCACTCGGTAAAGCCGGCGTCAAGGTGGATCTATTCGAGCAGGCGCCCGAGTTTGCTCAGGTTGGCGCGGGTATCTAGTACGTGCGGAGGTCTTTTTCGAGCGATGGAGGGTGGACTGAGATTATACCTTCCAGCCTCGGCCCCAATACCATCCGCACACTCCGTCGACTTGGTCTTGGGGAGGAATATGATGCTGCTGGCGAGACCATGGATGGTCCTGGCTTGTTTTTCGAGTGGTGGGACGGACGCAGCGACAAGAAGTTTGGAGAGGTGAGTTGTCGAAGATTACTTCCCTAATAACGGCAACTAATCTTTGCGGCAGACTCACACCAAATACCCTCCATCTGCTGTGCATCGAGCACGCCTCCTCGAAGCACTCCTGCGCGCCATGCCGTCCAACGTCACCACACACTTCAGTACTCGTGTGAACACAGTTGAGAACATTAATAAGAAGGCTAGGGTGACCTACACCCGCTCTCGGATAGAGGGGAGCGATGAAGGGGGTGCCATCGATGCGGATGTCATCGTGGGAGCCGACGGCATCAAGTCGGCGGTGCGTACTCAACTACAATTGCCTTCTGCCGAGCACGCCTGGCCATCATTGAAGGGCGAAAAACTGCCTCCTGCGACGTATCGTTACACCGGATCATACTGTTATAGGGGTCTGGTACCAATGGACAAGGCCACGGCGATCGATACGCACCCGAACAATTCGATGGCTGTGTCCCGCATGTGGTTCGGTCAGGACAGTCACATTCTTATATTTCCAATTGAAAAGGGCACGGTGAGCGAGAACAAATGCTCAGGGTTTGCCATCTACTGAATGTTGGCAAACAGGTCTGCAACGTTGTTGCCTTCGTCTCAGACAGGAGCAAGCCCAAGGATCAGCGCAAGTTTGATGGACCTTGGGTGAGCAAGCCAGTGTCAGTTGAGGAACTGCTCGACGACTTCAATGGATGGCATGACCATCCAAGGGACCTTCTAGAGGTGGGTATGTGAGGAGATGGAGTCATAGTCACCGACTGATGCACATCTTTCTAGCTGTTCCCGGAAGCTGGTCGTCAGCGATGGGCTCTACACGAGGTCATATCCCCGGCCACGTGGAGAGATGGCAGGATTACATTGCTGGGTGATTCTGTAAGTGATGATAGGTCGACTTAGAGGAAGCTGTTCTGACCCGGCCTCCGGCCATTCAGGCCCATGCGAGTCTACCTAATAATGGCGCCGGTGCGGGGCAGGCCATAGAAGACTCGTATGTCCTCACAGAGCTGCTCACGCATCCGGACTGCAACACGGATAACATCGAAGAGTTCTTGCAAGCGTACGAGGACGTTCGAAAACCAAGGTCGGGTCATCAGCAGTTTCATTCGATTGAGACTGGAGAGGTGAGTGGGAGTACCAAAGGCACAGGGCCCCTGCTCATGCAGAAATTGACCAGATGTACGAATTCGCCTCTCCGCTCGGCGACAACATGGAGGCGCTCTCGCACGAGATGCTGACACGCCAGGATTGGATTTGGGACTTCCCTATCGAGCAAAATGTCGAGGAAGCGCTTGCCCTGCTCAAGGAAAGGGGCGTGATAGTTGGGTGACCAGAGTGAATATAAAGGGCATTATTGATAGCATCAGGTCACCAACCAAATTCTCTGAAAGATAAATACGGTCAGCAGCCGTTCTTGATTAATCCTTGTTACGACTCACTCTATTGTAAGATATATATTCCTTCTTACTTCACCACGCAGAACTGCCGATGGCCAGACCGATCTACTGACGCTCTCGGCAATGGAGTGATTCATTGGCAGCGGTCCGCAGCAACCGATAGCCAACCAGCTGAGACATTTTGTTCATCAAGGCTTTGAGAAGGAAGGTGTAATGTCCGCCACTCACTCTGAATATTTCGTCGCTGCGACCTCTTCTTCCACAAGCTGCTGGAAGTCAGGCCGCCCGCTAAATATATTGAACGTTGAGCCATGCGTCGGTGTATAGGTAGGCAAGGCCCCTCTGCGATTATCAGTGGTGACGTAGCCTGGCATGATCGGGATTGTCGCAGTATCCGCCGTTACGTAGACGCTGACGTGAAGCAGTCCTGGGGGTGCCAGCTCCAACATGATGCTGAGGTGATGCCCAATCCAATCGATCTGGGAGGCGACTTTAACAACCCAGACGAAATGTAGTCTTTTTGTGGCAATAGCGATACCCTTCTCTGTGTATCCAAGGTGCATGGCGCGAGCACGTCGCACGATGTCCATTGCATTGGAGAGTACGTAGGTAACGCCAGATCCTCCCGCGATGAGGCAGAGGGTATCATAATCCTCGCCGAGGTACTTTTCATGGCCGTCTGGTTGAATTGTTGTCAGTTTGATTGACAGGACCAATTGCTTTGCCACTCACAAGGCCCCTCCGTCCATGCCTTCAGTGGCACCTCGTAGCCACCCGCCTTACCACCGTGCTTCATTATTTGGCTGGTGAGTCCTTCTCGTACCCGAATAAGGAGTTCTTGAGTGCTTTCTGACGGCCTTTCGCTATCTGTTTGATTGAGAGGGAGGGCAATATTGGAGACTGCATACGGGTCAGCTTGGTGCCGAATATCTGCAAGGTTAAGACCCACCAGTGAAAGGATGTCCACCGAGAGTCAGTCCAGGGCAATGTAGGAAAACGTGCTGCCCAGGTCTCCAGTCTTCCAGGCATCGTCAGTTCAGGTCATACGGAGCGAAGTGAACTTGACCTACTCTGTCTGGTTCTCACGCTCACTCTTACGGTATCTTCGCTTAAGATGGTTACCTTGCCAACTGGTCGCTGGAGGTCCTTAGGAACCGTCCTCACGAAGTGGTAAAACACTATACGGCCAAGGCGTCCGCTACCATCGAGACAGAAGAGAGCGAAACTGCTCCTCGTTTTCATCAGAGAAAGTCAGACAGACGCGATCATGATGACTGACCCAGCCCATATCCACCCTTGTTGCTGTGGACGATGTACTGCCAGGGCTGCCACGAGGAACAACCACATGATCGCATGCTGTGCGACAAAGAACTGGTAGGCGCGATTGCGGATAGCACGAGAGGCCGTAATGACCATCCTGTGTACGTGGAATTAGCTTATGCTAGCGTGTAGATGGTGATATGCCGACGACGACTCACCACAGCATGATCGCAAACCCTAGCCAGCCCCAGGCGACGTATCGTTGGCCTGCTAGATCCGGACGCACGTTCGGGTCGTTGACCTGTAGAAGACATTGTGGAAGCTGATCCAAGACTTCCAACGTCACAACGTACCTTGATTCTTCCGGCGACATGTACGATGCTCAACACGATTATTACCCTTGCGCTCCATCGATGGAGGACATTCAGCGACTCATAAGCGAAACCAGTGAACTTGGAGAGCACGTTGTTCTTGCTGCACAGACCGATGACCAGTGGGATATTGGCATAGACTAGGATGGCGGCGTGGTGAGCAATCCAGTCAATGTCATTATTGGTGCCCAGCAACATGAGAAAGAGGTTGAGCCCGAGGAAGGCGGCCATGAGGACAAGTTGGCCCACATTGCCGAGATTGAGACGGGATGCAAGGGAGGTGGCGACGCCCCCTGAAGACTGCCTCACACTGTGTTTCCGCCAGAGGGAGGATAACCAAGGCCAGAAGTAGACGATCGAAGCCGCATAGTGAGGGTTCCTATCTGCAGAGATAGTGCGAGGGAGCGGCTTGGAGCGCGCTCGGTATCCAGCCTCGCGTCTTCGCAAGAAACCCTGGAACCTTTGCGCCCAGTTTGCGATGGTGACGATCAAGATGATGCCGATGAGGCCTGGGAAGAGCCGGAGGTCAGACCTTCTACGCCCAGTTGCTGCCACGTATCCCTCACCTATCCAATAGTACAACCCAACGTAGTCGTTGAAGTGCTGGAGGCGAGCCTCAGTGGCGGCGTCGTATACTCGACGAGGCATTGTTGAGTGAAGGGCATGTTGAAGGATGGTTTGGCTCGTCACAACAACGTCTAGATATGGTGTTCTGGTATACTCGTACCACCCGCGCCAAGGACTGAACGAGGGCTATTTGTTAGACGCTTCTTCAGTCATCAAGACATCAGGATGATCGTCCCACCACAGCTTCCGAAGTGCCGAGCCACGGACACAGGCTCTAAAAGGTTCTTTCTATGCCAGCAATAGATTCATATCACAATTGACAATCCGGGAGTACTTTCTTCGATACTTTCCGTTCGCACTAAAATCAGACCCACGAGCAGCTCCACCCCATCATCTTAGAGGCAGGTGCGCATCATCTCGCAAGGTTCTATCTAGAGCGTCTGCTTCCACCGAGCACACCTCCCGCGCCATGTCGTCGTCTTACTCAGGAATGATCACGAGCACAGTCCTAGATCGAAAGATGCCACTTCTACATAACATAAAGGGAATATATATCGGTTGTACCAACTTATTATTCCGCTTTAGGCACCATAGTCGATCGATTGAGGTATACAAAGCCGGCGTTCAGGTACGTCGCTGCAGAAAATGGTCAAGAGTCAGTTTGGGGGGTCCAATCTGCGATGAGGTAACACGCATATGTACCATAGGATAGCCAGGCGCAGTAGGGCACGAGAAACCAGTTGGTAGATGTTGTGGTATCGAGATCGTTCATCTGCTTCTGAGTGAGGGAGAAACTGTTACACACGCCAAGAAGTTGGCTGTACACTTGATCAAGCTTACAGTCATACTGAAGACCACGCCTGATAAGATAACAATATCGATGAGGGCCAACTTCTGTCAACGATTCACGCCAACGGTATCTTATCAGCTCTCGACTGTTCTTTTTCTCGGCCGATTTAAACCTTTATACAAACCTTCATTTTGCGACCGAAGAAGAGCATTGGCCATAGCACGTTAAGGGCGAGTTGCAGGTAGTACAATTTTAGGGCTGAAGCTGTAGGTAGAAACGTCAGATTTCTAGCTCTTTACGCGTTTCATTTGAAACAAGCAACATGGAGGATCTCTTACCTGCATTCTCCCTGCGATGACAGCCAATCACTCAGCATATTTGACCCAACCTTGAACTATCTCATTCCCACTCACTTCTCTCCTCCCATCAGTGCTCTATCATACACCTTTGTAACCATATACGAAGCATATCCCATCCCCGCATACAAAGCAGTCCACACGATAGGGAAGATGATGTTTGGTGGGTTGCCCAGCGGCCTGCGAAGGGCCTTGGAGATTAAATCTACAATGAGCAAGTAGATGGAAGTATATTGAGTCGAACCTACTCACCTTGAACCATGCGGATGTAGGAGTTTGATTTGAACCGGACAGATAGCCTTCTCCGAAGCTGAGGAGGAAGGGAAGACCAACTGATTTCGATAAGCGATCTGTCAGGAACTTGATTCTGATTCGCGGTGATATAGGAAGAGTGGAAAATCTTACTCGCTGTTACAGCATTGCGACCAAGGAACAAGAGAGACTCGGGAAGTGACATGGTGGTGTGTTTCTCAATGTAAAGTGTGATGTATTTTGGCCGCTGTAGGGAATTATTTTAGGTACCTCTTCGCCGATCTCGCAGTCGAACCTCCACCTTCACCCTCTCCTCTCGGTTGACATCTGTACCATTCCATGTTCATCCGGATTTCATCTTTGCCTAATAGTACACTTTCAACATATGGTTGCGAGGGGTCGATAAATATCAACTATCTACTAATGCTCAAGGGATTCGCTTGCCTGGCTTGTCCCAGTTTAGGAAGACGTAGCCGGCGTTGAGGTAGGTAGCTGATCGGATAAACCCCCACACGAGTTAGTTGAAATGCCCAGCAGTCGTGGAGGTAAAGAAATCTAGAAGAACTCACCGTATCCGAGCCAAGCGCAGTATGGAATCAATAGCCAGTTGGTGGAGATTGGGGTAGTGTACAAATCATTCATGGCGGACTGATCGGGATAATTGGTATAAGTGGGTCGTTTTGTGACATGTTGAGAATGAGAATAACTCACCGTCATAGCGATGGAAGTACCAGTCAAAGCGACGATGTTGACGAGAGCAAGAGTCTATGAGATGACATATCAGCGTCTTGTAGAACATTATCCTGTGAGAGGAGTGTTGATCTCACTCTCTGTTGAGCACCGAAGAATAGAGGAGACCAAGCGAGGTTCAAAGCCAACTGAGCGTAGTAGAGCTGAAGAGCGAGATCTGGGGAACAGGGAGAATGGGAGGATTGAATTCGTTTAGAGAGCTAAGGAAAAGAGGCTTGCGGAGATAGGAGACGTACCGGCTTTGTGGCTGTAATATGAAGGATAAGAGGTAGAAGACCTCGGTCAGTTCATTGCTCGTTTTGAACCTGATTCTTCCGCTTTTTGCACCCGCCAGTATGACTGAGATCTACGTCCCCACGCCCAGTCCTCCCACACACACACGCTCCTTACATTCTCTTTGCTCAAGCTCAAATCCTTTCCTACCACTCTTCATCCCTCTGTCCGAGCAAATCCACTCTCACATTCCAACACTCGCAATCTCTCCACGTCTACACTGCCATCTCATCTCCCTCAAAACAGCAGCATACCGCCCACAAAAAGAAAAGAGGGAAACACTCACGTTCCTCCTGGTGTAGCAGCGGCATCAAATGACTTGACGGCCAGATGAGAGGCATAACCCATTCCAGCGTACAGAGCGGTCCATACAGGAGCGAAAGCTGATGCTGGAGGAGCACCTGGTGGGGAGTCCATGGTCTGGATAAATGAATGAAGAAATGAATCAGCGGGAGATCAGGGAAAAGGGAGATATTTGGGACTGACGGTGTACCACTTGGACTTGGAACCTTGGTTGGTAGCAGAGACGTAACCGCTAGCCATACCGAGAGCGACAGGTAGACCGACTGGACGCAAGGGGTGAGTAAAATTATGGTGGAGAAGGGTCATCAGCTCGAGATATATTCGCACGTTCGTCCTGGTTCCGAGCCTTTCAAAGCGATGAGAATACTTACCGGCAAGGATAGGGTTCCGCGGGATGGCGAAGAGGATTTCTGGTAGTGGAGACATTGCTGTGATGGTCTGAGGTGAGTTGGGAGGTTGGAATGATAGTGGTTGGTGTGATGTTGGATTGATGTGGTATTAGGAGAGTGACACGGGACGGGGTCCAGCCTTTTGAGAAGAGGCGAGTGGCGATCCGTCTATGACGCGTGTCCTGTCCGAGCTCGGTGATGACGTGTTGTGGCCGTAGCGCAAAAGGTTTTTTGTATCCACCAAAAGTCCAGTTCAGTCCCCGGCTCAGCTGGCAAATCCTGGCCCAGGACCATCCGTCGTTGCCCTCAGTTCTTCTCCCGTCCCTCGTCCCCTCCTCTTCCTGTCCTCCCGCCCCGCCCCTCGTTTCGCCATGTCCTCGTGACGATCTCTGCCGATTCCCTAGCAACAGTCGGGCAACTGCGATCTAGGGGCATCCGATCGTGTCGACCAAAGCCCCCTCATGTTATATAACAGCGCCTTTTGTACCAATCTGACATATCCCATATTCCACATTCATCCTCCATCGCTCAGTTGAATCGATCATGGAATACTTCGTAGACGCAGTCAAATCCACCATCACGGGTACGCTCACTATTCCTGAGCCTATCCCTCCCCTCACTTCTTCCAAACATGGTCATCACACGGCGATCCCGTTGCCAACGTTGAGCCCTGTCCCGGGTTCCCATGGGGTGAGCATCGTAAACCTTTTTTTTTGGGTCTTTTGTTAGGATTCTGCAGTTTCCTCTTCCTCGGTTAGATCGAGAGAGTGGAGATGAAGGTGGCGATTTCATGATCACTTCCGCCAAATCACTTTTGGGCGGGTTTCGATCGACCACTGACATTGGGTTCCTGGCCATGTTTGGACTTGCTCATTCGTAGCACAACTTCCATGTAGAGCACATCACCAAGACTGGTCACAGCGCTCTGGTTGTGGTCACCGTCTTGTTTGCTGTAAGTCACCGCCTCCGATCCTACATCCTACCACCCCCTTTGATGGAGATCCACACTCCCCTGCTCCTCTTCACATCCTCCCATCATACACCTCACCCGACACAACCAGCTTTCAGCAATGATTGTCTTCCTCATGTCCAGACGCGTCGAGCGTAAGCTCCGCCTCTTCCACGACGTCACCTTCGTCATCATCGCCACCGCCTTCGTCTCGTACTTGGCCATGTCGTTCGGCCTCGGTGCCGCTATCGTCCCTAGTTATAGGGATGGAAGCGGAGGGAACGGAGAGATTAGAGAGTACAGACAGGTCTTTTATGCTAGGTATATCGATTGGGCGATCACTACACCGCTGTTGTTGCTCGGTGGGTTTGCTCTGCGATCGACTTAAGTTTGCATCTAAAATCTGACCATTCGCCGAACCTCCTCCCTTCTCCCCAGATCTCGCCCTCCTCGCCGGTCTGCCACTCGTTACCACATTGACCCTCATGGTCGCTGACGAAATGATGATCATAACCGGTCTCATCGCCGGTCTCTCTCGTTCCACCGAGACCGCCCGTTGGTTCTTCTTCGCAATCTCCGACGTCTTCTTCTTATATGTCTTGTACGTCCTCGTCGTCTCTGGAAGATCCGCTTCGAAACTCCAGTCCTCGAACGTTCAATCAGTTTTCAACGTCACGATGGCGATGACTGTCGTGCTATGGACTGCGTATCCGATCGTTTTCGCGTTGACGGAGGGCAAGGGAAAGATCTCGGCTGATGCGGAAGTCATCGTTTATGGCATTCTCGATGTTGTGAGTAGTGAATGAGATCGATAACAACCGCTGCATCTTCTTTCGGGGTTGCTGACCCGAACCGGAGGTTGGGCATAGTTCGCCAAGATCGTCTTCGGAATGTACCTCCTCATCGCTCACTCTCACACTGAGGGTGATTCCGTGAGTTTTTCCATCTCCGTTACTACATACGCACTCGCTGACCGGACTACTTCTATCAGGTGGTCATCTCCGAGTTCTGGACCGAGCCTCGTGGTGGTCGTGGCGGCTACGGTGCCATCGTCCAAGACGACTAAAGCAAATCTCAACATCGCCAAAACGTCCTCGGTTGACGTCCTCGTCATCACACGAGCAAGTGGATTAACAGAGAATATGAAACACGCAAAGAGTTTAATGAAAGTGATGTACGAATGTGATAGGTGATAAGATTGCCGGATGATCGATCGAAGAAAGATACAAATCTCTAAGTAATTCCTTCATGTTTTATCAAATGTACTTTTCCTCTGAGTATGTCTGTGAGTATGGCGTGAAGAGCAGGCGCGTCATCATATGCGCAAGGACTCATAGGAAATTGGACGATCAAGCACTTTGCCCGTCCCTTCCTCTCTATATCTATCTATCTTTGTTCAACTCTTGTCCACCTCCCTCAGCCCGATCTTCGGACTGCTCTATCCTCTTCTTCGCCCACTTGGTTTCCAAGATCAACCATATTGACAATCCCATCCCAAGCCCCCCACAACCTATTCCGAAGTACCACGCAGCTCGGTAACCTTTCAGTAAATCTTTACCGCTTGGGTCGATCTGGGTTTCGATCGTTCCCGCGATACCGAGTGCTAAACTGATGGAGTAATTGACAAAGAGGTTGACGAGGGATGCACCTAGACCTTGGAATTTGCGTGGCATAAAGTTTGACATGATGATCGTAGCTGATGGGAAGGACATGTCCTGTTGTGATCGAGTTGCTGTTAGAACCGCGAAACGGTAGACAGCCCAAGCCAAGACTCACCATACCCCAAGGCATGACAATGACAGAAACAAACATCTGCGCCCAATAAATTTGATCAACAGGCATAGTTGCCAACAGTATCGAACCGACGGTGAAAGCGCACATCGACCCTAGCATGATGAAGCCAGGTCCGACCCTACTGATCAAGAACCCCCCTGTCGCCGCTGCACACGCTCCCGATACCCCAACAGGGACAAACCGGGCGGTCGTCGTCAGAAGCGAGTTACCTCGAACTACGGTCTCGAGTTGCCAGAGGTAGTATAACCAGATACCGAAGGATGCCCAACCTGCTGCGATGGCAGCGCAAACCAGGCCGATCTCGCGATTAAGCACACGAACGGGAACCAATGGATTGATAGCTCGAGATTCGACCCAGAAGAAGAGACCGAGGATGAGAATGCCGATTATGAGTAGCACATACACGTAAACCGTTGACCAGCCAACGCTGGGTGCTTGATTCCATGCGAAATTGAAGAGGACTAGGCCCGAAATGCCGGTGATTGATCCTGCGATGTCGAGATCTCGCTCGGCAGGTGTACTTGCTAGCTTCTCATGGGGATTCGGTACAATAAAGTAGGTAGCGACCCCGACGACAGCGCAGAGCCCAGCCATGGTAAAGTAGATTGCTGGCCAATATCCTGCCAGTTGACCGAGCAGACCGGATAGGACAGCACCAATGAGAAAGCCGTTGGGTGCCATCGCTCCAAAGGTAGAAAACGCCATATGCTTACGGACACTATCGGGGTATGCCACACCAAGTATGGCGATCGAGTTGGGTAGGAGGATAGCAGGACCGATGCCTTGAAACGCACGGCAAATATCGAAGAAAATTTGATCGCTGTAGTACGAGACTCCTCCTAGCACCAACCAGAGTGCATAGAAAGCCCATCCGATAAGAACCAAGCGTCGATGCCCAAAGACGTCTCCCCATCGTCCACCACAGATGATGAATGTACCAACCGTAAGCGAGTACGCTGCTGGCATCCATGATTCTTGACCTGCTGATGTCAGCCCGAAATGATCCGCGATGAGATGTTGGGGGACGATCGAAATGGCCAGGCCTGCTTGCGTTAGGAGTTGGGAGATGCAGAGGAGGGTGACAACAGCGATCTCGTGCGAAAAGGATAAGTGTAGAGCAAAGTAATTATCCTTGGGAGATTGCTTCTCCACCTCGGCAACGTTCTCCTTAGGCAAGTCCACAGCGGTCATGCTGGTGCGGGTGGATGCTGGGCCTTGAGTTGACATGTTGCGCTGGGATGATGACCCTGGGTCCCAGGCAAGAGCATTAGGATCGTATAAATTTTACTATAGACATCGTTCTCATGCCTCGGACTTGTTTCGTGTCTGAGAACGCTTGGTCAGGATATGCAGGAAATACCTGACGCACGAGCGGCGAATTGTAGTGCAAATTCCCCGCAAAATAGATCCCACGCAGATATCCGCTGGGACATCCGCATTAATGCCCACGATCAACAAAGAGATAGCGGGAATTGTGAACAGGTTGATCCTCCTTCGCATGCCAGTCGTTACAACACGGTGTCGGCGTAAAGCACGGGGCCGCAGACTCCACCGACGAGATAGATCGGCGACATGCCGATTATTAGAATGCGTTCAGTTCCGCTACTTGCTGTCTATACTGCACACGCGTTCGTCTTTCCTCTATTGCCATTATGCTGATATCGGACGTCGAAACCAAGGTAGGGCTCTCCAGCATGTCTGAAACGGGCATCAGTGACTCAACATATTCATCGAGGACTTATCTCAGACTGCCTCCCTCCCCGTCACCTAACAATAGCATTGACGCTGGTCGAGCTAACCAAGCACTCCGTCATGACTGGTTGAAACATCTCGAAATGGTGAAGAGCTCCATTGGCTTTAATTACGTTCGGTTCCATGCCCTCTTCCACGATGACATGTGCGTGATCAAGATGAAGATCGTTCAACTTCCAGTGTATTGACGTTGTTATTGATTTGTGAGTTGGCCAAGATAGGTCCTGTCAACTTTATACAGACAGACTGGCGAATGCACGGTAGTCTCCTCGACCGCAACGTCCACCCATTCATTAATGTTGGCTTCATACCCACTCACCTCGCAAGCGATGACAGCACCGTCTTCTGGTGGAAGATTAACGTCTCCCCTCCGCGCCAAATGGAGGACTGGTAAGCATTTATGAACGCGAGTATTGAACATTGGAAAGAGAGATATGCTCTGGACGAAGTCAAGGACTGATATCTTGAGGTGATATGAGGCGGATTGGAGGGCTGTGAGTCCGGCGTTCAGACTTACGGAGATGGCCCTGATGTAGAGGAATTGTAAGTTCTGGTAATGTTCTACTACCCTTCTGAGGAAACTCAAGTCCCACCGACATCGTATGAAGTGAGGAAAGCTGCGAACAAATCGTGGAAGATCGGTCCATCGGCAACCAAACCTCTGGCCATCATCGGCCTGATGAAAGGAGCTAGCTTTAAAATGGAAACGCTCCGGATCGGAGGGAAGGGCGATGTCGTGTCTCGCTGGAAAGAGCAGGGGGCCGAGAAGGTCCTAGATAGACAAGACGTGAAAGAGCTAACTAACTGCCTGAGGCCAACGCGGAGAAGTGGAGGAGGTCATATAGGGTACCTTACATCTGAAATTGGAGCTATATCCATGGACTCGTGTAGCGGTTGAGCAGTTGTAAAGAGAATGGGAACCAAAATGAATACTTGCAGCGCCTTTTTGCTACCTAGCGGACATGACTATTCATTGACCTCCGCTCAACAATTGAGTCCGTTTCCGGCGTCATGGCGTCCGTTACCACCTCGAGCTCGGCATCACCTCCGACGGTCTCGACATCACCAGCGATAGCAACGGCAACCACCCACAATCAACCATGTCACTCATCCACGCGCTTATAGCCCGCGGTACTACCGTGTTAGTCGATCATGCGATGAGCAATCAGGGCCAATTCAAGCAATGTGGGTCTTCGAGCATATATCAAGCTCCGGCATGATAAAGCCGTAGGTGATGAGGCGGTATGTCATACTAACCTGTTCGTGGTATTACAGCCGCCCAAATCACCATCCTCAGCAAGATCCCACCAAACAACTCCAAATTGACCTGTGAGCATTACCGCCCACCACATCTCTCGAGCTGATGTGCTAATATCGATGATCCACCTTTCATTCACCTGCCCTTTCATTTTCTTGGTCGTCCACCCCTTGCGATGCATAATTTCCGATCGCAGATGTCTGGCAGGATAAGCTCATTCACTACGTCTCATCAGAAGGCATTGTCTACCTCGTCGTTGCAGACGATAGCTGCGGACGACGGACGCCTTTCGCCTTCTTGGCTGAAGTGGAGCGCCGCGTACGTATATCATCATCTCTCTTACACGGGTCTATTCCAAGGTCGCTGAAGCTGACAACTTATTGTGAACAGTTCACCTCTCAATTCACTGCGTCCGACCTATCAACAGCACCCGCACATTCTCTCAACGCCTCATTCGGAGACGAGCTCGCGAACCTTATGCAGGAGTTCACGGATGGCGGTGGTCCCAGCGGAAGTGGGGTTGATCCGTTGAAACAAGCGAGAACGGAGTTGGATAATGTGTGAGTTGGTGTGGGGGAACGAAGATACGGGGATAATTGCAAGAAGGAGTGAGGCAGCGCTCCGACATAGCTTCTCTGTGTCTCAACTGCTTGTGGAGGTCAGACCGCGTGGATGGTTCACGTAGTCCATTTGGTGAAAGATGGGATAAGGCAAAGAGTGTCTTTGCCGGGACTTCTCAGACCCAGACCGTGATTTGAGAGACAGATCCGGCAGAAATGTGATGGGTCGCTGGCGGGTTATGTCTGCCCTGGCAGTTTAAGAGCTTGAACACCCAAATTCGTGTGACTAGAGATTTCTCCCTCACATGGGTGGTCCCATTGCAATAGTACGGGCAGGTTTCTGCTCTAAATCTTCCGCACCCTCAAGATCGTTATGGGTCACTTTACCAGAGCTAACATTGTATGATTCATGTTCCTCTACCCTACGCTCATAGCAAGGACATCATGGTCCAGAACATTGACTCGATCCTAGCTCGTGGCGAGAGAATAGAGCTCTTGGTCGACAAGACGGACACCATGGCTGGTCAAGCATATGCATTTAGAAGAGGGGCTAGAGGTGAGTATAGGGGTTGGGGGTACCACATGTCGTTGTCAACCCATCGGTGTGACGGCTGGTGTTCTCGTATCCGAGAGTATTTCCCTTTCCAAGGCTCGATTGTGCTGATCCGACATACGTCTATGCTCCTTCGCGTACAGGGGTACGCCGACAGATGTGGTGGAAGAACACTCGTATCACCGTACTATCAGGCGTCGTCTGTGTGGTGAGTCTTGACTTCCGGAATTCGTCGGAATTCATCATGTTGTGCGCTGACTGATTGGCCGTCTAATGCCGCTTCACAGATCCTGATATACGTCCTAGTAGCACAGTTCTGTGGCGCCGCTCTTGGCTCGTGCCGTCGTAAATCCTAGATGATAGCAAGAGAATCTCATCGCCGATTGGACCCTTCCTGGCGATTCCCGAGTTCTGTCTGAATTGACGTTCTTGTATATATGCCATATATGGCTACTTGTCCCGGTATATCATGTTGTGCGTTCGCGAGATCTCTTGGCAGCTGACCTCCTATGGCGATCTTTCTGTATACATTGTTTCTTTCTCAGGGATGTTTTGGAAGCTGCGAGACTACTCATGTTAGTGTCACATCTCGGATGGCAAGCCAGTCTGGGTAGGCGTTTGCTATATCAACTGTAGCGAGCGCGGGGGAGTATGGATCACTTTCGGCAGGTTATGAAATTGTAGATTGACACATTTTCGACCACTTTTCGGGGTATGTTAGCCAGTATAACCTCCTAGAAAGCAAGGTCTAAGCAGCTGGACTCGTTCGCCACCGGAACTGGTGGCGCTCGGACCCCTCATGACCAGGAGGAGTTGAATGATTTGCTCTTTGCGTCGTCTCAAGCAGCATCCCTATGACCTCTTCACTCACAATACCTTGGTGACATCAAAGATGTCTCCAACCCTACCTCCGAACCTCGTCGAAGAGATCATCAAGCACTACCTAGCAAGCCGCGATGCCAATCCTACGTGAGGCGCATTTTCACCATCGGTCGAAACTCACACCTGACGACAGTACTCACAGCATACAAATCGTTCCTATAATGACAACTTGCAAGAGTATCTGTGAAATCATACAACCACTTCTCTATAGGTCGATTTCATTCTCGACAACGACCAAGCTATTCCATTTCCTCATCACCTCGTCCATGGAAGCAATTCGCCACCTAGAAACGCTTACCGTTATAGGTCTCAACTCGCTGCAGACGCGAAACACCTGTGGAATGGCGCTCGAATACATCACCGAAGCCTTCCTTCTTCGTCTTATGGCTCATCAATTTCAGCCCATATACGTTCCGGATTGGCAGAAGATCGAGCTGTCATCGTCATTTCTTCCCCAAGATCAAAGGTATCCGAAACTCCGTCGCCTCACATTAATCAACTCTCAAGCCGTTGGTGATCAGTTGACTAGGTACGTTAGGGTAAGCCTTGATTCGTGGAAGCATATCCTCATGGCGTCTGTCATCAGGTTACCCTTCACCTCCATCGTCTGGAACGGCACACAGCTCACTCAACGACATCCTACCATCCCTCTTTCGCTCAGCTCTACGTCCGATGTCACCATGGTCATCCCGCAACGCCTCAACGAGCATTTGGAGCTGAACGGTCCTCTGTGCGGTATCATCCAAAACCGTCATCCAGCATCAAGATTCTCCGTCTCCAAATTCTCGTCGGCTATCCAAACAAGCAAAGTACTACTTATCCTTTATTCAGTTTGGCACAAGTGGAGACAGTCGAGCGCATACTCATACTTGGAAAGAATTTCCATACATTTTGTGACGGGAGCCTTCATGGGAAGTGGGCAATGGGTTTGACGAAGATGAGCCCGAAGATTGAGATCGTCAAGTGTAGAGGGGAATGTTACGGAGTACCTTCGAAATGTGGAATCGAGGATTGGCAATGTAAAGAGGGTGGCGATTCGAAGGAAAGAGACTGCGCTGAGGTTTGGGATTATTGTGGTGGAAGCTATGCAGAGGAAGAAGTGAAATCGAGGTGTCCGAGTATGTAAACGGTGATCTTTCAGCATGCGAAGAAGCGAATCGTCCGACAGCGTGTACTTGGGCAAGAAAAGGGCGGCTTGGACATGATAATGGAAGCTAATGTCCATATGCGAGCGAGCATACAATATCTGATCGTCAGATGCTTCGATCGTCGCACCCTTCCAACTTCCTCAAAACATCCTTGAAACCGGAGCGATGATGGCTCCCGGCTTCTTGATGACCCTCGGCATGGTCTCCCGTTGATGGGTCGCCCTGGTATTCCAATCCGCTCCCATAGGATCCTTGAAGCTCGCCTCATACTGCGCCGCACTGGTGTAAGGATATGGCAAGTCCGTGGCGAGATACTTCGCTGCTTTCTTGTCCTTCTTCTCGGAGATGATAACGTTAGAGCGAGCAAAGTCCTTGCGCTGGGAAGGTACGATACCGGGTGTAACTTTAAGGTACTTTGGGTTGGGTTTGCGTGATTTGACGCCCTTGCCTGCCCAGGAACCCTGGTAAATGGGTGGGATGTATCAGAAAAATAACTCGAGTGCAAGCATCGCCATCACGTACCCAGCCTGGTAGGGTTGTATCTTCCGTCTTTGGTGCGTCCGCCTCGATAGCCCTTTGCTTCTCTGCAGCGAAATCCTGCGAGTAGCTCGGCAGTTAGGTACGGTTTGGGCATCTATTCAGACAACGACAGCTCACCTCTACCACATTGTCACCTGCGAACGCCTGTGCTACCAAGTCTCGCTGCTTAAAAGCCTTCGGACCCTTCCTGACCATCTCCTCATCCTCATCGTCCTCGCCCTCGTAACCATTCTCAAGCGGCAACTTCTTCTTCACCGCCAGAACACTTGCGTCGAGGTCGATATCCACCTCCGCATCGTCAGCTGCAGATTGTTTAGCCGAGTTACTCTTGGCCTTCTTCTGCTTTGTGACGGATTTCGCAGCAGCATCGGCATCCCGACCGGCGACAACAGTGTTATTCTTGCGAGCACGCGCAGAGGACGCGGGTTGGGTCAGCCAGGGGTTGGATCCGGAATCTTGCGCGCTGGAAATAGGTGGCGCGGCCGACCGAGCTGGGGGTTGAGGTCTAGGTATCTCATCTTGCGGTGACCCAAGGGTCTGAGAGCTCGCAGTGACTGAGGGGTCATTGGGGACCACCGTTGAAATCGAGGTCGGCAGGGTTCTACCGAAGACCAGTCGACCCGGATTGTTTTGCACTCGCACTACTTCCTCATCATTTTCCTCGTCCTCGCTCGCTTCTCTACCATCTTCGTAGGTCTCAAGCTGCTGCCTGAGTTCTCTCTCCTCGTCATCTACCTTTGCCTTTTCCCGCGCCATGGCACGCTGCATGAATTTCATCCCCATCAATCCCTTGGTTTTGCCAGCTGCTTCTTCGGTGAGTTCAGCCTCTCGTCGCTGCAAGTCCGCCAGTTGATCGAATGCGCTCTCGATCGGTGCCTCGTCTTCGTCATCTGACTCGGCGTCGCTCTCGGAATCAGACCCTCTTCCTTGGATCTTTCGACTGAGTTGCTCTTTCTTTCGGAGCATGTCTTCCATCTCAAGTCGCTTGTCCGCGGTTTCCCCGGCTCCGTGTTGGTCTTTGGCCCACCGACCGCTCTTCGCTGAATGTTTGAGGGTCGCTCGTTCCTTTGCACGCAAAGCTTCGAGCTTGAGAGCCTCTTCCTCAGCCTTCTCCGGGTCAAGTCTTTGCAGATCTTCGAGGTCGACCTGGTCCTTCTCCGCTCGCTTCCTTGCCAGCTTGCGGAATGTTTTGGACTTGATCTTGGCAACACGTTTGCTCCTCGATTCTGCCCGGAAGAGCAACTCGCGTTGATATCGAAGAGCTGCACGACGGGCCGTGATTTCTTCCACAGAAAGATCTTGAGCTTGTAGTGCATCCTCTTCTGCTTGCGAGATTTGGGTCGAGTTGAGATTCGCGGAGTTGAGAAGCGCAGTGACCGCGGATTCAAGATCATTTGTAGGCTATCTCCCGAAATCCGTCAGTGCTTTCCTTCATTCTGACAAAAGCAGTCCAGTACCCACCTGGAATCCTCCAACCAGATCACCAGCACTTTTGACCCCACCTCTTTGCCTTTCCTTGGCTCCTTTGGGACCCTGCAGTGGAAATTGCAGATGCTCCGCCTCCTTGATTCGCTTCATCACCCCGCCCCACTTGTCTCCTTCAGCTTTGGTTGCTTCATATGCAGCCTCTCGGGCTAGACGCTCGGTAACGACGGTTGGCAGGGGAGCAGCGAGCGTGCCTTGACGGAGAGCAGAGGTGGAAGGGGAAGGTCCAGACAGAAGTGCGGACGCGGAAGACTTCAATGAAGGTTGGGTTGAGAGGATGTCCGCAAGGGAGAGCTTTTTGGCTACGTCAAAGGCGTTCAAGTTAGTGACGTACCTTCGTCCACCGCCTGGAAACACTTACCACTCGATGAACCGAATTCTCCTGCATCATCCCTTCCACCGGGACCTCTCCGGCTTTGCAAGACTCTCCTCTTCTTGTTCTCGGTTTCCTGATCCTCCTGGTGATCAATCTCAGCCTTGCGTTTTTCTCCGGTTGGCAAGGACTGGACGAAAGAAAGCAGATCGTCATCGGCAATGCGCGAGGGCTCCTCCTCATCCTCAGAATCCGATGGTAGTGACGGTTCCGGCATTTCCTCATCGTTGTCTCCGATCTCGTCGTCCTCTTCTTCATCCTCTTCGGAATTTTCCTCTTCATCGGCGTCACTACCGATGAGTGCTGAGTTGTTTCCGTCCATTTCCTCGTCGTCATTCTGATCATCATCTTCATCATCGGAGTCGGAGTCCCCGCCATGGGCGGCAGCCCCGAAGGCAGATAAGTCCGGTCGGAAAGACGATTGGTTCGCCGTGAGGTCGTCATCCGATTCTTCGAGGTCGATATTTAGCGGCTGCTCGACGATCTGACGGTTCCCGAATCAATACAACTAGAAATCCATGGGGCATCTCCACTTTCCACTCACCTCTTTAGCTTTACCCTTTGCTTTCACGGACACCTTCTTCTTTCCCTGTGATTTCCCTCCCTTCCATTTCTCAAACGCATCTCCCCACCTCTCCTCATCATCCCCTTCCTCATCCCAAGCATCATCTGAATTGACTTCCTCCTCATCCTCTTCCAAGTCAAAAGATTCTTGACCTGCGATTTTCAGAGCAGCAGCTCGAATCCTTGAGGCCATCTCATCATCAGAATCATCGTCGGATACGTCTGAAGCTGATGCGTCAGGGTTCGCCGACTTTGACGCTCGACCTCCAGCTAGAGAGCGCTCCTCTCGCGAGAGATTGAACCGGTTGGAGTCCGTTCGCATACGACGGGAAGAACCCTGCTCGAATGTGTAGATGTCGTCTTCAATGGCATCTTTGTCTTTAGGTATTCGAGCTGGTTTATGAGTGTCGTCCGAGGTTGGCCTGTCGCCTTTGTTTTTGCTCTTGGAAGAGGGAGCTGCGCCGATGGCCTTGGAAGAAAATGCTGCCGACGAGAATGGCTTGTTAACGGTACGACGGCCTCCAAATCCGGAGTTTGCTCGAGCCATGGTGAAGAAGGTACAATGGTTGAAGAGAAGCAGGATCTTGATAGGGTGGAGGAGGCCAACCAAAACATGCGCACTTTACAAAAATTCGTGCTGAGGTAAGCATGTGATTCGCCACACAACTTTCGACGTGCCCCTTATTTACTTGTTATCTAGAGATTGGTACTCGACTTGAGTAGCAGCGGCATTGGGCGGTGTAGGACAGCTCCATGTTCCTTCTTGTAGCCGGAATGGGAAAACATTGAGCCATAGGAGTCCTACAATGAAACGTCGCGAAACAAATCACAAATTATATGTATGTTTTCATACAATAGGGCCTTCACATTATTGCAGGCGTGCAAGCGATATTACCGGGACAACATAAAAGTGAGCGTAAGTAGTAGCAAGAATGCAGTTACTGTCTGTGAGATTGTCATTGGCGAAAACGTCAGCAGAGCACGTCATTGCTTAAACTAGCCTCCATATTGGCTCACTTGTGGCCATGGAAAATAGCCTGTGGCATGTTTTGAGATCGATGTGAGATCGATACCCTTCGCAGAATAATGATGGCCAACAAGCTCCTTGATAGACAAGAAGAGCATAACCCAACTCAATGGGAACATAAATGCGAACGCAATCTTCTCCGCTCGGGACTTGTCCCTTGAGGCAGGACGAGTGAAGATGACATCGAAGACATGAGCCAGGCGAGAACTGTATATCTTCTCCAGGAGGGATGCTTGAGGTGACAGAGGTGACTTGAGATCTCTTTGACGGGAAGATTGACTAGAGGGGACGAAGGTACCATGTAGTCTGCGAGGCAGATATCAGACCAAGTTGCACCAAATCACCTATCCAGTACTTACCCATAGGGAACCCTCTGAGGCAGCTTGATGCGACATACCAAAGCAGCAGTGCCTTGGGCCATTAGACGTGCATCGATGATCCACAGTTCCGAGCCTGTGCCAGGAGCGTTCGAGGCTGAACCATCAGCTTCTAAATAGGACTCGTCGAATACTGATGGGAATGGAGGGTGAGTCAGATCAACCTTGAGTAGTGGACTTCGCCAAAAGCGCTCACCATATGTTATGATGTATCCGTCATCTTCCGCCAGACCCTTGTCCTGCCTAGGGACGAACCTGCCTTCTTGAGCATACCACCCTTCCGGCAATGAAAACACTTGAATCGGACCCTCCAATTCACCGTTCTTATGCCCCTGCAGCAGCTCCATCACACTCCTTTCGGAAACGGGTCCACCTTTCCCTTCACCCCTCTGCCTTCCAATCTGACTGAGACGCCGGACATCCACCTTGACTAAGCAATCCACCTTCGCGGCGCCGCCCAACCTTTCATCGAAGCCCCCTTCTCTCATCGTACAGCCGTAGACGTATTGAGCAGATGCCATCGCCTTCTCTGGATGAACGTTCGGGAACTCGAACGGCATACATGAGAGAGGAAATGAATGTGAGATTCGGTGCGACCCATCGTTACCATGTAGAAACCGATAGTAATGAAGTCGGACGACATCGTCTTTGCCCATTGATGCTTCGTGTAGCGGGATGGGAACGGCTCCCGCCGCATACACTAGTTTTGCGCTGTTGAATCGACAAGCGACCATGTCCACGGCTTCCCCTTGAGGTGTTGTTACGTCCCATACATTTGCGGTATGAAATATCATACTTGGTTCCGGGTCACGGAAAGTTATTTGAGGGGAGCTTGCATCTCGAGGGAGAAGTATAAAGTCGGAGGGAAGGGTACGGTCGAAGTGAATGAGTGGTTGAGGGGATAATGAGAGTAGGTTAAGTGGCGAGAGGGTGAGCGGGAGATTGAGGATGACGGTGGTGGATCGGGAGCAGCCAAAGTCGTGCATCCTATGGTGTCCATGTTCAGTCTGAGAACATGAGTTTGGGTCATTGATATGCTTACATCTTTGCCCTTCCAACGTCAATACCCTTCTTCCAAACTTGATATCGACCATGCCGATCAATGACAGAATACCGCACATACGGCTTCTCGAACATCTGACATTGATAAAAAATGAGATCCCCGTTTACCGGATCTACTCGAGGGTGAGCTGTCATCCAGTCCTATATCGGAAGTCATCATCAGTCGAGACCTCTCCCAAGCAGAGCCGCTCCCTCACATCCTGTATCCGGCCCAAACCCCAACGTTTCCACCCTAGTCCCTTCCTCCTTCCTCTTAAGCTCAATTTTGTCTCCATATCCTCCAGCCGATCCCAGTCGACCGTTTGTAGTTCTGGAACTCGCACTTCCAACGGGGGTCCACTCTCACAGAGAGCGAGTAGTCTGCCGTCCTGGATTGCTTTGACTTCTCCTTCCTCGGAAGCCTCAGATCCTAGATCACTGCTCCACCAAATGACATTGGTGTTTGCGACGCTGAGCGTTCCTACACCTGCTTCCAAAACCACGAGAAAAGCATGCAATATAGCGATTACGATCTTGTGTAGACTTGATAGAGGCGAGATAAGCAGAGAGATCGAGGGAATAGGGGCTCGTGAGAGAAGTAAAGATAAGGAAAGAACGGGGGTAGCAAGGTGGCGGTTGGTGTACTTTGGTGGTTGACCATCGTTGGGAAACAGAACCCCATGTAACATGCCATCTCCGTCGAACCTGTGTTTGAGGAGGTGTTCAATCTGGAGGAAACGCCACAAGGCCATTTGTTCTTACCAGTGATAATCTCTTCCAGCTTCAGGGGGATGTACCGGATTCCCACCGTTTCTGATGTATTGTCCTCCCTTCAACTCTTTAGGAATGCTTCCCGCGACGATATCGCAAGGATGCTGGACATATTCCCCGAAGACGGGTGCGAAATTGCCTGCCAAGTAAGGGTGGATTTTCTTTGGTGGTGAAGTCATCTTTGGGACAGAAACCAGTCTGCGCTTGCTGTTGGTGTGTACTTGCTGCTGCCGTCAGCCTGAAACAGGGGCCTGCCTGACACGTTAATGGCTTCCTGAGCTGACTCTCAACCACTTTTGAAATGATCGGCGATCTGACTTTGTCAACAACGCAGGGTGACGTCATCGACAGCAAGCAAGCATCGTGAAGCGGGTTGACAATTGTTGCTGGGCGATCAGAGAGCAAGCCTACAAACGGTTACAGATATATATATACATCTATATATGAAGGCTTCGAACAGAGGGATTTTCTTCTTCTAAAGGTTGAGTGAGAGCACAATGGTACCGCTGATCCGTGTACTGGCGAAAGAAGGGCTAGGTTACAGCTCAGCGTCCGTCTTACTTGAATTGGCCATGATGCGAATGGAGACGGATTGTGTTTGCCACCTACGTAGCCAAGAAGATCAAGCTTTCAAGAGTCCAGTATCACTCTCTCCACTTCCAATTACTGATGTGGAAGATACCCTGCTTGGCATCGCTGTCAGCTAGCCACAGTCCTAGCGGACATGTTTCCGATATCCGTAATAATCTCGCGTGGCAGTTGGTCCAGGACGCGTATCATTGTCGGTGGCCTCTTCAAGCAACAACCAAATAATCTTGGGCAGGAGAGACCATACGATATCATTTGTCGACTTTCCCATCTTGCCATGGTTGCCATCTGAATGATCTTGGAGATATCTAATCGCTGGAACTCAAGGTCCACGTGGATTTACACCCATTCGGAACATGGTCAGTTGGACAGACTGAGCTGATAATCGATTGACCACGAGTTGATAGTTGGCACGTTGTTATCATCAGGATCACAGCTTGTTAGTTATTGAGCTTCAAGCCCTTGTCACGGAGAGCAAGCGAAAGTATCCGGATGTCAAAGATGTATGTCCCACACTGGACCGATAACCCGATCGACTCCTGATCAAGTCCTCCTCATTCGCTTTATGACAGGCAGCAGAGGCGAGTCTAGCGATCCTAAAGCCTGCGCATGGACCACCAAATGTGGATATCCGACAGGGTGAGGAAACATATCTCTGGACTGTTGTCGATGTCGCTTCACTTGTCCCTAACAGCCTTCTTTGCCGACAGATGGACCACACTCAGATGTGCTCATGTCTCCAATCCTTCTAGGATGTAAAACTAAGGTCCCGAAGATTGTTTCGACGAGTATTGGGGCTCTTCAGAGATTGGTTGCATTGAAAGCGGTTCCACAGGTAAGACTATGGAGCAGATGTCAAAGGCAGCACTCTTCTTGAACCTATCCTCGTGTTGTGCACTTGGCATCAGCGATCGATTGCTCAAGTTATTCAGACGTTGGCATCGGTGATCAATCAAGGTGTAGATATTCAGCTTAGGGTACTACAGACGGCGTTATCGCTTTTGACGCATTGTCAAGATATCCACGGGGAAGTACTCGGCGAGGTAAGTTTGGACGGCGAGCAGAGGTCACCGTGACACAGAGTCATTGACGTCAAGTGTACTTGTCATCGAACAGGCTCTTCTCTTGTGCTTCAAGCTTCACGATGTAAAGATTCCGGTCGTGTCCAGCACAGCAGCTGCAACACTCCGTCAAGCTGTAATGCTCGTTTTCGACCGCGTGACATCCGAAGACGCGACAGCTCCACCCCTTTCAAGCGGAACATTGGAGCGACCCGCTGTTGATATCACACCGCTCCCTTGCGCTTCGGACGCTATTGATCTGTTTCATGACATATGCCTGCTGTCGGGATCAAGCAGTCATAGGGGCATGGTGGGGTTCTTGGGTGGCATGCCGGAACAGAAGAAAGCGAGGATGTTGAAATTGACGGGGATAGGGAAGACCTTCGGCTTCGAATTGATCGAGAGCGTGTTGGGAGGCTTTGAGGAGGGTGTCAAGCAGGTGAGCATTGAAGGTGTGGGTTCGTATATTCTTCGGCGAGCTGATCGGGCTACACTGCTTTGATAGCATGCCCAACTTTTGGATCTGCTGCGTCATGACCTGTGTCCCCTCCTCCTTCGAACGCTTCACGAATACCCCTCATTCCCGGTTACTCTTCGGCTCATGCGACTCGTCTACCTTCTACTTCGATCGTTTTCTGATCAACTCTCGCCTGAAGCAGAAGTTTTCTTCACAAGCCTCACCAAGCTTGCTGCTGGAGATTCTGACGCTTTATCCCAACAGACAATGCGGATGTCAGAAGGCGAGGAGCATGCAGCCAAGGCTTTGACGTCGAAAGGGAAGGACGAAAGGCATACCCCCCCGCATTGGTTGAGAGTAATAGCGATGGAGATCCTGCGAGGGTGAGTGTTCCCGATGAGACAAGCGACTACTCCCCTGCTGAAAACTCCTCGCTTCCAGCCTGTGTAATGACGCTGCACTAGTACAAGCTATGTTTGCTCGCTACGACGCAGCGCCAGGTCGTCGGAAGGTCTTCGGATCACTCATTAACATCTTGGGTCGCCTAGTTACTGAGAATCCGACCCTCATGGGCGTATGCCCCGAGCTGCAGGGTCTAGGGGTGTCTTCCGATTCCGCAATTCACCTTCATGGGACGCCCGGGGTTGGCGCTAGTGCAGCGGCTGGCTACCTCGACCTCGGCTTGAGTGTCGTAACCTCAGCGGCAAATGTTGGAGTCAGTACGGTAAATGCAATGATGGGTTCTGAAACAATAGGCGGGCTTGGCGCGGCATCGGGGATGAAGCTGCAGTGGTGAGTCTTTGGACACATGTGGCCTTTGAAGTTCACTCATGGAATTCTTCCTGGACCAGCATCGAACAACATGATAAAGCCGAACCACCTCTGATCCCAGAGGGCTATATCTATCTATTGGCGGTGCAGACGCTCAACGTCATCGTTAACGGCCTGAACAGACAGGTACAGCAGAATACCACCTCGGAAACTAACACCCAATACGAGGACATATGCGAAACCGCTTGGCCGGGACTTCTCGCAGCGTACTCATATCTACTCGGCACAAATCTTGATCAAGAACTGTTCATCCAATGTCTAGAAGCATCTGCTGCATTCACCACGGTCTGTGGGACACTACGCTTGGAAACACCTCGGGATGCTTTCCTGACCAGTCTGGCACGACTTGCGGTACCACCCACTCTGGTGGCCGCCGCGCAGACTTACAGCGACGTGCCTCAGACGCCAAGAGCATCGAATATGCTCAGCGTCGACAACCTATCAATGGGCATACTGGGCGTGAGCTCGAGCACCCCGCCCACCTTATCAAGCAGAAATCTTGCTTGCCTGCGGGCGTTGCTCAGCCTGGCTAGAACTCAGGCCTCTCATCTTGGACGCTATTGGTTTACCATCTTCGAGGTACTGCAGAATGCTAGCCATATTTTGGCAGCGCGCAAGGGCGCTACTACCTCCCGGCGGACTCCACTTCCATCGCCCAACCCTGCAATGGCTTCGCCTGTGAAGATTAGGACCATGCCCAATCAAGAGGGTACCAGCGATCAAGGGCAAGGGCAAGGATCGCTCGACGACCTGTCTGCCGAGATCAGTGAGCTGTTCACGGTGACTCAGAATTTGCAAGATTCCGAGTTCAAGGCCTTCGTCTCTTCGCTCATTAGACTGGGCAAAGAAATGATGGGTCTGATGGAACTCACATCCGACGAAATCCCGCAAACACCGAATCTATACAAAGAGCCCTACAGTCCCAGAGCTTCTATCAGCTCCAATACTGCTACACCATTCTCACCTCCGATGTCAGCCATGAGACGCTCAAGCGGCCTCAGAATATCCAACATAACCCGAGCGGAGAAGTCCTTCAGTCTCGATCATCTTCGCGCGGTAGCTCTTCTCAATATCAAACGCCTAGTACGCGACACCGAGGCCCTTGACCTCATTTGCGCACATCTTCTCGACATTTGCAGTCATGGCATCGTGACGTCTAGCATTCGGGTCCAAGCTGCGCAAAGTCTCGGAGACTTGCTCATTTCGGCATTACACCATCTCCCTGACGATGGCGATGTGGCAGGCACGGTGCAACAGCACGTCTTCAATTACCTCCTCACACAGACAGCTGGCCGATCTGTAGCTGGGGAGACCGGCATGGATCTGGACATTCGACTCATGGGTCTCCAAACATTGGCTTCAATCGTCGAATCATCCGGCCACGCCATCATCACTGGATGGCAGAGCATCTTCCAGATACTGGGGAGTGTGTGCATGGCCAATAGTAGCGACATGTCCCGAAACAACAGGACCAACGACTTACGGAGAATAATGCTGGACAGTCCTCCAGCAAGACATGTTTCTTTGGTAGGATCATCATCATCCACCAGAGGTACTGGTGCTCTCGTTCGCCTAGCCTTTCCGGTTTTGACGCTCATTTCAACGGACTACTGGTCAACGTTAGACCACGAGGGGATGCGGGCCTGCATCAGCACTCTGGGTCGATACGGAGCTCAAAGAGATGATGTCAATATCAGTCTTTCTGCCGTCGGCTGTCTGTGGAATTTATCGGACGCATTGCGAGGCTCGCGCGAAGATGCGAGAGGCGCAGACAAACTCTGGCTCAATGTCCTGGATCAACTCGTCACTTTATCGCATGACGGACGACTGGAAGTGAGAACTGGGTCACTACAGACATTATTCCGGTGCATTGATGCCCACGGTGCTGAACTTTCAGAGGCATTATGGTCACATATCGCTGCCGAGACAGTGGCAACCGTGATAAACAATCTGTGGGACAGAGCAGAGCGACCTCTGCTTGTCAACGAAGAAGAGCAGGAACCCACAGAAGCTGAGGAGGATGCGGATGTTCTGCAGCGACAACAGTGGGATGAAACCAAAGCTCTGGTCTTGACCTCGTTATCGGCTATATTGCCAAAATTCTACAAGGAGCACATAGAACCATTGGCAATCGCACCCGAATTCCGTCGGAGCCTACTCAACAAGATCGTGCAAGTGGTGAGCACCGATGGCCGCCCCGTATGCTCAGCAGCTCTCGAATGCATGCGAACACTGGCAACGACAGCTATCACCGGCGATAAGAATGACAAGGGGTGGGATGAGCTTTGGCGCAGCTTTCAGGCGATCAGCTACGTGGTCTCCCAAAATGCTGAGGCGCTGGGTGAATCAGAACATCACGGGCCATACACACAGGACAACTTGCAACGGCTCGTTACCGTTATCTCTACACTTGTTCAAATTGGTTCCAACCGTTTGTCTCTTCTAGACCTATCATTCCTCCTGGACACCATCCGTGCTTTATTGGTCTATGCGCACTCCCCATCTTACCCCCTGGACGTCGACTCTATGACGCCAGTGCAGACATTGTCATTGGAGCTTCTGTTAAAGATAGCAGGCGTTTCACTGCACTCCCGCGCTCTCGTCCTCGACAAACTGGCGGACTTGCTCACCCTTCCTTTCGTCGCTTCCTTCGAATATATTGACCGCTCCTACGGGCGGTATTCAGCGAAGAAGCCGGTGACGGGAAAGATCACGTATGTCGCTCTATGGAAAAAAGCCGCTCCGGCCGCAACGGAAATGGCGATTAAGTCGGTCGGCGATGCTGTTGCATACCAAGATGGAGGCATCGAAAATCTTCTCGGGGTAATTAGTGACCCCAACAAGTTCCCTCTTCACGTAAATCGCCCGACTGATCAAGTTGCATGCTTCCGTTACAGGCTTTGGGGCTACCAATGAAGCTCAAATATGATTGTCCATCAGCGAACAAGTTTGGCAGCGATCGAGCTCTATGGAAGACGGTGTGTTTGGTGTTGTGCCTGTAAACAAGAGAAGTCACTCATTATTTCTCGAGCGTAGGCCACCGAATGCTTCGTCGCTGTGGCTCGTCCTGCAGTGAGGACCACCATATCAACAGGTCTCGGTGGGTGTGCCTATACGATTCAGAAAGCTACATCCCTCACTCGCCTGTCTTTCCAGATATCTCACCGGAGCGTTTCAGCTCACTGTACCATCAAATGATAAACGCCATGCAGTCAGCGTTGCTCGCTGATTCGTGAGTGGATTCGGCTCCTGTCGACAGACAGCTGATCAACGTCAATTCTCTCCTCCCAGGATCCAGTGGGCTCATCTTGACATGGATGAGAAGATGGAGGAAGAAGCTTTCGATGCCGCCATCCTTGGATTGCTCAGCGAGGTGCTGCTACCTGTCCTCGGAAACGAGAGAATACCAAGCGACTTAATTCAGAGGATCGGGGCGACTTTGGCTGAGGCCAGTTTGCTTTGGCAATATAGCGGTAACACGTCTCTAGAAGATGAGTCACAAGGAACGACAGCGCCAGTGGAGTCGTCCTCCAAGGAGGATTATCGCTATTGGTGTCTAGGGTTACTGTTCGACGGAGTACAGAGTCAAAATGGACTTTTGGGTGAGTCGAAGGTGAAGCGAGCATCGACTTGACCACTAAAGGTTACCACGGACCGCTGCTCAGCTGAGGAGGAAGATCGGGCCCAGCGCGTCGCCACAGCCTTTCTCGCGCCTCTCATCAACCGATGCAGACGTTGTCTACAAGCATTCTTGGCGGATGCCCCTCTTCGAGGTGGAATGCCTTTTGAGAGAGTCCGGAACGAGGAAATTGGCTTTGTTCTAAGAAGACTGAGAGACTTGTGCTTATGGAAGGATACATACATCAATGTAGAGGATGGCACAGGAGCGGGTGAGCACATGCCGCTCAATGGTCTGCGAACGAGACTAACAACATTTTACGAGCCCCAGCCCCTGAAGGTAACCTCCGGCCAGCTCTCTTAGCAAGCCCCCTGGCACATCTGTTCGACCTGTATCCTCTGCTACTGCAGATCCTTGCGTTGACCGGGAGTAGCTCTTTGGTAAGCGTTTTGCCCACGAAACAACAACCCGCCCGACATTCGCCTGGAGGATATCCGTCCGAAAGCGAGGTTGACATTAGGCTTGTCGCGTTGCAAACTTTAGAAAAGCTTGGGAGAGGCATAGGCGCAATGTCATGATGGCGTTGATACATACACCCCCCCCGTGTTGGACAGAGCAGAAGCAGCATAATTTATAACATCACATTCAAGTACAAAGGAAACCCCTCGAGATCTCATTCGACATCAACTCGGACATACGATCTTACTGACGACGCATGGGCTTCGCTGGGCCATCAGCGTTTGGTAGGCCAAGGTGGCTTCTGACGAGTTTGTGATACTTCTCAGCAGACGACGCCGAGCCAGCTTTGGGAGCGATGGGACCAGCAGCGGTTGCAGCGGCTGCAGCTTCTTCGGCCACCTGCTGTTCCTTCTTCCTTTTCGCGATCTTTCTCTCTTGCTTAGTTCTGTTCTTACCACTTTTCTTTTTCTTCTTCATCGGCAACTCCGATTCCGCTGTTAAAGCCTCTTGCTCGCTCTCCGAATCCAAACATTCTCCTTGATTTTCCTCGAGAGCGTTGGTGAAGTTGACATTCCCTGACAGCTCGAGGGATTCATCGAGGGTGGCGAGAACCTGCGTGGCAGCTTGTCAGCTGAGCGCCGATGCCGATGTCACCTTAGATTCTTACCGGAACCATTGGTAGCCCCTGGGCGCTCCCCTCTATCTTCAATTCAAGCACCGGCAATTGAAGGGCGAGGGTGGTCCCGTGGGGTGCCAACGCATGCGAAACGTCTGCTGTGAAGATATCCTTGACGTCCAGGGCGATGGACGTAGGGATTTTGATGTTCAGCACAACAGCTTGCTGCTCGTTCTTGCTGTCGCAAGTAGTTTTCACGACGCCTTGGAAGACTGTAGGAGGACCGGCGACACTGACGTAACCACTGACTGGAATGACATTGGACGTGCTGGTGGCCATCTTGACCTTGTTGACTTCGGGCGCAGTGGGTGCATGAACCTCGTCGTCTGCCAAAACGGTCCTCTTCTCGATCTTGCTGTTTCCGGCAGTCTCCAAGACACCTTGTTCGATTGGAGGATCATCCGCGAGGCAAGTGAAACCTCTTTCTGGAGGGCTCGGAGAAATTGTTACTGATGTCTTGACTTGAGTGTCTTTGGGATTGGACTGCGTCTCAGCTGCCAGAGCACGCCCCGGCGGTTCGTCGGGTTGAGATGCCGGAGCACTTGAGGGTGAGACTGGTGGTAGGGTGGGTCCGATATCCGGTGCCAGAAAACTGACGAGGGTGATTGGGGATTTGATAGGCTGACTAACAATGGGCTGATAAGTCTTAAGCGGCCAGGTCTGATGTGATCCTTTTTTGAACCCAGCAGGATTGGCTGCCTTGACGAAGCTTGTCTCCTCGATTCTGGGTGGAGGTTGAGCGAATCTCGCTTCTCTCACTCTCCCTTCGGCCATTGCTAGGACCCTAGGATGCCTCGTCAACTTCAGACCACGGTCGCCGCTCTTATTGTCGTCGCTGGCAGTCACGCTAGCTTCCAGGGGTGGAGATTTCTGTCGAATCGTCTCCGTGGATCGCCTGCAGGAGGCTGCGTGAAGGCCCGTCTCGTTCCCTTTAGGGGAAGGGCTAGGATGGAATGGACTATCGTTAGAAGCCATTGCGCTGGACACGATGTCGAATGGGTGTCGGGGCCTGGTCGCACTGACGGCGACGGCTGGCGTAGCCAACGCTGTAGGTTGTATCGACGGGCACTTTGTCACTGTACCATCATACTTGTACGTCGAGAACCCTCTTCCAGTTCTAGGGAATGATGTAACTGGAGCTGTGGGCGGTGGTAGAGGACGTGCGGCAATCGGTGTAGGCTTTGGAGGGTTCGGAAGAGCAGAGGTTGATTCATGATTCTGTTCCGGCGATTCTACCAAGTAGGGAGGAACTTCGAGATGGCTGCGATCGCCCAACCCACGAGTAATCTGGGGAGACTGAGGAGCTTGTGGCAACGTCTCATTCGCCGCATTGTCCTCCGTTCGTGCGATGATTCGCGGCTCTACCTTTGGTGGTGTCGTTGCTTCGTTTGTCTTCCCTAGGTCGAATTCAGGAAGCTCGTCGTTGTCGCTGTTCAACGGCACCGTTGCCGGTTGTGTATCGTCCGCATAGAATCCATCGGTCATCACTACCGAGATGGTGGCGAACGCGGTAGGCAACCAGTAGAGCAAGGAGACGCATAGTGCTAGCTTGAAGATATTGACAAACGCTCCAAGCACTCGGCGAATCCCGTATATTGGCGTTTGAATGATTACTCGGACGATGGAGGCAGCGGATCTAGAGGATGGAAGAACGCTGCGGCCGCCGAAGACCACTCCTAAGATAAGGGTGACAGCGGCGGTGATGTCACAATACCACTTGATGTTCTCGTAGATGTGCTTGATGAGCTAGTGTCCGGACAAGCAGAGGGCATGGCTTACTCGGACTGTCAAGATACAGATGGGAGTGGCCTACTCACATCGCCAACGCTCGCGAAGACTCGAACGAAGATGTAAAACATAGCTGTGATTGCATCGTCTCAGCACGCAGGCTGCAACATCCACATGCAAGAACTCCTACTCACCTCGGCACTGCTCGCTCGCATAGGTCTTCAATCCCACAACAGCAATTGTAACATCTTCAAAAACCGCAAGTACATCATCGTGGATATCTCCCAGGACAGTTTGAAAACGTCGAACAATCGAATTTCGAGCACGGTAGACCAAGGAGACCAGCTCCTGGAAGACGGCATGAGCATCGCGATAGACGCCGAAGGGGATGATGGTATCACACAGGTGATCAATACCTAAAATGATAGATCGACTGAGATCGTATAACTTTGAGATAAAAGTTTGATTTTGGCAGTGGAGTGTGGAATCTCCCATTTTGGAAGAGCTGACAATGCTCTGGTGTCCGTTCTGGTCTTCTTGAAGGTCATCGGAATTGAGATTCTCCTCGCCACTAGGGTTAAACGGAGGAAGGCTCTCTTCTGAGCCCGTGGTGATGCTTAGCTCCACACCAGGTGGAGGGGTTGCATTCAATGTGGTGGGAATATGGGGAATATGAGAGGGTGGACCAGCCAACGTGATGTTGCCCTTCGACAGGGCATGGGAGTCCATGACGTAAGAACCGTTGACAACGTTGTCAAGGTCGCCTGTCGATACAATAATGCGGGTCAACCATTTGAGGTGGGATATGAGATTGCATGAAACCGGACTCACTCTTGCTATGAACGTTCTCCGCAATCCACTTCTCTTCTTCCTGACGAGTCACAAGCCCAGAGCCGGCGACAGCTGCACCCAGATAGATATATTGTCAGTCAATCTCAGCAGAATCGCGATGATTTCCTCGATATCCACCTCCGAAGTTGGTATTCGCCGTGTCAGGAGATATGGAAATATCTCCTTCGAGTTCTTCGGGGCTCTGAACCTCCGAGATCTCGTCGGTAAATTCCTTACCGATCCACGTCGCTCCTTGCGAGTCTTCCTGTCTCCCTACAAGGACACTTCCATCCTTGAGATGAAAGGTTGCCACGAGGCTCTGAACCGACCTTCCGACCTCCTCTTCTTCCCTGCTCAACTCTGGCCACATGGATCGGTTGCCGGTGGAGCCTCTGGTGATATGAGAGACGCCACGAGCTTCCAAATCGAGGATCCAGGTCCTAACCTTGCTGTGTATGGACGGTCCGAGGAGGAACGCGAGCACAGCCGCGAGGGCGATTCTGAAGAACCGCATGGTGCTGTTATGTTATGCTGGCAAGCTGACAAGCTAGTAGCAGTATGTGATGATGTGAGAGAGAGTGACGATCTGCGATGGACATTCGGTGACTTGAAGCGTTGCTTTCAGCTACACGGCAGCAATGGTCTCGCATCTCCGCCTCCTCTCGCCTCTACCTCTCGCAATGATACTCACCAGCACCTGCGCCAGCACCAGCAGCAACAGCATCACGCGACCAGGATGAGCATCGCACAACTCCCACGCCACCTCCAGGTCCCTGACTTGCTATCCCAGGAGGGTTTATTGGGTGGCAACGCGACGCGTACCCAAGATCTCATCTTGAGATCTCGTCTACTGGATATCATAGCACACGGTGTACAATAGAAGGGAAAATCATGTCAAGCTATACAAGAGCAAAAAGACAAATACAACAGAGAGAATCGAGTCGGGCGTCTAGTAGCATCGAACGATACAGTCATGTCACTTTCTCATCAGGCCTTTTTATTATTATTTATTTTGATCTGTAGTCGCGTCTACGCTGCTGTCAGTCAGGGTTTATTTGGCTTTGCGAGTGAATTCATAGCTCACCTTCGGTCCACCATACACATTCTCACCAAGCTCTCCCCTTGCCATTCGTCGAATTTCTGATTTCTTGCCCGCTGGTACCCTCCACAGACGGGTTCCTTCCATACCCAGTGGACTGTGCCAACACATTACGCTCGCCGTGTTTCTTGAATGCGGGATCGTGCATGCTCAATCCACCAATGGCCGGTCGACTTCTTGGTGGTTTTCCAGATGCTGGAGTGGGGCTTGCAGCTTCAGCGCCAAGGTGGCTACGCTGAGCATGGCCACGTTGTGCTGCCCGTTTCTGAGCGGCAGGGGGAGTGGATGTCAAGATGTAGCCCGGCTCGCCGCAAGATTCTGGCCAATGGCGATATCCAGAAGACGACCCAGACGACCGGATGTCCTCAGGGATGGTTTCCCAGATATCCTTTCCGGAAGTGTTGCCACAGGCAGGTTCTTGTTTCGATCCGACCCAAAAGTCCTTCTCGTCCACTTTATCGAACCGGACAAGCTCCTTTGAAGGCTTGGGGTCGGTCTGGACGATCTTTCTCGCAGCATGCCTTCCTGGGCCTACATCCATGTCCCTTATTTGCTTGGGGAGCGATGCCGCGGTCGGATTCGATGAGAATGGGCTTCCAGCCCACATCGAAGCCGAGGAACCCACGGCGTTCTTTCGGCGGGCAGCAGGGGCGGAAGGCGGCGCAGAGACCGTGTTGGCGATGACATCCTTACGGAAGACTGCCTCGTCCTCGGACCAATCCTTGTCTTCCGAAACGATACTGGGAGTTTTCGTAACCAATCGAGTCCCATCTGGCTCCGTTTGCTGGAACTCGTTCTCGTCTGTCTCTTCGGTCAGGATCTGCTCGACGAATGATGGTGAGGATGGAAGGGAGACACCTTGGCTTTGATTCTGAGCTCGTGAGAGTTGGAGTTCTCGAACTTTATCGTCTATGCTCCCCCACGCTTGGTCGGCCGCCTTCTTCCTTTGTTCGGGTGTCCCGTCAATCGCCAACAGACGACTCAAGAACTCCGAAGCCTCTGCACTACGTATCCCGGCCGTATCCAGGTCGCTGGTGGGGGACCGTCCCTCTTGCTCTCGAGGGTTGAACTTGCCCGGAAGGAAGGCGGATCTGGGGCGGCTTGGCGAGACACCCTTCGTGGGACCCAACTCGACGGTGTTAAACCTGACAGATCGGTAGGGAGATGACGAGAACGAGGAGGCATATGAAGCCAAGTGGGGACTCGGCATGGAGTCGGAGCTCCCCTCGGCAGATTGATTGGGTGACGGTCGGTTCGACGACTTTGCCGCTGGGGCCGTGCTGTTGTCGGTCGCGACTATGGTACTATTCAAGGGCAGGGGAAGGAGATCGCTGTTCGCCACCGACGTTGGCTCAGAAGGAGCGTTTGTTTCGTCGTCGGCAGCACCAGGTCGCTACGAGGTCAGAATGATCGAGTCAGATTCACCAAGGGCTCTATTGTTGCCTCGATCTCACCTCAGTCTCGACCGGTTCTTTCTGTTGGGCAAATCCATTCTTAGCGAGACCAAGAGTTTCTACGAAAGGAGCTTTGTTGATCGACGCCCTGTGGGCTAGCTGCGCCTCGGCTTGCCCTCTCTCGACCCGTGCACGCTCTAGGTGTCCTTCCTTTTCAAGGAGCTTCCTTTCGAGGCGGTTGACGGCCGTCTCCCTGTTCTTGATCGCGAGTTGCCGTGTCTCGACGGCTTTCCTAGAGACCTCAAGGAGTTGGCGGACGTTCCGAGTATCTTCCTCCGCACGAAGATTCTGGGACTTGAGCAAGTTGATTGTGCGCTCCGAATCCTCCGAAGACTTTTGTAACTTGTATATCTCAGAGTTTGCCGAGGTCAATTCTTCTCTGACTCGAGTCAAATTGTTCTTCAAGCGTGATTGTTCTGCGGCTTGGACCTTCGCAGCCTTCAGCTGAGCGATGAGGGACCTGTTCTCCTTGGACTGATCTCGGCGGGTCTGGTCGGCGGCTTCTCGCTCTGCTGCCCTGGACTTCTCGGCTGTGAGTTCAGCCTGTCGCCTTTCTCCATCCAGTCGAATTCGAAGGTTTTCCAACTCCACGGCGGCCGACTGGGAGAGCGCGGCCAGTTGATCCACTCCTTGCTGGGACTTGGCCTGCAAAAGCACCGAAAGTCTTGCATTATGGGCCTTTTGGATATCGAAAGCCCGTGTTGAATGGTCCAGCGCCGAGTTAAGGCGAGTGATAGTTTTTGAGTAGTTTTCGATGTTAATGCCATCCTCTCGCGCGTCTTCTTCATAATCGTCTTCCAGCTCCAAGATCTCCTCCCGTAGTGCGTCGTAGTGCTCCGCTGCCAAAGCGAGCTTCGCTTGCGCCTCAGCCAAGACAGATGACAATTTTGCCTCAATCTCGACACGGTACCTGTTTTGAGCCTCAGCGAGTTTGTCTTCAAACCTCGCCTCCGCTTCGCGGTGGATCAGGTTGAGTTGACTCTCCAGAATCGAGGCGCGGACTAAGGCTGCCTGAGCCTCCTGCTTACAGCCACTGTGTATATCTTCAGGCTCGACCTGTTCTCGAGAATCCGTGGTGGATGCTATGAGGCTCACGTCTGCCGGACCAGCCGAATCCTTGAGGTGGACACTCGATCAGCACAAGAAGAGACCAAGATTTGGGATGGCTCTTACATTCACAGCGGCGCAATTTTCGGTGGTGTAATCGGAGGGCGCCACGCCGAGTAAAGGGGCGGACTCCGACGCATACTGTTTCAGAACCTCGTCCTGTCGATGATGTTTGAGCCATGTTGCGCAGATGATGATGATGGTGGCAATCATTCCCGTTGGGATTGCCTGCGACACAGGAGGTCAACACGTTGGGTGGAGGGGAGGATGCAAGGAGGAAAGAAGGAGCTTACGACGGCTAGCACCCATCGCGCCAAGAAGTAGAACAAGGAAACCCACGACACTAAGACGACGCGATCTTCAAGATGAGGAGAGGTGACTACGATAACGAGTCGGGATACATTCGAGGGGAGGGTCGCAAACAGATAAGGAACCGCGTCTACCATATACTACTGGATCCAAACTCACCTGAGATCGTCCATGTAGTCGGCTGAGATTGCACCGCCGGGGTGCCAGCCTTCACCTCATCCGTTTCTAACTCCCTTCCCCTCTCCCCCAATGCTCCGTCATCCTCTTCAGCAGCCTTTCCGGCGGTCTCTTCAGCAGTATCACCGGAGATCCCCAGGTGATCTACTACATCGATACGCGTCCGCATGAATGTCCGATCGCATCGAAATCTCGTCAGGAACAGGGTACTCACCATCTTGAACCAGCGATGCCACGGATTCGCTGCTAGCGCTGACGGTCACGAAAGACACCAGCTCGACCACGTTAGTCGAATCAGTGTCTAAGAAACAGAGTACATCTAGTCAACCTCCCCCTTCTTAAACTCCAAATAGACAGCGTACTCACCCTCCGAGACTGTCCAAATTTCCTCATCTTCTTGTAATGACCACTTCTCATCTCTTTTCAACATCGGAATCGATGTCAAATCGACGAGCGTAGTCGCTACAACCGCCTGATCAGGCTCAACCTCCTGCAACCTCATTGCCGTTTCAACCCTTCCTGTTCCGTCCATCATCATTACGTACACAGGGTGCACTGCACCAGTCTCCCAGATCTCAACACTGGAGTTGCCAATGCTCAGAGCCGCCCACTTCTCAACCTGCAACCTGACTTCACTGAAGCACCACATAATTGCTGTGGCGATCAACTTCAACGCTGCTACAAACAGCAACATGACTTTTAATCGATCGTATGAATGAACTCTGTAGAGTCGATGACTTTGATGTTGTTGGACAAAGGGAAATGGATATGACCCCAGCTGATTCCCAGCTAAGTATACACGATGGCGAAATAGCCAGCGCGACGGTTCGTGGTGTTAAGTGGTGGTAAGCAATCTCGAGACCAGCTGACAGCTGAGATACAGCATGAGATGTGCCATGCCTTGCCCCAAGGGGTCAGCACAGGGGACCGCCACACAATTTTGGTTGTTTACGATTCGGTATAGGAGGTGTGGGAGCACAGAACGCGCTACGGGTGACAAGGAACAACTTTTCTAGGGGAAATGGTGGGGAATGGTGGGGAATGGGAAAAGTTGAGTCTGAATGAAAGAGATCCACGGTTTGCAGTGGCAACCCGGACGTGATCGTCGCCACCCTATATACATGTCAGCTTTCCACCCATCATTTGTCCCTCCCAGCGCGTAGGGGATTGAGACAGTGTAAGAGAACATGATACAACCCCGAAGCAGTGGAATATGAAAAGGCAAAGAGAGCGGGAAATATCTCATTCTTAATCTAGTGAGACTGTAGAATGTATCTTGTGGCTAGAGCCTGATGATGATGCAATTCAGGTTATCAGAGGTCGTACTCCCCGATACCTTCCCCGATATCTTCCCTAACTTGCCAGACACAACTGCTATAATGGGATCGGCTTTAAATAAATGCGACTAAACCATCTTTCTCTGTCATGAGAACCAGCCATGTGTCGTCTTAGATTCATTGACATGGTTCGATGCCTTCTTCTGTAGACACTGGCTTTCGTCGGAACACGGTATACCCCACGTCCCTCACTTCCTTAATCTCCTCGGGAATGGCTGGTTTGTTACTCCAGTGATCTCCTCCGCAATTTCTCGAAACGTTGTCGGCGGTGAAACAAAGTGGAAGACTCAGCCAACAGCTTGAACATTATTTGCTTTATCGCGCAAACTGCAGGATCGCTCCAAATCACTGGATAGAGCAGATGCGAGGAATCATATGATTCGAGTTGCCTATCTTAGAAGCTGAAAAATGGAACGGAACGTCTACGAGTTTTTCAAGGTCAGCGTCCAGCTCATGTTCAAGTTGCGCAAAAGTGTGGTTGTGTGGTTGTGGTACCCCCTTCCTGAGCATGTCCTTATCGAGACATTTGAGAACGACGGACATGGTAGTGTGATGATGATATGGAAATGAGAATTTAAACAGATGAAATGCAAATTACCGACACTCCCCCTTAAACCACCCCCGTTTCCCCCTTCCTCTCACTCAGCCCGACTTTTCGCCTTGACTTCCCACTCTTCCTTTCCAATCTCCATCCACTCTCCCTTGAACTCCACGGTCGCAATCGACCTCTCGTCAACCTTGGCCCATGCAGCATCAACTTGCTTGACAGGGTGGAATCCGAGCTTCTTCAGTGTGGTCTTGACAGCACTCGTTGCATATCCTGGACGAAGAATTATTGCCTTTTCAACTTTACCGGATGCGAAGGCTTGCTGCAAGGCGTGGTTTACGAGGTCTGTCGCCAGATGTTTGCGCCTGTAGATGGAGTCAACGTAAAGATGGCGGATTTGAGCGATTGATCCTGCAGAAGGAGAGTTGGGTTTCGTAGATTTTCTGCTTCGGAGGGAAGCTCCGGTTGAGGTCTTCGTTGCGGTGCTCGTAGCCGATGATTTACCGGCCTTTTTGGGTTTGGTAGTTGTCTGCAAATTCCTTCCGGTGACCTTTGCAAACGCCCTTTTAACCCAATCAACAATGATGTACTGATCATCATCTTGACCATCGATCACACTATCCAGGTTCTTCCCCGCTTCCGTGGAAGCGTCGAGAGCTACGAGCCCGATGATCTCGTTGTGGTGGATGAGGACATAGCAAGCGTTGGGAGAAGTGTAGTACGAAGTCGGTTGAATCATGTCGCTTGCGCCGAGAGTGAGACGGAGGAGGCTTTCAAAGTATCCTCGATTGATGCTGTGAAAGGTGGTGTAGTCAGTCGTCAGTGGGAGGAAAGAATCTGCCACGGCACTTTGGCGAGATCTTACATCTCAACGATGAACATTCCTGGTAGAGCGACGGCTGCAAAACCGATCAACGGTGATATCCAAGACCACCATATGAAGTCGTTTGGCCACCATCCCACGACGTAGTCTAAGGCGATAGCGATGACCGCGTAAGGGACGAGGAAGCTCGGGTCGAAGTAGGCTAACAATACCAGTCAGCTCCTCCGGGGTAAACGAAGCCTGATACGGGATTGCGGGCTACTCACTGCTTTTGTTACTCTCAGCCAGGCCTTCCATCACGCTCTGACCTATGAGTTGCCTCACAATCCTTAAATCCTTCTCCTGCAATGGCCTAATTCCATTGAAATCGCCTTCGACTGCTGCCAGCTCATCCTTCTGCTTTTTCTGTGCGGCGGTTAAAGCCGCGTGTTGAGACATTGCACCTGCGAGAGACATGATGAAGAGACGGGTGTGTTGTAATGAGAGAGATATGAATCACACGACGAGGTTGATGTTGACCGAGTATCTACGTTGTGTATGCCAGGGCAGCGTCGAAAAAAAAAGTTGTTCGAAAGTAGATCTCCCAGCTCGGCGATCAGCCGCACACGTGTGTGGTGACAAACCGGGTTGATAGGTTCCGGAAATAGCAAGCAACACATGAAAGAACTAGTATCTCGATGTTTTGTGGCCCTTAGATTCTTTTACCAGCTGATACCGGTCTTCACAGCTGAGAATACCGTCCGACACAACCGATGTCCCTGCTATCCACCACTCTCGTAGTCTTAACACCTCGAATCCAGCCGCCGCAAATCCAAATCAGACCTACTGCGCAACGCTGAGTAATGGCTGAGGTTTTGGCGCGATTGACCAGGTGGGCCAACTGCAGAATTTTGAGTTAAGGTATAGTCTGAACCAATGCGAATCGAAAGTATTGGATTGACAAATTTGTAGCAAGTTTGTGGTGTTAGCGAGGATAAAGCCCTAGCGACAACGACCGAATAAATATGATATATTTATTGTGGATAAGTCAACACTATAAGACCCGAAACGTTATGATCTTTGCATCTCCAGACTTTATAATGGGTCGAACCGATTACTTTACAGAATTGCCTGAGCATTGTCAAAGCCACAGGAGATAGCTCGGCTGCGCACCTCTATCAACCCCAAGTCATCGAATGCATAGGTTTGACTCCTCAGAGATCACCTGGTTGAATCTCGAAATCGACAGACGGAGATCGAGACCGGTGGAGAAGTACTTGAAGATACCAAATACGTAGCAGTCAGTGGAATTTGGGATCGATGGATATTATATGGTACCAGCAGTACTAGCTGTGTCAATTACGGACTACGTGACAGTGGCGAATGATTATGTGTGAAGCATTTTTGTTTGACACGTGAAGTATTACCTATTTTGAAATTATTGCTCGACTTCCAATGGCCATGTATTAATCCTCCACCCACATATAACCATTTGTCTATCAATTCTTTCAAACATGGGTAAACGCAAGCAGGAAGATTTAGAGCGCGAACAACTGGCAGAGCAAGCTGCTCACGCTGTTGCGGCGATGGAAGGACAAGAGACAGAGATCGAGGAGCCGGAGACGACTGGCGGGAAAGCCGGAAAGAAAATCAGGAAGGAGAAGGTCAAGTGAGTGTTCTTATCATTGACACGTACACGAGTCGGTATCTCACGCGCAGCTACCTCCCAGTATGACCGTATTCATATCTTCTCTCCCATATACCACCACTACGACCGATCTCATCACCCATTTCTCCTTTATTGGACCAGTTCGATCAGGATTCGTCGTAAAGGATAGAGTGAGTTATTCATTTGCATTGCAACAAATTCTTTGTACCAGCACTGAATACTTCTTGATTATTACAGGACAATGGAACCTCAAAGGGTGTAGGCTACATCACATACACCACCAAAGAAGATGCAGAGAAAGCTGTCGCTGATCTGAATAACGGGGCGTTCGGGGATTCCACTAGGAAGATACGAGTAGAATGGGCGGAAGACCGAGTAAGTTGCTGCTTCTCGTCCCGTGACTGAGTTGCTAATAGCATTCTGATGTAATTGCGATCGTCAGCCTTCCCATGCTATCCGTGCTCAGCGCAAAGAAGAGCATACCTCCACCATAACCTCAATCAACACCTCCGATCCTACCACCTCTTCATCCACTACGGCTATCGCGGCGCCTACACCGGCACCGGCACCAACAACTACTCCGAAATTGACTGATCCCAATGCCATTCGTACTCTTGTGTTATCAGGTCTACCCAAAGATCTGGACAAGAACACCTTGTGGAAGAAGGTTCGTAAATATGATGGAATCGAGTCGAAGGAGGCTGTCGTATACCCAGTTGAGGCGCCGGAGGTTAGGGATGAGGCCGAAGATTCCAAAAAGCCCGTTGCGAGTGGTGGAGATGTTGGTGAGTAGTATCTAGAGATCTGGCGCTCGTTAGAGTTCGCTCACACCCGCCTTCATAGCCTACATTCGCTTCGATACTCATGCAAAAGCTGTGGAAGCAGCAAAGAAACTCCATGCCCATATCTACAAAGGCGCACTACTGTCATGTGTCCTCAAAAAGCGAGTGGATGTATCGACCAGAACGGATGGGAAAGGCGCGAATCGAGCTGGAAGGTTGATTATCCGAAACTTGCATTGGAAGGTAGGTTTTTTTCAAAGGAAACAATTCAGTAGGGTTGTTGAACGCTGAAGCTAACTCCTTCTCTCGATCAGGTGACTGAACAACAACTGCGAGCTCTCTTCCTCCCCTCCGGTCCTATCCTGTCCATCAACCTTCCAACTCAACCTTCCCTACTGCCAAAAGACCCAGCAAAGCCAGCTCCGCCACCTCGAGCTCGTGGTTTCGCTTTCATCTGGTTCATGTTGAAGAACGACGCTGAAAAGGCGATAGAGGCATTGAACGGCAAGGAAATCGAGGGCAGAAATATCGCGGTCGATTGGGCTTTGAGTAAGGATAAGTGGGAGGAAGTGAAGAAGGACGAGGAGAAGGACGAAGATAAGGGGAAGGAGGAGGCGAAGGCAGAAATTGGAGAGGCTGCGGAAGAAGTTGAAGACGAGGCAGAAGGCGATGAGCAAGAGGGCAACGATGGGGAGGACTCCCTAGAAGCACACGACGAGGATGCTATGGATGTCGATGAGAAAGTCGAAGCGCCTGCCAAACCTATTCTTCCCGCCGTGGAGGAGGGCTCGACCGTTTTCATCCGAAATCTGCCATTTGAAGCGACAGAGGAGGAGCTACGAAATCTGTAGGTCTCCCGATGCTTCTTCTCGCAGTCCTTCTCTGATCATGCTCGAACCCACAGATTCCGCGCTTTCGGTCCTTTGCGATACGCCAAGGTGACCATGGACCGAGCGACTGGCCGGTCCAAGGGAACTGGATTCGCCTGTTTCTGGAAGGCAGCTGATGCCGACCAGGTTCTAGAAGAGGCGAGCCGAGTGAAGGAGGTCACCGGAGCAAACGGAATTGTACGTATCGCGATGATTGCGCTGCCTTCTTTGAAATTGGCTTCATCTGACTAATTACCGTCGGAATAGGCTGTCGGCGCCAAGAACCCCTTCGCCCTTCCATCCATTCTCACCATCGATCCGTCGGCGTCTTCGGCCGCTAGGCTAGTGTTACACGGTCGCACATTGGATGTCATCCGAGCCGTCACCCGAGAGGACGCATCACAAATGAAGGAGGATGGAGCGAAAATGAGAGAAAAAGCCGATAAGCGAAATACATACCTCATGCGAGAAGGAGGTCAGTTTGGCTGGCATTGTCAACATATTGATGGTACTGACGTCTGTGCTCTCCCATCTTAGTCATCTTCCCCAACACTCCCGCCTCTGCCTCCCTTCCTGAAATTGAAGTCGAGAAACGTGTCACTTCTTTCAAAGCTCGTCGAACCCTCCTTGAATCCAACCCTGCCCTCTACATCTCAAAGACCCGTCTCAGTATTCGCCAACTCCCCTTGTTCGCCACGGAGCGAACTTTAAAGCGATTGGCCATCCACGCCGCTCGTGAGTTCGACAATGAGGTAAAGGCCGAAACCAGAGAGCCGCTCGCCCGAGATGAGGTCATGGATACAACCCTTTCGCCGCAAGCAAACATCGGCAAGAAAGCGAAAAGAGGCGAGAGAGCCACCATTGTCATGCAAAGTAAGATCGTTCGTCAGACGGATAAAATTGATCCTCTTACTGGCGAAGGAAAGTCGAAGGGTTACGGTTTCCTTGAGCTTCGCACGCACCAGGACGCGCTAAAGGTTCTGCGATGGGCGAACAACAACCCTACCATCGGAACACTCATGAAGGAGTGGTTTGCCGTTGAGTTGGAAGATCTGGAGAAGAGGACGAAGGCCAAACTCGTAGCAGCTAGGGAAGCCAAGGCTTCTGATCTAGAAGACCAGGAGCTCAAATACAAGAAGCTCCAGCAGAAGGTCAAGGAAGGAGCGAATACACTGCCTGATGGGATGAGGCAGGGTAAGACGTTATTAATCGAGTTCAGTGTTGAGAACATTCAGGTACGAACGCAGGGGTCTAGCTTTTTGTCATAGTAAGCTGACCCCTATCTTGTTACTCTAGGTCGTAAAGCGCAGAGTAGAGAAAACCAGTCAACCGCAGGAGCGAGGTGCGCCTGGTGCGTCCTCATCAGACAACAAGCGCAAAGTAAGTGCTATCTTTTGTCATGGAAGGAGTATGATGTGTATCTGATAACCTACTCCCTGGGCTTCCACAGAGACCAGACGGTTCTTTCGCCTCGGCGTCCAACACCATCAAATCCGAGAGACCCAGCACTCCCCGCCCCGATCGCAAGGGCAAAAATCCCTCTACCCCTCATGTGGACGGTGAAGTCGAAGGTAGACCGTCCAAGAAGCCAAGACGAGCCAAGGACGACGTAAAGACTGAGTCACCAGCCAAGGCCGCCGACTCCAAGGCTGGAAAGGATAAGACACTTGGTAAACAGCTCGGAGGTGTGATCGGGAGGAAGAGGCAAGAGAGGAAGAAGGGTGGGAAGTGAGATATATAGACAGAAATGAGGTTTGTCGGTGTATTCTCGTTATAGTCATCGGGTCATATTCTTGTGACCGTACATTTGCAGTCAAGGTGGCGCTACATTCGGAAGGACAGGCGAAGAGTCAAGCAGATCGGTACCTCCATGCCGCTCGCTCTCCACATCAGGTGCGTGATCCCAAGCTGTAGAAATAACGCATACTCTCCAATCTAAGCATCATTCCTATTGCGGACCAGTTCCACCGGGAATAAGCTATTCAAACGGCCATGACGAAAGCCAACTCTCTTGTCAGTCTAGCACTAAGATGCGAGTGGACTATTTCAAACTGACCATTGCGATATTAGCTCCATTTAACAGCGTCTTGCCCAGCGGACTTGAGGTGGTACCTTCTGCAGTCACTTGGCTATGATGAAGTGGGGAAGCAGTGACAGGTGAGTAGGTGAGTAGGTGCGGTTTTTGGAGGGAAGAATGAAGAGACCTACTACTCAGTGACATCTTGTAGAACCATGTCTGACTCGCCCAGGTCGTCAAGTTCCGCAATGATTAAGAGCATCAGGGTATTGGATAGGAGACTCACTGACGTAGTCATCGAATCCCATCAGCGTACCAGAGAACTCTCGGTCGTTCTTCATGATGACCCATATTCTTGAGCCGATACATCTATCGATCAACTCTAAAAGAGGGCAGGCGGTGCGGTGACGGTTGGGTTAGTGGTCGAAGCTCATGGTAGGAGCCAAGAAAGATAACAGACATACCCAGAGGGAGGATAGCGGTTGTTGCCATCTTGGAGAATTGTTTGTAGTGATCTGTAGTGTTTGTTGCATTTAGTTGAAGGGATATCCACCGTGAAGGAAGTCGGACGGAGATAACTCCTATGTCCGCTTAGCGCTGCATCTTGCCGCTGCGTGACTACCCCTAGGCACGCGACACCATCTCTCGGAACTCCTACCTCGGCTATCACCCAACCAAAGACCATGGATGACCATAAAGACACCTCCAGCACATCAGCCCTGCCACTGGCGGAGGTATCTCGTCCTGATTCTCCAGAGCTATCACGCATGCAGAGCTTTCAGATTGAAGAAGGGCAAGGTAGGTTGGCTAGTGACTTACCACCTGTGGATGGTGGCAGGAAGGCTTGGTCATATCTGATTGCGGCGACTGCAATGGAGACGTTGATATGGGGTGAGCATATCTGGATTTCCTCTGCTATCCTCGAAGGTGCTGATGAGCTTCTGCTGCGATGAAGGTATCGCAACTTCCTATGGAGGTACGAATATGACCTTCTTTTACCGTGGTCCCACCGCTCAAAACTGCTAGACCGACAGTATTCCTCACTCGCTACGAAAAGACGTGGCCCGATGCTACTACAATTCTACCCCAAATTGGCACAGTAACGACTGTGAGCTGTCTTCCACTCACTGCGCTGCTTGGTGAAGCCTTACTGGTAGATCCAACAGGGAATCATGTACCTCTTCCTCCCACCTCTGGCTCTTCATCTTGCCAAATATCCGAGACATAGATCATTCTCGATGTGGCTAGGGTTGGTTCTGAGCACTCTTGGTCTTTTGTTTGCTGGGTTCGCCGAAGAGGCGAGTTTTTGACTTTGTGGCGCGCTCGTCAAGGATCCTGACCCCGAAACCCCTGGATGCCAGCCATGGCAGCTAATGCTAAGCCAGGGTATACTGTTCGCTCTTGGTGGACTATTTTTATATTGTCCTGCTACAGCATACATGTAGATATCCTCCGGCCAACTATCTCTGGACATAGCTCATCTAATAATTTATGCTCGCAGGTTTGAGTGGTGGCAAATGCGAAGGGGTCTTGCTTCAGGTATCATGTATTCGGGGACTGGTGAGTAGAAGTCAAAGCTACTTCTTTGCAATTGACCTGGAGCGTTGGTCCACTCTTTGCAGGCGTCGGAGGCCTCACGATCCCTTTCATCGCTAGTGGTTTACTGGACAAATACGGACGCCGAACCACGCTTATCTCCTTTGCATGTTTTCTCCTCCCATAACCTCTCTCCATCTGTTTTAGCTGACCTAGTATTTCAATGACAGGCAATCGGCTACGCCATCCTCATGAGTGCAACTATTCCCTTCGTAAAACCTCGTTTACCGTTACCGATTCGGACGGCTCGTCGTGAACCGCCGACGATACATTGGGATTTCTTGGGGAGATGGGCGTTCTGGGCGCTGTGGCTGGGCGTGTTACTACAAGCGTTGGGTAGTTTTATACCAGGGACTTATTTACCTTGTGAGTTTGACTATATTCTTGGCTAGCGAAATCACAGCTGAGCTACCCTTTCATTCGCCCATAGCTTTCGCCAACGCCATCCGCCTCAATGAGACTGCAGGGACGTTGACCTTGGCAATGATGAACTTTGGCCGTGTCCCAGGTCAAGTTTTGATCGGCCACGTATCAGATAAAGTGAGACCGAGAAGGATCATATTAGGCGTGGCCATCGTGTCAAGTGTGTCAGTCTACTTGATATGGGGATTCGCGGCAAATGAGCCTGTCTTGTTGGTTTTTAGTTTGGTCTTTGGCGCCTTTGCTGGGAGGTGAGCTTGTGGTGAACCGGAACCGAAAAGGCCCATCTCACATTTGGTCCTGTGCCTCCTCCCTTCCCTCCAGCTACACTGCTCTGTTCCCCAAGTTCATAAACATTGTCTGTGGTACGTCCACTCATCACTCTAGCATTCGAGAGCATCCTTCACTGAGTTGTGTTGCATCGTACAGACAATGACCCGACCCTCCCACAAATAATCTACGCACTCTTCTCTGTGGCTCGTGGGCTTGGTAACATCCTGTCTGGTCCGGTTTCAACTGGACTTCTCTCTCTTCCAGGTCTAGAACACGCCAAGGGTGCATACGGTGTTGGTGGCTACGGCCTTCTGATCTTGTGGACGGGAGCGATGTTGTTGGGGAGTGGAGTTGGAGCGGGTTATAAGGGATTGAAGAGGGATTAGACATGGACCGAGAAAGAACGGCAGTCGCAGGACTCGGTGGCAAGGCAGTGCTGTCAGACGGTGCGCGGATGTTGTCCTTGCTAAGCTCAGAGAGCCCTCATCGCTGAGCACTACACATATACAAGCCATGGGAACATGACATAATCCAGCCACGCAATGTATATATAATACGCTCAATGTCACCTCCGTCTGCCAGTGGCCACACGTCCTCGCCACTCCCCACGTGAGAAAGGATGCTACATGTCGCGTGGGTTGAGACGCGAGCATCAACATTTCATAGGAGAGTCGACTTGTTCAGTAACATAACCTGTCATCACCTCCTGACAACCCTCCTCATAGCCACCGGAGCACCGACTCACCTTCTTCGAGCTACTCTACACAATCTACTGGTCAATTTGAGCAATTCCTACCTCAGTGGGACCTTCTACTCCGTTCTCTCACCCCCGCCGAATCCCAACACGAGCAACCTCCTATCCTTTCATCGAACTCTCGCTTCGCTTCTGGATATAATCATCACACCAGCTTGTCAGTTCAGATCAACCAACATATAAAAATCAGAGCTACAAGATTTTCCAGCTGGACCTAGCGAACCGAAGGACCTGCCATCAGCTTCTCTGATTGTGTGAAAGTGAAGGAACACACCCGGCAAGGACAAAGCACTCTTTGGCGTCTAGGAAAGACGCTACACACACTCGTTTGAATTCTTCTCGACCTCTTTCATTCGTTTCACCATCTTCTTTCGTCTCTGACGGTGTGCTCTGGACGCCAGAACAACTTGGGATTTCCATCAATAACCCGGCTGATCAAATGCTTGGTCGGTGACACATAAAACCCTTCAACGAACCATACACCCTCTCTTCTCTTGTACAGCGTTCGCGATCATCTCGACATCTCATAATCTCTCATCATCATCATGACTTCCTCAGACTCCCTTCCTCACCGCTCTTCATACCCTTATAATGTCAACATCCTCTCCCTTTCTCTTTCTCTTCTCATTCTCCTCGCTCCATCCACATCCGCACGATCGACAGCGCCATCCTCACTTCCACAGGTGGACTTCTCACGCATGGGAACAGTGGGACTGGGAGGTTCGTTCTCTGGATTGGACTTTTACTCGTCATCTTCAAATAGTGGATCGAATAGTGCGGTTGTCAGAATTGGGGATTCTCTCGTTCGGAGGGGAATCGACAGTGCTGGGACGTACCTAGGGACTACAGATGCTGGGGGATCAATTCATGCAACATGTTGGTCCAGCTGGAGTTCAAATTCATCTTCAAATAGTGGGACTGTTTTCGTCGCTGGAAATTTTACGATGATTGGAGGGGTTCAAGCGGGAAATGCAGCGAGGTATGATGTAGGAGGGAATGTTTGGAGTGGGATCAATACAGGAGGGACAGTGAGAGCGGTTTGGTGTGACGATTCGAATGGAAGGGTTTGGTTGGGTGGAGAATTCGACGGCGGTGCTAAAGTTTTTGAGACGGGCAGCGGGAGTGTGGTATTACCGCCGTTTCAAGGACTCAACGGTAAAGTTTTGACTATCTCTCCTTCCACGGTGTCTTCGTCCGTTCTCTTCGGTGGAGAGTTCACGACTTCATTCACTACCAACACGACAAGCAACTCGACCAGTAATTCCAGTGCGACATCTATCTCCTCAGCACCAGCTGGAACAGTCTCGACCAACACGTCCGCATACCTGACTCCTATTTCATTATCGAACGCCACCATTTCCGCGGGACCATCAACCATCGATCCAAATTTGCAGCAGTACGCAGATCCGAGAGTGTTGAGTTGTCCGGCGCAGGGTCAAGGTTGGGTAGTCCAAGATGGGATTGAAGCGAAGATTGATGTTTTGATTGGAGGAAATGGAGGCGTCGAAGTGCATGGTGTGAGGGTCGGGAATTTGGTATTGGATGGGAGGGGAACGACGACGTTTTGGTGAGTGTCTATGGTTGTCCTTGAACAACGTGAAAATGTAACTGACCGGATGCATGGCATCTCCGCAGCCTCGTTTCTATTCCCGATAACACCCTTCGGAACATGACATACACCGACCCAATCACTGGCAAGACGGACTGGTGCTACTCCCACTGTCCTCTATCAACTGATCCCTCCGTTACCGCTCAAGATTACCTCTTCGACTCGCCGGTCACGCTTACCGGTTTCGAAGTCTACCTCTCGGAATGGCAAGGAGCCTCTGCGGCCCTCAGTCGACTCCAAGCGCTTTCTGCGGGCAGCTTCGCGAGTGCTGTTCAATCTCAGAATGCTGGTGTTTGCGCTGGAAACTCCACCGGCAGTGGTATCGCTCAAACGACGGTGAAGACAACTGGAGACTGGACGGAGACCCAAGTTTTCACCGATATTCCAGCGAGCGTCCTGAACGTCCTAGTCTCCAACGTGGACACGTCAAGCAGCGATCGGCCAAGCGTGACCTACTATCCCTACGTCGCGTCGAGCGGGTATTACGATGTGAATCTCCTCATTCCGGGATGTACTCAGATGCAGGACTGCAATGAGCGTACCTCGGTGGATATGACGGTATTTCCTTTCTCTGGATCACTTGGTTACACGAGTACAATCAGTCAGCAAACGAACAACGACGCAAGCGTACTAGTCTACTCTGGGTTCGTACAGGCTTCGGCGACTGGGTCCTTCCAGAGCACCATCAGTCTCGCGATGTCCTCCAGGCCGACCGCTCCAGGAAGTGGGAATACATGGGAGGTCGTTGCTGGTCAAATGCAGTTGGTCTTCACTGCTGCGGCTGAGAACGGAACGACGTCCACCAACGGAAGCACTTCTGCCACTACAACTGGAACAAACTCCAGCGCCCAGCACAGTTTCGGAGTCTTTGAATGGCCTAACTCCTTGACGTCCTTGAACGCCGAATCCACCCTCGCCAACACGTCGGAGACCAGTATCGACAAGATCGGCTTCGCCCTTACCAACGCATTGGGATCTGATGCGACACGCCAGACCACAACATCTCTGTTGGCGTCTGGATGGTCCGTTGAAGCTTTTGCCACGCTCGGTTCGGTTGCATACGTTGGTGGCAACTTCTCCCAGAACGGCAATTGGTCCAACGTGCTTTCTGTTGACATCGGAAATGGGATTGTTGCTCCTCTCCCGAATCAGGGCTTGAATGGCGTAGTTCATAGTGCTGTTGCCGTCGGACAATACGTCTTCTTCGGTGGCGAGTTCACCGACACTCAGTCTGCGTCATCAAGCTCCCTCTCAAGGATCGCCCGCTATGACACGGTTGCGAAATCTTGGTCCTCATTGGGAGGCGGTGTCGACGGTCCCGTGTCCCAGATCCTATCTGGCGCTGGCAACGCCTCGCTTCTAGTGTCTGGCAACTTCAGCAACGTACTGAACAGCAACAGCAGTTCCTCTACCACCGGCGGCTTTGCCATATGGAACATCACTTCTGACTCTTCGGGTGGTAGTTGGGATACGACCAGCTTAGGCATCGTGTTCGGCAGCGTCACGCAGGCCATGGTTACCCCTTCGGATTCCTATTTAGCTGGTCGCATCGCTGGTCTCAGCTCCAACGGCGGTCAAGGTATTGCCATGTTGTCTGGCTCGGGCTCGAATGTGGTGATTGACACGCTACCAATAAGTCTCTCATCGAGCGAAAATGCAACGACATCGGCGGCTTCTACAGCAAAGGTTGCTCGCAGGTCAATCGGGGTCCCCGTCAAGAAAACCACTTTCAGTCTCATCTCACGTTCATTGGTCAACATAGTGACTGAAGTCGTGACTGGAAAGCGCCAAGCTACTACGGCGGTGATAAGCGCGCCAGCCATTCCTCGAGCAACCTCGGAAACCCCTGCCATACTAACCGGCACCTTCTGGACCAACTCTTCAGCATCTGGCAAGCCCTCGATCACCGTCCTCGGCGGCAACTTCTCGAAGACCTCACCCGCCATCGCAGGCTTGACATTCTACGACCAGAGCTCCAAGGTGATGACAGGTACTCAAGGCCAGCAGCTTAACGGCGTTGTCCGAGCTCTTGCTGTCGTTGACAATACCCTCTTCGTCGGAGGGAGCCTGTCTGTCGGCAGTGGCCAGGGCTTGGCAATGTACTCTCTCGCCAACAATCAATGGATGACCAATGTTCTTCCTTCTCTGTCTCGTGAGTTGCATTTGGGATGTTCTTCGCTTTGCTGTTCTAACATTCCATAACTACTTCAGCCGCGTCTGGAAACAATGTCACCGTCAACGCCATTGGCCAACGCGATAATACGGATGACCTTATCGTGGCAGGTACCTTTGCGACTGCTGGGTCACTCGCATGCGCTGCTATCTGTCAGTGGGCCATATCTGAGAATCGCTGGTCTGCTCTTGGCAGCGGCTTGCAGAGCGGTGAAGTGCGAGCGATCGACTTTGCTGGCTCCTCTTCAGACATTCTTGTCATCGCTGGATCGTTCGTCATGTCTGATAGCACAGTCGCCTATGTCGCACAATACAGTTTCGCAAACTCAACTTGGGTTTCTCTTGGGAAGGCTGGTACTGGCGCGGGGCAGATTCCTGGTCCTGCGACAGCGATGACGGTGGATAACAACAACAGCAGCAATATCTTCATCTCTGGACTGTGAGCTATGCTGAAGAAGTGCTTGTTTTCGCGCGAGCTGACCCACTGTCCGCCTTTGCAGCTCCTCTGCCGATCAGAGCACATACATCCTGCAGTGGGACGGTTCCACATGGAACCAGCAGAGTGAGTCTGTTTCTACTACAAAGCTACGCTAACAGCTAAGCTGACTGAGTAATCCCCCCTCCCTCATCCTCCGATAGACAATACCCTTTCCACCGGCTCTGTCGTTCAACAACTCGTCTTCGTCCCGCTTTCCTCTTCACATTCGGGCGCCGGCGCAATCGAGGGTGATCGGATGCTCATGGTCTCTGGCGACCTAGACCTTGGCTCGACCGGCACCTTCTCCAGCGCCCTCTTCGATGGACAACAGTGGCATCCTTACCTCACCTCTCTCTCTGCGACCGGAGACACTGGTTCCGTTAGCTCTCTGTTTTACTCGCAACATAATTTCAGCTTCACTGCGAAACGTGAGTAGGAGGTGTTTGGCTAATCCTGCGACGATGTCTGACCTTTGCACTCATCAAACAGACTTCCTCGCCGCTGGCATCGTCGTCCTGATTGCGATCGCCATCTCCACTGGTCTCATCTTCCTCCTCGTCCTCATTGGCGTTCTGCTCGCTCTGTGGCGCCGACCTTCTCAGAAGCATCAAGACGCAGCAGCAGCAACTGCGAAGGTTGACCCCGGAGCACCCATGAATGAGAGCGATACGGACAGCGCACATCAGCGACGACTGGGTGCGATCCAGCAGGCTATCTTTGGACCTGTCCTGGTTGGTGCGGCCGCAGAGGACGTCACTCGGGAAAAACGCCGTTCCGACGCCTCTTCCTTTGAAGACTACACGGCAGGAGCGATACCCCAAAGTCGAGGCGATCACTCTGATGACTCAGCTGCACCATCCCATCTCGGAAGACCTTCTCAAGCCAAATATGACTTCGTAGGAGAACAAGAAGGAGAGTTGACAGTGCGGATGCACGATAAGCTGTGGGTCCTGGAAGAACATGAGGATGAGCAGTGGTCGTATGTAAGGGATGCTCATGGGTCGGAGGGTGTGGTCCCGGCGAGTTATATCTGGTGACAAGGGGACGGTGGGGTTTTCGGTAGTTTTTCTCCCTTCTTGCCGCTTTGAATGGGCAACATCACTTGCACGACATCTTGACGACAGCTTTCGCATTGGTATCCTAATCTTTATGACAATGACATTCACCTAATCGCTTAGATATGGTGTCAACACCCTGGTGGCATGCTGTCTTTATTCTAGCTGTTATCCAATTGCAGTTTGGCTCCGTTCTCAACTCGGGGGCGGGAATGAATTTTTGATAGTAGTTGAAGCATGTTCTACGACTTGTAGCGCCGCTATTTGCCACTCGGGACCTTGGCACGTGGTACCACGTGGCCTCTTCGGCGTGATATGCAAGGCAAGTCCATAGCAACTGAGACTTTCAGGGAACATCCAGACCAACATCGATTAAGTCGCTGCTGCAATGAGATTATATGACCCTTCCGACGGGCTCCAGGACCATCAGGTGGTCCTGCATTCGGAGGCAACGACGTATCAGCTTTGCATGCGATGCCTATGTGATAAATCGCTTGGATGTCGGACGCTCATTGCTATATAGGTCGATTCGTCGAGGAGAGCAGGTAAACTCTTCCCCTCTTTCTTTTTCAGAATCATTTTTACCCATCCCCATATCCACATACGCACACACACACAAACACACACATACACAAACCAACCCCACTACTATCACTATCTAACACAATGTCCAGCTTCGCTAGCCTAACCGAATATTCTCGCAAGGCTTCCTCCGCCAAACTCGTCGAAGATGCCAATAAGCTCTTGAAGAAATTTCAAGACCGTTCTGACGCCTCGAAAGTGGCCAAGAAGGAAAGGGCACCTTCCAAGGGTGAGCACGGGAAGCCACGCATTTTTGCTAACCTCTCGATCGTCCCGGACGGTCAATTTGCACCGCAGCCCAAAAGCTCCATCACGGTTGTAAAGCCAGCTGAGGATCCTCGAGTCGTGTTGGCTAGATTGAGGGAGATGAGGAAGAGCAGGGAGGAAGCGGATGCGATGAAGAAGGAGCAAGAGAGGAACAGAGTGGTTGCGGAGAAACTTGCCAAGCGGAACGAGGAGAAGAGGAGGCGCGCGGAAGTTCATGAGAGGATCGCAGCTAGGAAGGCAAAAGTGACAGCCGATTTATCAGCTCCAAAGTCAAGCTCTTCCCACGCTACCAGTCGATCCAGATCGATTCCAGCGATAAAGGCAATCTCAGCGTCAGGCATCTCAAACGGTAAGGTCTCGCTCGTCATCAAGGAGGATGAAAAGCCAGTCGCGCGAACAGCCACTCCAAATGTGAGTGCCCCGTTGAGGAAAAGGAGCCTATTCCATACTGAGACCCGAATTGATCATCTTGCTTTCTCCCGTGATACTCCATCTTTCTCTCTTGACTCCAGATTCTAATAGACAGAGCGGCACCCATTCAAGGTAATGTTTTGCCTGTCAAGCAATCTGATGACTTGACCTTCCAAGGCCGAGCCGTTCGGAAGCTGGTCAGGAAGCACAAGTGTTTCGGTGACGAGAACTTGATGGATATTGACTTGGGAGCTCTAGGCACGTCCTATGACTGGGAATTGCCAGCAGAGGCTGCGGATGGCCTTACTTTGGCGCGTTTCTTGAAACGGGACGTGGTAAAAGCGGAGCATGGCTGGACCTCCATCGGTCGGTCTGTTAGAAAGTTGGTGAAGAAGGGGGAACGGGCCGATGACGAGGATCTGCTCCGTGTTGACCTTCAAGGTTTGAGTGCGGGCGATGATTGGGTATTGCCAGCAGAGGCTGATGGGCTTAGTCTGGCGGGCTTCTTGGCGCAGAAGGCGATGAAGAAGGAGAATCGCGCTGTCAGGAAGCTAGTGAAGAAGGGCGGACAAGCCGATGATGAGGATTTGCTCCACATTGACCTCGGAGGTTTGGGCGAGTCGTATGACTGGGAATTGCCATCAGAGGCAGCGAACGGTGTTACTTTGGGAGGTTTCCTGGCTGAGAAGGCGATGAAGAAGGAGAGTCAGGCCATTAGGAAGTTGGTGAAGAAAGGCGGACGGCCCGATGACGAGGATTTGCTCCGCACTGATCTCGGAGATATGGGCAAGTCCTATGACTGGGAACTGCCAGCAGAGGCTGCGAATGGCCTCACCTTGGCGGGTTTCTTGGTCCGGGAGTTGGTAAAGAAGAACGGCCGTGCTGATGATGACGACTTGTTCCGTTTTTTGACCTCGGAGCTTTGGCGGAGTCGTCCGAGTAGGAAAGGTAACCAAGAGAAGTGCCAAAAACGGTAATGGTAATAGGCGACAACAGCTACGAGTGTTACAATGAGGTCAATACTGGGGCTGAACGCAATTTGCTTAACAGTTCCTCTTACCGCGTATATCCACCTTTGTACATGCATCCAGCTTCGGACAACGCTGGTGAAGAATGTAGTGAGTCGCTAAGCTCTATCATCGTTGGTGTTTCATCATGCTCACCTACGAAATCACAGATCTGTCTCTCAATTCTTTCAGCACATCGAATGGAAGGAAAATATCTAGTACCGCTTGACACCCGAAAGGACTGTGAGTGGTTTACACCTCACCTTCATTGGCATGTCTAATGACTCTTCAATTGCAGAGTGCATCGTCGCCTCCCACAGCGGAAGGAGCTGACATGTATTTTGCGCCATCTAGCTCGCGAACAACGATGTCAGAATACGGTTTTATCAAGCTCTGCGGAAGCCCGCTAGGTGGAATGCTGCGGGGAGTGAGTCCGTTCTTCTCGTCGTTCTCGACAACCTCACTGATCACAGACGTCACCCTTCCCTCGACAGCTCCGAAACTCTGAACGAAGGAGTCTCTTTTCGGCGGATTAAAGTCCATTGATAAGTTACTCAAACCTGGATACTCATCTCAACCGTCATTTCAGAACTCCCGGAGTCGGGGCTGTCGTACCTACCGAGGTTTAAGGGATTTCTCAAACTTTATGCGATGTTTTACTCTACCGGGTCCAAAGGAGTAAGGCAGCCCGTGACTTAGGAACCGAGGGAAGGATGGCGCGCGGGGTGGGCCTCTGCAGGACCACTTGGGTTCTAAAGATGCGTGCTCGACGTCAAGGTCTCCCGAAGACTGTCGGAACAGAGTCACCGGTCAAGGAGTCACGTCACGGTCAGTCGAAGTAGTCTTTTCACCTATTCCTCCAACAACAGAATGGAATAAGGAAAGGACAAGCTGCTTTTCACCTCGCATTGAGAGGTGTGTCATCATTAGTTGAAAATCTGTTGTGCAGAACTAACGGTTGACGCGTTGCCTCAGAACCTCCTTATTTTACTGTGGACTGGTGATACGTCTGGGCGAAATGGGTAATGGGTTAAACCGAAGAAGGCATGCGCGACTTCCTTGTCGACATGGGGTGGTGGTGGGACCTTCAACCTTGTATTATTATTTATAGAGATGTCGTCAAACAATTTTGCATCTTCGTCCGCGTTTAAACTGCCGGTCTTTCTTCGATGCGTTCCAAAGATACAGCTGATTGCGCGGAAGAAGATGATGCATCAATCTGACTAGTTGGCATGGCAATGGAGTACAGAAAAGCCCTCGTTCCCATCTACTTCTTTCCCTTCTTCTTCTTCTTCGACTTGCTCGTGGACTTATTGGTTGTCGAAGCTGAGGCTGAGGTAGAGGGCGCTGCTTCGTGCTCGTCGTCGTCGTCTGCGAGTGACGAAGGCACATTGCTGTCCGGGTCGGGCGTTTGGGCGCTTGACGTGGGGTTCTGATCGCTGTCATCGGTTGTATGGGTTGGAAGCGCCGCTTCGACTGCCGGTGGAGCGAGAGCGAGAGCATCGTCGATTCGGATGTCGATTTCGTTCGGCTCGATCGGAGCCACAGCGGTCTCAGTCGCTTTCGCTGCTGGCTGCACCGCCTCGTTCGGCATGTCAGCGAGCGGGCCAGAAGCAACTACTTCACTCGTGGGATGCCCAGATGCGGCGGAGTCTAAGACGGCCGAGGGCTCGCTCGCTTGTGGATGTCGCGAGATCTCAGTTTCGTTTGCCGCGTTGTCTCCAGCGAGGACAGCATCCACAGGAATATCTTCTTGTCGTGTGGTGTGCGTTGTTGCAGGCTCACTCAGCTTTGCAGTTGCTTCCAACGGCTCTGCGAGTATGGCATTCGAAGAGATGGCGCGAGGGTGATCCAGCAAGTTTCGCATTATTGAAGGAGGGCTCTGAGGTGTTGAACCAGTCAACGGCTCAAGCGCAGAGGTCCTATCGACCACCTCGACGTCCAAGACGGCATTTAATTCGCTTGGATTGCTTGCTGTGGCTGCAGATCTGTCCAGGGTTTCCGCAGGGGATGCAGCAGCGCCAGCGGATACGCTCACATCGGGCAGCAGGGGGTCCACGTCGTCTGATTTTGGCCCAGACTGTTCGCCATCTATGGCTATTGTCTTGTCCAGGATCGCTACTGGATGATCCGTCGGTGTCTCGTTGCTGCCGTTTTCCTCCAACGCTGTGATATCACGGTCCAACTCTTCAGCGGTAATTTCTGGAACCTCCGTCGACATGCGACCGTCGGGCGAGGTATCTACTTGGGTGACATCGTGTTCATGGGCATGACCCAACGTCCCATTCGCCAAGTGTGCCTCGTCCTCGACTTTTGTTGAGATTTCGTTGGTAGGAATAAATTCCTGCTCGGATGGTCTCTCTCCGTGTTCCTCGATCCACTGCCGCAGTTCTCCCACTGCTTGCTCCAACAATGGATCCGTCGTCAAGTCCTCTAACGTCCCACGAGCCCCCTCATAAACACCTTCGACTAATGCTCGTCTCACGAATCCTTCCACACCATGTAATAGCGCTCCTGCAAAGGCGCACAGCACTCGTCGAGCCTCCCTGGATCTCTCAGCACGGATTTCGATAGCGACGCCCTGATTCCCAACTCCAGGATTTCGACGCGTTCCAGCGGGTCTGGTTTGAACGTTCGATGTCTCGATGAGAATCGCTTGTGCATATGCAACCAGTTCGTAGATAATGCTAGCGAGGGATTGTTCGAGGTGGGTGAGGATGGCTTGCATAAGCGATAAAGGAGCGAGAAGACGTAGCGAGTTGAGAGTTGAGAGAGCTGCGTTTAGGTAGATAGCGAGCGGCGGGTAAAAGGTGAGGTACGAAGGAGGTGAAGAGAGGGAACCAGACAGTTCTGGGTATTCGGGGGGAGACGATGGTGACGCTAATATCTCAGGTACGGCTTCTGATGAGCACATCCACGCAGAAGGTACTCGAGATAACCGAGTAGCTTCCTTGAGCGCGAGGAGGATGGTTTCCTTTGCGTCGGAGAGACCAAGTATCGTGAGGTTGAGGACAGCATCTTCGAATGGCTTAACGATGTAAGCGCTGAAATCCATACCGACTCGAGCAAAGGAGAGAGAGCAGTATCCCAGTTGAGTGAGGAGAGAGGATAATGATGATGTGTCGGGTATGTGCGGGAAGGTTTGGTAGATGACTTGGAGGAGAGAATCCAACGCATGATGACAGTAGATGACCAGGACATCCACAGCAGCATCCATTGCAGTCGATTGTTCCTCCTGAGGAAACAATATCGGATCGAGGAATATCGATCCATATTGCGATATCGTATCGTAGACGTTTTCTCTGAACAAGTCGATATAGCGTCTGGTATATCGAACCTTGTCTGTCTTATCCCGCTCCAGTTGTTCGAGTAAAGTTCTGAAATACGACTCCCTCGATTCAAGGAACGCTATCCTCAATTCATCCTCGGGGAGATCACCCATGCGTCGCAGGAATCCAACGGCTTTGACGAGCATCGGCAGCTTCACCGGCTCACGAAGCAACGCCAGCAGTTGAGATAGCTGCAGTTGCATGACCCTCGCAACTTCCGCTTGCACGGATAGTACGATCGGTACATCTCCATAACGCTTCACCAGGCTATTCGCATGAGCCGACAACTCCATCGCTTCTTGATAATACCCATTTCTGACGCATGTATCCACCAGCTGGGGAATTTCCAGCAAGTCCAGCAGTTTATCCTGATGTTCTAGAACAAGGGTCGCCTTTCTCCTATCCTGTTGAATCCCTCTAGTTGACACCGCGAACGCCTCACATTCCTTCTCCAGTGGTGGGACGGCATCCAGCAACCTATCCAACGAGTCTCCAAATTCCTCAAACGCATGTTGAACGTCATCCGCGCATCTATGAACCTCGATGAACGTCCTATGTTCACGAAAGCATAGATTGGTGAGTTCACCTTCTATTTCGGCAGCTTCCTCTTGAAGTCGACCGGGTTCGGCTTGAAGCTCAGAAAGGGACAGCGAGGTGATGTGGTGTAAATATTCGGTTGCAGCTGGTGTGGTGAGTTCTGAGGGTCGGACCAATGCGCCATTTCGAGTAGGTCCAGAGAGGATGTAGTGTAGGAGGCGTACCTCGTCCTCGATGGCTGCGAGGACGAATTGATCAGTTGGTGCTGGTAAGATGGTGACCTATGTTGAACGACTTACGAGCAGGTGTGACCTCCATCTCTCGTTCTAGTTCCTATGACGACTCAGCAGATGTTGATAGACTGTTGGGCTAAGATCGATAGAGAGTCCAGATCCGGGACTCTGAGCATCCTCACTGCTCTCCTCGCTTACTCGTAAACACACAAGATGATGCTGATGTTGATAGGCAGCATGGGCATGGGAACTAAGGCGCGTAGCTGGCAGGAAACACGTGACACCGCCCCGATTAAGTACGAGTTGAATTGGTTGATAGGGACGATTGGTTGATTGGGACGATTGGGGTGCTGAGATGTCGTTGTCATTCAAGACGACTGTGGATAGCGCACTCGTACAGAGGTAGGAGCTATACTATAATTTGATGCCAAGTCAAGTACGGGAGAAGAGGGAATTGGACAAGTGCAGTAGCTCGTACACATTTCTCCTGAGACAACAACATGACCATCACTGCCATGGCGCAAATGCGGGGTAGTTGGTTGAGCGAATCCCACCCCTTTCCTTTGCTACTCCTACCATCGTGCTGGTGCGATGGCTCTGCTCTGCAATGCCTGCCAAAATCGTTTGTGCGGTCGTCGTGCATTGCCACGCGGTATTTAAGACGCACCGCGGAGAATAAGTATTCCTAAATATTTTGAAGCAATTGCGGCTGAATCTACGTTAGCCCTGCTGAAAAGTCCTCTAACAATCAATACATCCACGATGTCTACTGGTGAGTTATCCATCCGGACCACTGGCTACATACGTTTCTTCTAATACTTATTTCCATCTTGCAGGCCGCCTGACACTAGCTCAGCAGCTCAAAGAGCTCCACAACAAAGCTCCAATCGGTGAGTTAAAATCTTGCCGACTACTGGAGGGATGTCCGCTAACCCAGTCGACTCATCATTTAGTTGAGGCCGACCCTGAGACCGCTTATTCTTCTTTGGGAGGCTTAAAATTGGCAGAGGATGCTAGTATTGGTCGGGGTCATTACGCCGAGGTTGGGTAAGTCATTTCGTTGCATCACTCCTCGTGCACCACTGACAAGATTCTTTGTGGCATCTTTTCAGCAAATCTCGCCTTAGAGATGCAGCGGCATCCACGTTTTCGGAGTTGGATGCTAAATACAGTGTAGGACAATCGAGCTCTGGGAAGGCGAAGAGGGTCAAGATTTTCGACGATGATGAGTCTGATCCGGAGGAGGAGAATGGGATGGGAACGGGTGAAGATGCAGACGATGTCGATGATGATGAAGGAGATAGTGAAGATGATGAAGACGATGAAGACGATGAAGAAGATGACGAGGACGAGGACGACGAGGAAGTGGATGAGGACGAGGAAGACCAGGGCGATGAAGATGACGATGAAGACGAAGACGAAGTGGAATACACCCGTCCCCTCCAAACCCTCAACAAAACCGTCTCGACCGCTAGCCTCGATCCCATCGCCGCCATCAAAGCTTCCAAAGCGAAAGACATTGAAAAAGGTCGATCCATCAAGCAACAGCAGGTACGTCAGACCTCACTCGACTGCCAGCATGAAAGCTGATGCCGAGTTCCCATTCCACAGGCATTCTTCGATGACGCCTTAGCATTACGTATATCATTCCAAAAGGTTCTCACCTGTTCCCAACAAATCATATCTGCGAGGAAACGTAAGGCTGCAGAAATGGAAGCTGTTGATGTCGAAGGAGAGGGTGATAGCGATTCGCGGAGGGATGCTTTGAGGTCCTTGGCGACATTGAATGAGAGGATGTTCGAGATACGACATGTCAGTCACTATGTCTTTGCCATGGAGAGGGGAGATGGAGCGCTGATGTCTTCTTGTTTCCATGTAGCGATTCTCCCTTCCTGGAAGCGAGATTACTCAGCTAGATCGACCGAGTGATGAGGATGCAGCTGAGAAGGCATTAGATGAGGGATACTGGCTGCGAAGTGCCAAGGATTCGCTAGCAATCACGGATGGGTGAGCTATTCCTTCCTTGAGACTTTAGAGCCATAGGCTAACATCAAGCTGTCTTCAGTTCTCACGAACAACTAGTGTCCATCCTCAACAAATGGTCCACCAAAGTCCAAGCAGCTACAATGCTACAAGCTGGCAACAACAAGTTCTCTAACGCCGGTCAGGTCGGTGTCGTAGAAGCTATCGAGACGGGATTGAATGCCAAGGTGGGTTTAGGGGTACTATGGTTGCAAAGGAATCAGCGACTGATTACGTACTCGAAAGGCCCGAATAACCGATTCGCGTGACTTCAACGAGATCGAAGAGGGTTTCTATAAGAGCTTGCTGAGGGAGGTGATCGAAGCTCGAGCGGGTTCAACCTCAGGCCCTGGCCAGGATCTCCTCAACATGAGAAAAGAGAAGAAGAAGAAGCGTGAGGCTGAAAGAGGTGGATCTAAGGGTCGACGTCTTCGGTGAGTGCGGGGTAGAGGATCCACAGGTTGATCGTATGTTGACCGTTGCCCGTTATAGATACACCGTTCATGAGAAAGCTCAGAACTTCGCCGTTCCAATCCCTCTGGAGCAGGGTTGGCACGACGAGCAGATTGACGAGCTATTCTCAAGTCTGCTGGGCGGTGCAGGGCTGGAAGGAGCTGGCGGAGAACTAGAAACATATTTTGCTATGAATGGTGTGCTGGAGGAAGATATACCCGGGCTTGACATGCAAGGTGGTATGGTGGCCGGTCTGAGAGTCTTCTGAGAAGGGCATAGTCATCGTAGCAGCATCACGTATAAAAATACAGTAGTCGAATTAATTTACCGACCTCAAGATGATGAATGTTCCTTAGCGTTCATTAACGTTTTCGTCATATCCCCCTCAAGTCGAGCGCACGATGATGTCCCCTGTAGCGTATCATGACGTATTATAACCTCCAATTGTCCATCGACCCAAACTTGTCAAATCATTTCAGCAGTGCCATGAATCATCTCGCTGACCCGGAGGACCGATATAGCTATTCGCCACTACTTATCAGCGTCTCTCGCGCACCAAGGAAAAATACGGAAACATAGAAACATACTAATATGGCCATTCCCCATCATTTCCGAGACACGTATCGACAGCGACTAGTTGATATCCTTTCCCAGCCAATTCTCCGACAGCATAAGGGACGACTTGATAGGCAGCTGATCGGATTGCCAGGTGTTGAGACGAGGAGAGGTACATTGAAGTAGATGGGAATGTTAACTCACTCGATTCCACAGGTGCATGGTTTAAAATCAAATGGGTACTAGGATAGCTGTTTGCCACACCGTCGTAAACACTCTCCGAGCTTTGGACGGAAGCACCTGTTTACGCGTCGCCTGCGTCAGCGCTGAGTGCCTCTATTTCTTTACACCACATCAGACGCACCAGTCGAATCCCCAGTATCATCGCTCCACAAGAATGACCTTGTATAACCACGTTGAGCAAGTACAGCTTCAAGAATGGAGTTGGTGCTTCCGTAGGGAGGACGGAAGTCTGTCAAGGAGAAGAAACGATTAGGGCAGGATTTCGCTCAGAGATGTGGCGATTGAGGACACACATTTAGGTTTCAGTCCCAGGATCTTCGAGAATGCCTCTTCGACGCTATGACGCATATCGTCAAGGGGAAAATTCTGATAAGCTCTCCCTGCACATATGTTAGAAGCGAGGGAGGTGCAGAATCGATTTACAGATAGAGCTCGTTATTCATACCATCCTCTGAGAGGGAGGTCATGTCTGGGTGAGACCAGGAGTGGGACTTTTGAATCAAAAGTAAAAGGTGATAAGCAAGGGAAGTGACACGGTGGTCCAAACATAGACTTACGCCAAGAGTGTGTCCAGCATTATGAAGGGCGATTCTATCATTGCAGATGCTCGTCAGACCTCTTGTTCCCTCTCGCTACGAAGCTCCCCTTCAACTCACATATCATCAGCAAAATCATAAATACATCCATAATTATTCCCATTCACGAACCACGTCCCCTTCCCACCGTTCAGTTCTCCCGCCACCAGCCGATCGTAATAGTATGGTCCATCATCGAAGGTCAACGCTACTTGGCCAGAATTGACGCAATTATAAACATTGTGGAAGTCGCGCTTAGATGGAGGTGAATGAGGGGCGGCTAGGGCGAAAGTGAGGGGAAGGAGGGAGAGGAGGATATGGGTCAACATGTTGCCGAAGAGTAGGGAGATGGAGATGGAGATGGACTGGAAACAAGGCGAGTATAGCAGGAGGTGCAGAGGACTGAGACAAATAAGAGAGCGAGAGAGACTCGCCGAGTAACGCCATGCTCAATATATACAACATTTCCTCGCCACCCACGGTCACACATTCCATCTCATGCCTAGTGGACCTTTCGCCGTTGCCTCGAGGAGAAGACAAAGTCCTCAACTTGATATGATCTACTCATGAATATAGATGCTGTGTCCGCCTCTATGTTGGATAACGCGTGTTGCTGTGCCTACCTGAATTCTTCATGGGAACTTCCGGTGATCCACGGAGCAATGTACGACATGCTCCCTCGATCAAGTGGAAAGTGCCATTCCCGCGTTCGACTACGTTGGAGGTAGTTAGCAGGTCACATCACATCCCACCATCGTTTCGACTACGTCATGCCGATGAGTCTGCATTCAGGAACAGCTGGAAAAAGTAGTCCGTCGCATTCCGCCGGGTGCCGAGTTATATTTGCCCTAGTTAGAGTTTACTTAGCCCGAAGTGGTGGTGTGTGTCGATCAAAAGGCGATGCTGTTGGATACCGCTAACATACTCAGCATCGCCCTTTCATCCCCACCCCTTATCACCTCATCCACTATCCTCATCACCATGTCCTCCCACAGCCGAGCTTTCGCTCTTGCCATCGGGTTTCCCATCGCTGCTGCTCTCTCCTCCCTCACATCCCTTTCCCGATTTGACGCATCGTGCTTAGCATTCCCACCCCATCTGGCCGAGGAAGAGGATCTTGTCGAGAGCTCTCTAGAGGACTCGTACCAGGACCCGAACAAACCTGTGCGGCTGAACTACGGCTTGGGTATATTTATGGTGGTCATCTTCGCGACCTCGATTGGAGCTCAATGGTTGCCCGGTTGGGGGCCTGAGGCTGTCGCTGTTTCAACGGTCTCTGTTTCTATTGTGAGAGGAAGGTTTCCTTCGTGTAGTCAGTGATCTGAACTGATGAGTGATTGAGATTCAGGGGTTCATGGCGGCTAACACCATCCATAGGCTGTTCGGAATGATTACCGAAATAATCGCAAGGAAATCTGATGGGAGTAAGCTGAACTCCTTTCAATGAACCCACAGTCTTGATCTTTGATTCTGATTCTTATCATCAACAGCGCTTGCCTTGAAGACTATCGAAGCCAAATCTCTCCGATACCGCATCGGATCAGCCACAATCATTCTGATCTGCACCTCCCTCGTGCCGATGGCGATTTACATCCCATCCCTCTCTTTCTATCTATGGACCGTACTTGCCATTCTCACCCCTTACCCTTTCAGTCTTCTCTTCAACGGAACGAAAGGCAGATCAAAACCTTTCAAAATACTCATGCTCGTTTTCTGCGGTGCCGTCGGAGTGACAATGTCTCTTGTTGCTGCAGTATACGGGATCACTCAGATCGAATTTGTCAAGGGGTGTTTGGAAAGCAGCAAGAAGGACCAAACTGAAACCAAGGAGTCCCCCGCCAGTGTCCAAGCTGTAGCGGGTATTCTGACCTGCCAACCTCTAATGCTATGTGGTATAATTGTTGGCACGATGGTCGCTGCTTTGTATCGAGTGGATGTCGTGTTGGCTAGGACGAAGAAGGTTAACGGGAGCGCAGGGTTCAAGATTTTAGAAGAATATGAGCCGAGGATACCGATACAGGGAGAGCTTACAATCTCTCAAGCGGAGGACGAAGCAGGAGAGACGGAACCTGGAATTGGAGAGCCAGTTGTCGTACCTACATTCGCTGGTCTTCTTCGAGCTCACTGCGAAGACCGTCGTAACGGAACGTCGCAGAGAGTGGTCAAACCATTCTATTCTGCGTTGGCAATGGGCGTGACTGTATTGATACTCAGCTCAACATCAAGCATCTGGAGTAGGGCATGCGAGCATGACTTGGTTCAGAAAGTGAGTTCAGATTCGCCCGGTGAGGCAACGTCCGGTGAAGTGCTGATCAACTTCAATCAGTCTGATGTCTGCATGGATCGTGACTCCGGCCCATTCCTTTCCCTAATAGGTGCAATTCTCGTTTGTCCCTTCGTCATCTCAATTGTCATCGCAATCGCTGCGTGGTCAAGAGGTGAAAGTGCGATGGTTTGGAACTATAGAGCGGATTGGAGCGCGCCTGCTAGTGCCGATGGTCAGAACTCATCGATTTCGAAGGAGAAGGTGTCAGTAGATGATGTGGAGGAGGGGAGGAGTTTGCTCTGATGCGGCAGTGAAGTGGAGGATGTGGATGGTATGAAGAGGACAGAGCCTAAGGTTTAGCTGAAAACATTTTGTACATGCATTTTCGTCTCGCTCATGTAGATCTGAGACGCTGGTCGATTTCCCTTTGCTGGGCGATATCAGATAAAAATGAATCCCAACCTATCTGAAGATGCCCAGCGGGGAAATGCGGATTGAGGATGGGGGAATAGCAGGCAGATGGCGAGATTACGATCCACAGGTAGACAGTTTGAAGGAGTGCAGTAGTTACAAAAGGTTTCTGAGAATGATAGGAAGGGTTTCAACCACGCTGACCATACTACTAGTCAAAGACGTCTTGGTCCTTTGAGCTCTCGGCGATCTTGTTGGTGTCGTTCGTGGACTGAGCAAGCTCCGGTCTCTCCTCATCTGCCGTTCATCAATCCTGTTCAGCAGCTGGTCACCGCATGGCAGTGAGTCCTACTTACTCATCGGTGTCAACTTCGAGATCTCGCTGAACGTTCCAAAGTAGGTAGGGAACTCTCTCACACCTTCCCCATTGAAGATCCTGAAGGACGATATTCCATTTGGAGAGACCGGGGAAGAGTCGATGACTTGCCCATGAAGGTGATTGTTGGGGGACGAAAGGGCACCGTGGGGTCTAGGGGCCTTTGGTTTAGATGCAAGTCAACAGGTTCGTGTAAGTGGAAGCCAACCTCACCCAATCTGTGCTCCACCATCATCCTGGAACCGCAAACTGTTGGGGCTAGCATTATAAGATACTTCCCTCAAAGTGGCAGGAGACGGGTCCAAACGTACCCAAGTGAACTTTCGCGATGGGCGCGGTCAAGGTCGATGAACGGTGCTGGGGTATTCTGGGGCACCCTGCCCATGAGATACATGGGACTTAGAGTGCCGTTGAGGATATTCCCACTGCCAAGACTTCCTCGCCTACCGAAGGATTGCTGGAACCCACGAGAATCATTCTGCAAAAGAAGCAACTTGTTCGTCGTGTGACCAAGGTTCAAGGCAGTCGGAGACCCAAACGCTCCGAGCGTTTGCCTACGACCGCTGTTGATGTAGGTGTTGACTGGTGTTGGAGAATCGGCATTACGAGGATCTGAACCCAGAGCTACACCGAACGTCGTCATCTGAGGGAGTACTTCACTATTTCTCCGAAAGTCTTGTCCGCTCGACCGTCTGAGGTGAGCGTCCAACGCGCGAGTGAAGGCGTCGTCTGGAGATCTTGGTGGCAGTGGTGCTGGTGGGGTAGCCATGTGGGTTTCGAAAGTGGTAGAGAGAACAGGAGGAGATGATGCTTGATTAGAGGGACGAAACTGACCTTTCCTTATGTTTGGCGATAGAGTCTTTAAAGGGATTTAAAGTGTGATTAGATGGGGTCAACACTGCTCCAACCATCACATCTTTTCTCGGAGGGGCTCTCCGATGAAAGGAGATGATATACACCATCCTGTATCATGGTCCCTGTCGATTCAGCGCCTGAAACTCCCGACTACAACCGATGTCGCAACAACATATGAGCACACTGTGTACCAGACGCACCAAGATACTTCTCCTTTGTGGACCCCCGTCTAGGTTCTCCTTTGGAAATGGCGGCTTATTCGTGGGAAAAATGTATTACCCAGTTTCACCGATACTTGGAGGGTTAGTACGGGATATCTAATCGAAACGTGCGTCGTCGACCTCCTTTGAACTCGCCCATCGCCACTACGAAAGGAACGGGAAATTCGCCGAGTCGGCTGGTTCGACAAGGGAGTAGGGTACGCGTTCTTGCCCGACCCCCGGTCTAGATCATCTTCTCGAGGTGTCAACCAGCCATGCACATCGTTCTCTCTCAAGCCTCCGGTTGAACTGCGTCAGTCCCAGTCCCAGTCAGTCGCCACCGTAATTTGTTATGACGGTTCAGGACGCGGGGCCTATTTTGAGTTGAACACAGCAACAAGCAATAAATAAGTCGAAGCAAAAGAAATATGAGCAGCGAACAGGTGTTGCGCGGTGCTGTTTCGGGTCATCTACCGTAGTATTCTCATTCATTCATGAGTCGGCAATATAGATAACACCTCTAGCATCATCGTCGTCATCCTGGAATTATCATTGGTTCCATGGTCTACTCCATCTCATCATGGCGGTCCTCGCTATTCCTTCTTGTCTCGATTTCACTCACCGGAACAACAACCACAGCTCAATTAACTCCCAACCCGGTGTACAACCCGCCGACTGCCAGCACCGGTCTCACATCATCTAATGGCTCGTGAGTGTCAACCTCATCATCTTCAGAACGCTACAACGCTTCGTCCAGCTAACCTAATTCGCTCTCTTTAGCTCCCCAAATACCCAGTGGTCTAACCTCCTTGGAAACTCATTGTGGTTTTACGAAGCCCAACGAACAGGAGAACTTCCGTCATCAAATAGAGTCGCTTGGAGGAATACCAGTGTTACGAGTGACGGAAGCGATGTTGGATTAGATCTCTCCAGAGGTTACTTCGATGCAGGAGATTACATTTTGTCAACTTTTCCTCTGTCCTTTGTGAGTTTTCCGAACTTCCGTGGCTGGTGATAAAACGAGCTAAGCTTGAGGATTTGTGGGTATAGAGTCTCTTTTCGATAGCTTGGGGTGCATTATCTCATGGAACGGGATATGATTCAGCGAATCAGACGGCATACTTGGACGAAATGTTACGATGGGGTTTTGATTGGAGTATGCGGGTGAGCAGTGTTTTCCTTGATTGCGAGAATGAGAGACAACGTAACTGACTAGACATTCGAGTCAGGCTCATCCGCAACCAAATGTTCTTTACGTACAAGTTGGAAATTCAATGCTCGATAATGAATATTGGGGAGGAGATCAGAATATCCCAACCCCAAGGCCAAGTTATGCGATCAACTCAACAAAGTGAGTTTGCCGACTTATCATCATCCACTAACTGCTCTACTGACCAGCTGCAAATTCTGGTAGTCCGGGAACTGACGCAGCTTCATGTATGGCTGCGGCTTTTGCCATCTCCTCTCTGCTCTACACTCCTTCTGTTCTTCTCAACACCTCAAACCAACAGGCATCTCCATCTGCGATACAAAACTCGACTTATGCGTCGCAGTTGCTAACTCATGCGGAGGATTTATATGGGTTCGCCATGAATTCGACGATTGTCAGGTATGCTGAGAGGTGGGTCGATCTTGGGAGCGGACTTAAAGAGGAAAAGCCGGAACTGATGTGGTTGGAATGTGTGATAGTGTTCCTGAAGCTGGAGAGGCTTACAATAGCTCGACTATTGGCGACAACTTGGTGTGTGACCCATGACGCCCCCTATAATTGACTATCTAACCTCTCGTTCGCTCTCTCAGGCTCTTGCAGCTCTTTCCCTCGCACTGACTACCAACTCCTCCGCCTACTACTCTGACGCGTACGCCCATTACAAATCATACAGCCTTTCAAACTCTCAAGCTGTGCTCAATTGGGATAGTAAGATCCCAGCTGTCTATCTTTTGTTCAATCAGATAGCTGTTGCAAGACCCAATCTGGCTGTCGGAGCGGGGTTGAGCGTCAATCAGACGGGGTGGCAGAAGGAGATGGAAACGTATTTGGACAGAGCGATTGCCGGGAGTGGGAATGGCTATTACACAAAGGGTAAGTGAGGGGAGGAATTAGGGATGAGGAGGAAGACGCTGACAAGGATAGCATTCCCAGGAGGGCTGCTGTACTACGATGGTGATTCCGATGGAGCGAGCTTAAATCCTGCATTGAACGCTGCGATGGTGGCTGCTCGATATGCGCCTCTGGCGTCAACGAGTGATAAGACGACGTCATACAATGTGAGTGGAGCTGTGATCGTCACGCATCTGGAAGAAACCTCGCTGACGTTAGGACTTTGCATCAGGATTTCGCTCTTAAGCAGCTCAACTACGCAATGGGCGAAAACCCGATGAAAGGTGAGCAAGCCAGACTGTCGGTGGTAATTCTTCTGACGCGGCCCTGAGCTACTTGATCTTTCCAGCCGTTTACGTTGTCGGCCAGCACCCCAACTCCCCTCAAAACCCACACTCAGCGATGTCGTCTGGCGGAGACGATATCAAACATGTGAGTGTGGCCTTGTGCCACCGTGTTCTGTCGGTTAACTGGGAGGAGTGTTGACGGAGCGTTGTCCCCAAGATCAACTCGGTGCCATCGACGGAGGCTCACGTTTTCTACGGTGCTCTCGTCGGAGGTCCTGATATGAATGATAAGTTCTATGATCTGAGGGACGGTGAGTAGTCTTCTAGTCCGGTGAAAATTGGGATGTTCTCATCGTCCTTGCTTGAAAATGTCAGATTATCCCGAGACGGAAATCGCTCTTGGTGAGCATTGCGCGACATGACTGAGAATATGCGCGTAATCAACTCATCTTCATCTTCTCATCTCAGATTACAACGCACCGCTGCTATCTCTCGCTGCATGGCAAGTAAGTCCCTCTGCCGCTTTCAAATCCGAGTTGCAGTCCACTGACATACCCCTCCTCATCAGGTGCAAAACTCAAACATCGACCCCTACTACACCACTCTTCAAGCTGGAACGTACACCGCTCCCTCCGGTCAGCCATGCGATGACGCCTATCCATGCTCTTCAGGCGGTGGCGGCTTATCTACAGGAGGGAAGATTGCGATTGGTGTCATCGTCCCCGTGGTGGTTCTGGCACTAGCGGGATTGGCCTTCTGGTTTTGGAGGAAAAGGTCGAAGAGGAGATGGTAAGGATGGTGGAGAGGAGTATTGAGTGGACGTTATTGCATAGGCGGTTTGTTCGTCATGGTGCATCTAAGGAACAAGGCCAAACCTGGCGTTAAACTCGGAATGCTAAGACATACATATAGATGCAATTCCACCCGCCATCTACCTGGTCTATCTTTGTACAAGAATCGTGTTTATAGTCATTTCACCGCCGTGTATATAATCTCTGACATTGTTCGTTATATCTAAGTCTTGCATCGCTGACGCCTATCGATGTGGATTCCACCCCGTGGAACCCGTCAACATGAACCCTTCATACGAGACCGTTTCATTCGTTATCACCGGTATATAATTCTGAACATCTGCGTAGGCTCTAATCGCATGACGATAATAGCAATGTCTTTCGAACGTTTCTTCTTTCATCAGCTATCGGAGCGTTCCAACGAGAAGAAGGGAAAGGCAGCCCTTAAGAACTCACATCGCAGCAGGTGATAAATATCTCTCTTTAAACATCTCCCACGAATTGGAAGCGATTCTCTCTGACCTTGCATCGTCTCTCAGTAGTTCCTCCATGACACCCTCCAGATGTTCCGTGAGTGGTAACGCGACTTGGACCATATTTTGATCAGGTGAAGAGGGGTCGGTGTTGAAGAGATGGTGGTAATGTTGGATGTATTTGAGGGGATGGGTTATGATGACGGATTTACAGTTTTGGAGGTATCTAGATTGTTTCGGATTTTAGCATCCACGCAAGTTGGTTTAAAGCGATCATAGCCGAGCTCACTTCAATCTCCCAGAATAAGCCCACCCTTCAACCTGTGCTAAAAACTTCCAATCACAATGTTCACTCGGTGTTTTGAGTGTTCCTTCTTGTAGATTACCCCAATCGATAGGGAGGACAGACGACCATGGTTTATCCTCTGAAGCTCGTAGGAGGTCCTGTTGGGGGAGTTTGTTTTCGGAAGGGATACGATCAGTCAGGTTTATTTTCAAGAAAACAGAGAGGAGAAGGGATGGACATACATGTCGGATCTCAACCATCGGTACGCCTCTCCACAACAATTTCGGAATCTTGGCATCCCAAGAGAACGGTTCTATAACCAGTGCCCAATGTCGGACCCCCATTCCATCAGCCACCTTGTCTTCCTAATGCCTACCTGATTCATTCCAAGGAGATACATAAGCGACCCAACTCACCTCCTTCTTCTATCCGTTTTCCTGCCACACCCTCTCTTACTCTCCCAGCCAATCCAGAGGAAGCAACTAGCCCAGCTAACTCCCATTCCCTCTCCTCCGTCCTCTTCCTCACCTGGTTATAACTCGCAAATCCAGGTCCGAGTGGTTCGGGCCAAGCGAAGAAACCGAAATCAGGAAGGAGGAATAGCTGTGAGGTGTGAGGGGGGTTTCAGCTACTTTTTAGTTGTGCTGAGAGAGGGAGAGTCACAAACGTTGGGTTGAGAGGTAGTTCGTGATAGTGCAAAAGCAGGGAGATCCCCATCTCCTGCATCGTTCGTTTGAATAACGAATCTTAATCGAGAAAGATGGTCACGTCAGCCATCAGTTTTTTGTCGGTGATTCGTTCCATTGCAAAATGATGGTAAGGCGGGACGTACTCTACGTCAGGGAGAGCTTCGGGTGATGTTATGAGGATTTGTTGAAGAGATGCGAGACAAGCTCGAGTTCGTGAGTTTATTCCGTTGTTGAATTGTTTGATGTATAGCTGTGTGGCGGGTCAGCGTTAGGTCGACGGCGGAGAAAAACGCGAGAGGATAAAGAAGGTGGGATAGTGATGGGAAAGAAAGGGATCAGCGTTCTCACTCACTTGATTATTTATGATGGCGATCCTAGCATTACTCTCTCCCGTCGCTTCTTCCAATTGCTCCTTCGTTATTCCGCCTCGTTGGACATACCAGTCCCTTGCTCGATTTGGTTCATGATATAGATCGGGGTAGATTGCATTGCATTGTTGAGTTGAGAGATGAAGATCGTTTTGGAATGAGGTAGCTATGAAGGAGCTGGAATGGAGGGTGGTGGCCGTTGTGGAGAAGATAGGGAGCGAAAGGAAGAAAGGAAAGAGGAGGGTGGTGACGAAGAAGATGGAGCTAACGGAGATGAGGATTCGATATATGGTGGATACGGATATGGGGATGGACCCGAAGTCATGACCTCTGTACATCTAGGATGTGAATGTGATATGAGGCAGACTGACGTTGAATCGCCATTCCAATACCATGGATACGTGTTACATGACGATGACAGACATTTAGTCGATATCAGCCACGTGAGCGGGCGAGAGAACGCAGCGCAGGTTAGTAGCGTTTGAGTAAAAGACCCCGTCTTCTCTGTCTCGACATCCTCAACATCCTCACCATGGTCGTCTCACCATCCAAGATCCCACCACCGCCGCAACCACAACCCATTGATCAACCTCCTTCCCCTGCATCTTCGTCCCACTCCCACGATGACGACGACGATGCTCAAACCAAACCCAAGAAGCGGAAGTTGACCGTCTTAAGTGGGGTGGTAGGAGGTGTGACGGGTGGGGGAGCGGCGACTAATCCAGGAGTCGCAGCTGCTGGTGGCTTGTTACCCACGGAGTATAGGTATACTCAGGAGATTGGTCAGATGGTGGGTTACTCATGGCGTTGAGCAATACTCTAGTTGGAGATGTCAGGCTCATAGCATCACGTTCTCGACATTCAGCTGTACGTGTTCGGAGAAGTGGTTAATCCGTTGGAGGAAACTTCAAAACTGGTGGAAGATATCGTTCGAGGTCAACTCGTTGATATTGTTCGTCGCCATGCTCTATTCCTTTGACACGGATATGATCATCCACTAATACCCCTTTCTATACCATCCCCAGTTAATCCGCGCCCGTTCTCTCACCCTTCTTCGTTCCTCCCGCTATTTAACAACCGACGACCTACTCTTCTTGATCCGCACCGATCGATCAAAGGTCGCACGTCTAAAGAACTATCTGAGCTGGAAGGACGTGAGGAAACGGGTGAAGCAGGATCAGGAGTCGAAAGGAGAGGAAGGGGAAGTTGAGGATTTAGGAAAAGAGGATGAGGCTGGTATGTGGTTGTGGTTGACTGGGTATTTCCTGATTATCGCTTACCTTTTATCGTGCATTGCACTCTTCTCGTTCCTCTTCCTTTCTGACCCCTTGCACAGCCTCTAAACCTATCAAACAGGTCATCAAACTCCCTTGGGAGCTCTTCACACCCTTCACCGAGTTCCTACGCACATTACCCACCGCGCTGGGTAATACAACGGCTGGCGCGGGGCTTGAGTCGGATGATGAGGATGAGGAGGAGTTGGAGGCATATGAAGAAAGTATTCAAAGGTTGAGGGTGAGTGTGTCAAAATAACAGAATGACCGCGTGGCCGGGGTTGGTTGGTGATAGGAAATGCTGACGAGGAGTTGCTGGGTGGGTTGGTTGGGAATAGGAATCAGATGCATTGACGAGGAATATGACGAAGGAAGAATATATACATTTTTCGGAATGTAGACAAGCTTCTTTCACGTATCGGAAAGGTGAGTTGGCCGATTTTCGTCTCATATCATTCTCCCAATCCCAACACTTGTCTTCTCCTCTCCTCCTCCTCCTCCTCCTCCCCGTCCTTCCATTCCATCCTCATAGCCAAGAAGTTCCGCGATTTCATCAATCACACCTCCTACCTCGACCTCAAACCGAACGACGACGTGACCGACATTCTCGGATTTCTTTCATTCGAGATGGTTCGAACGCTTTGCGTTTCAGCTCTTGAAGTACGTCGTGGGTTGAGTGATGATCCGACGAGAGCGGTAGGGAATGCTGCGAAGATTGATAGAGCGAATCAAGTAGATGGTGGAGGGGTTGTGGGAGAAGTTGGGGAAGGTGAGAGAGGGAAAGGTGAAGATGATGGTTCTTCATCTCCAACGAAAGAGAGAGAGAAGGAGAGAGAAAAATCGCATGGTATCATCCCCACTCCACCACTTCAACCTAGACATATCTTCTCCGCTTATCAAAAGATGCAAAGAGACGAAGGGAGAAAAGGGAGTGGTGGGATGGGATTGAGGAATTTTCGAGGTGGAGTGGTGAGGAGAAAGGTTGCGATTATATGAGGGAGGGGAGGGAGGGGTTGTATTTTTCTCTATTTTTGATGGGCTGCTCCCGTTGGGGGACGTGTTTCCTTTTTTGACCCTTGGGACATTTATCTCAAACCGTTTAAGAAACGAGGGGACGTATTCATATTGAATTTAATGAATTCAAACGAAGAAAATGCATAACAAGACAAAAAGATCCGTGCGACTTGATGAAAAGAAAGGCATAACGGAACCCCGTAAACCAAGAAGGAAATAAGACAAACCATTCATTCTCCCAAAAAAAAATTGATCCCTTTCATTTCTTTCCCTTCTTCTTCTTCTTCCCACTTCCATTCTTCGCACCACCACCACCACTACCAGCGCCACTCCTATCCCCACCAACCCTTCCCTCTCCACCACCTCCACTCGGTGGCATAACACTTTGTTCTCTCGTCCCTTGTTGTCCCACCCTCTTCCCACCACCACCATCGTTATCCATCTCAACATCCTCATCGTGATCCGCAGGTGATGAACCAGGATGAGATCGCGTTGATGATTGTGGGATGACAACGAGCTGAGGAGTTGGATTTGACATTGAAGTTAGGAGATTGAGGGTTAGGGATTCGAATCGATTGAGGATTATGGATGAGTGGGTTTTGTATTTGAGGCACTGTGAGGGAGAGGAGGGAGGATGAGAAAAAGAGGATAGGAGGAAGATCAGTTTCTTCATCTTTTATCTTTCAGCTGCTTCATCTTCCAATCTTTGATCTTCCATCTTCCATCTTCCATCTTCCATCTTCCATCTTCCATCTTCCATCTTCCATCTTCCATCTTCCATCTTCCATCTTCCATCTTCCATCTTCCATCTTCCATCTTCCATCTTCCATCTTCCATCTTCCATATCTTCATCATCCATCATCTACCATCTTAACATCGATAACATCGAAAATCCAACTCCAACTCCAACTCCAACTCCATCCCATCGTACCCCAAATAAAAAACAGATACGTACTTTATAATCGTCTGTAATCTTCAAAACGAGTTTGCCTTCTACAGGTCTGAATTTAACACAATATCGAACCTGTAAATGGTAAAAAAAAAAAAAACAACCCCCCATTTTTAAAACAAAGAACGACCAAAGAAAGAAAAGGAATCAGCGTGAAATCTCCGTTTTAGTTTTTGGGGTTTTGAGTTTCTATTTCTTTTTCCCTATTACTCCTCTCCTCCTCTTTGAAGTCCCAAGTCGAAGGGAATAGAAGGGGAAAACTCACTTTGTTAGGTGATTGTATATAGAGATCTGTAGCTGCCTGATGGATTTGATTTGATTTGGATTTCGAGTGATGATAAGAGTGGAGTGATGGGAAGTGTGTGTGGGTATGAATAATGGGAATGAATTAGTTATGGGAAAGGCCAGACAACTCCCAACTCGACATCCAATCCCATCCCGTTGATGCTTGAGACTAACCTTCTCGTACTCTGACCAATTACGATAGTATACCATGATTGTTTGGTTGGATTAGATGAGATGGGATGGGTGGGTGGGTGTTTGGGTTGTAGGGGCTTGCTATCATGCATAGAGTAGTGGAATAGTAGATGGACAGCGACAGCGGGGCGGGGTGGGCGAGGGAGAGGTGACACGTGAAAGTGAGGAGATGGGGACATCGAGTAGGGCAAGGTCACACGTGAAAGTGGAATGACCACAAGGGGGAATGAATGTCAACAACCTACCCTTCACACCCCAGTACTAGTCGCTCCCTGTCTACATCTCCATCCATCCATCCATCCATCCATCCATCCATCCATCTATCTATCCTACTTACCATGTCAGACCCATCCTTCTTCGGTCTCGGTAGACCATCATCTCTTAACTCGGATTCTCCATTCGCTATTGCAGATCACGCATTACATGATAAATCAACACCGATTGCACCCAAGACTGTGACGCCGAGACCTAGGGTTGTGTTGGGAGGAGGACAAGGACAGCAGGTGGGAGGACAGGGACAAGGGCAGGGACAAGGACAGGGGCAGGGACAGGGACAACGGTATGGTGGTGGTGGTGGTGGTGGTGGTGGTGCAGGAGGAGCAGCTCAGCAGGCGTATCGAAATACACAACCATCACAATCGCAATCACAAGGGTATAATAACCAATATCAAAATCATCAATTTCAAAATCAATCACGAACTTATTCACCTTCTCATCAACAACAACTTGGACAACCTTCTTATTCTTCATATAATGGTGGTGGTGGTGGTGGTGGTGGTAGTAGTGGTTCAAGCGGAGGAGGTGGGAATCGTGGTGGTGGAGGTAGTAGTGGAAATTCGTCCATAGGTAATTATCAACAATCTCAAACACCTCCACCTCCTCCACCACAGCAACAACAACAATACTACCAACCCACTCCATCTCATCATCCTCCTCCTCCTCCTCCGCCACCACCACCACAACAACAACAACTTCGTTCACCTTACCCTCCTCAATCCCAAACCGTTCCTCCCTCATTCTCACCTCAATCCCAACCAACCAATTCTCAACATCATCTCCAAACATCATACAACAATAATAACCCACCACCACCTCGTTCATCATCACAACCTATATCCCACCCAAATCCTCCCAATTCATATCAACATAACTCTCAACAAAACATACATCATGGTCCATCGACAGGTTATTCATCTGTACCTATATCCACAACGCCTATTCATAGAGAAACATTAAGAGATCCACCTTCAGCTTCGTTAGGATCTGGTGGAGGATCTGGAAATTATCGTGATCATCAAAGAAATGAACCGATAAGAAGGAGATCGGACGATGTTAGGAGACAAGAACAAGGGGTGGGAGGGAGAGGTGGACCAACTCCAAATGGAAACGAAGATGAATTATGGAACCTGTAAGTTTTTTCTCTGTTTCCACCTCCTAAAAAATGTCCTCTCTCTTCATAACAAATCTCCTCCAAACTCCAACCCCTCCGAAGAACCCAAGAAAAAGAGATTCCTGACTTTTCCCATCTTCTGTTTTTTTTCTTCTTCTTTTACCTTATCTTTCCCCGGCTTATCTTTTACCTCCACCTTTCTTTTTTTTGTTCCTTTCTTGCTTTTCTTTTCTCTTTGACTTCAGTTTCGCATCGATGAATATCTCTCAAACGGGTCAATTGTCAGCTAAAGAAGTGACTGTTTTGTTAGCTGGAGATGGAAGTCCATCACGAGGTGGTGGGGGAGGTGGTGGTGGGTGGAAGATTGAACCGAGAGAGGATTGTGTGAAGATGGTGAGTTTGGTTTCTGGTTTTGGGCGGAGGAGAGGAGGAGAGGGAGCAGAGGCGAGAAGGAGGAAAGAATGGAAGGTTGCTGATGAGGGGCTTGAGGGATGTTTTTTTTTTCTTTTGCGGTGTGGGATTAGTTGATGAGTGAGTGTTTATTCACTTATATTTTTGGAATATGTGTCCCGAAGCACGAATGTAACCAAACTGATTTTTGGCCTAAAATGCCTATCCGCCTTCCCCCTCTCACTCTCACTCTCACTCTATTACTCTCACCATTCGTCGCTATCGTCCTCTTCTTTTTTTTATTGCCCCCAGACATATTCGATACAGACCGATCTGGATCCATCAATTTCTCAGAATTCGAAGGGTTATATCGATATATCAAAGTGAGTCAAACCAATTTCTTCTCCTCGATTGTATCTCTAGAGCTCTGGTTGATGGATTTCCCTATGAATTCCCGCGCCATTCCTCACATCCCGAATCACCCAACCATCCCTCCCTCCCAACCCCCTCAGGACTGGCACGCCATATTCAATCGTTTCGATCGAGATCAATCAGGTACCATAGATCGAAGAGAGCTCGAACAAGCTTTGAAATCATTTGGGTTTCCATTACCTGGGGATTTGGTCAAAAAGCTAGAAAAGAGGTTTGGTGAGTTGTATTTGGGGGAATAGGGGAGTCGCTCGTGACGATCCCCCACGTTACCATCCACTCGAAGCGTACTGATGTCACTCTATGGATTTTCCTTCCCAGCTCCACCCAAAATCGACTCGACAACTCCTAGTGGCATTACATTCGATAGATTTCTTATGGCTTGTGTCACTGTGAAACATTTTTCCGAGGCGTTCAGGAAGTGAGTGGGCGGGAACCTTCCAGAGTCGAGATGGAGGGGTGTAGAGTTTGTTTATTAGTTCTCCCGGTTTTTGCAGACGTGATGTAAGAGGAGAAGGTCGATTGACATTGGATTACAATTCCTTTGTGAGTTTGCTCTTGGTTTTCTTGCTCTCGCTTGTCGGTTCTCTGCCTTTGGTACTGATTTTAATGAGGAGGGGATAGATGGAGCTGGTGATTGAAGCTCCGAGTTGATCTTCATGCTGAGCATTCCGAAGATACCTGTAGATTGGCTGTTGGCTGTATCACGTTAGGGAATGGATATGACGTAAACCCGGTGTTGTTTACATTTCGCCAGAGATCCCGATCTCAAGTTGAAGTTGTATCGATATACATCCAAACTCTTCGACACGACGTGGCTTGTTTTCGTAGGTAAGGGGAGAGGTTCAACACCATTTTCGTCCCTTGCTCCTCGGCGCCGTTGAAATGCCACCCGATCGCTGGCATCGGCCATTCCATCATCCTCACCGCCCACCACCCCGACCAAACCCTGCAGTCCAATCCTCCGAAGAAACGACCGTCTCCTCTCCCTCTCACCTCCTGCAGACCGATCCGATCCGGATATACCCTCTGTTTTCCCGTCTTCGCATCTATGTCATACCTACCAAGCTGGATGGAGAATTGCCAGCTATTTACGCTCAGATCGAAGCGCTGGGAGGGGTGGTCGCTCCGTTGGAGAAATGTACTTTCGCCGTTACGACTTTGAAGGGACGTCCTAGATTGGAGAAGGTTATTGGAGGGAAATGGTTGGGTCTGAAGCAGGTCGTCAGAGTTGACTATGTTAAAGATTGCTACGATGCTTGTTTGAGATACGCATCGACGGATACTTCGAGTTGGGCGACAATGGAATTTCCTCTTCCTCCTCCCATATTACCACCTCGTTCCACCTACTTAGTCGGCAGCTCTGGCCCCTCTGTCCTCGATAACAAACCCATCGACGAACCTCTCCCTTCCCATCCACCGGATCTTGAACCGCTAGCTGAAGACTGCGCGCTGGAAGATGTCCCTCGTTCGGCAATCAAACGATGTTCCCCCCTTATTTGCCCCAATCAAGATATAGTGAGTGTTCTTTACCGTTTCTGGGTAGCATCTTTGATCCATTACTGAGAGGATTCGCTCCCAGATTAACGCAATAAAACCAATCTACCAATTGAGGGAATACGAGGACCCAGATCAGAAGAATGCGAATGTACTGAGTTATCGAAGGAGTATGAGTGTGAGTGCAGATTCTGTCTTAGTTGAAGACTTGAGCCGCTAAACAAAACTTGGTGGGACATCAGATCCTGAAAGGTCAGTTGGGCTTGACGTCTCAGTCTAGCAGTCTAGGATCCGCTCATGTGCGTACTGAACAGCCGTGCCAAGGAAGCTCAAGTCTGGCGATGAAGCTAGGAAGCTCCAACACTTGGGTCCAAAAGTAGCAGATCGAGTGAATGGATCTCGCCTTCCTATCTTCTGGTCCTCCGCTGATATTCATTGCTTCCCCGCCTAGATCGACGAATACCTTCGTACCGGCTCCATCGCCGAATCCCAAGACATCATTTCATCCGAGAAGTTCCAAACTCTCAATCTCTTCGCGTCGATATTCACGATCGGCACATCCAAAGCCATGGAGTTATACAATCTCCACATGTGTCGTTCCTTGGAAGATGTAGCTGAGCTCTATCGACTCCGAGAGGACGCGGAATGGTCTGAAGGAGCTGTCGGTGAAGGAATACCGATTGGTACATCTTGGCAACGTGCGAGAGAGGGCGGAAAGGAGAAGAGGAGGAGCAGGAATGCGGACAGGAGGATGAAAGAAGGGAGGATGAGTCAGGCAGAGGTGGTGAGAGAGTGGATTGGGTTCAAAGATGACATTGATAAACCGTGAGTGCATCGCCACGCGCGGGATAATCAAGAGAACGCCAACACGACAGAGACAGAATTCCCCGGGATGAAGTGGAAGAGATAGGACGCTGCGTGAAAGAACATCTTGATGTGCTGATGCCTGGGTGTCGGTACACGTTGACAGGAGGGTGAGTAGCTCCCTTTTTATCCTCCTCAACCGTTCGCTGATCCACTTTGAAAAGGTATCGAAGGGGCAAGACAGAATCGAATGACGTGGACGTTGTATTTTGTCCGCCAGACGACGGAGGGGATGTAGGATTGTTGCATGATTTATACATGCGCATGGGCGATCTAGGTGAGATTATAGAGGTGCATGGATCGTTTGACACCAAGCTGAAAGACTGGAGCTCCAGGCATTATCACGCATGTCCTTCGTGAGTGACCTCGCAACCCACCGCTACCGCATGTGCACTGACGGCCCAGTTCCAGAAATCACCTCTTCGTCCCACCAAGTTCCAGTGCACAACAACTTTGACGGCCTCGACAAGGCTTTCGTCGTTCTTCGCCTCCCGCCGAAACCTGGAAGCACAACAAAGCGTCTACATCGACGAGTGGACCTGATTAGCTCTCCTAAACGGACATATGCACTTGCGGTATTGGGATGGAGCGGGAGTATGATGTTTGAGAGGGATTTGAGGTGGGTAGGCAGACAGAAAAACCTATGCTCGACTGACTAGGCGGGACATGTGTTTTGCTAGGCAATACGCCGAGAAGGAATTGTACGAAACTGCCGGCAGATACCACTTCGTAACACTGATTGACGGTTGCGCCTGCAGGGGCTTAAAATTCGATTCCGGATCGCTCCATTATCGAAACACCGGAGAGGAACTGTATCCGCAGAGCGAAAGGGAGATCTTTGACATTCTTGGCTTACGTTACGTACCTCCACGATATCGAAATGCCGATGGCTGAGATTCGCATGGAACTTTCACAGGACTCACAGGAAAGGCTCACAAGAAATGCAAAGCGCAATTGTTTGGTATCCATGTACATTATCATCAAAAGAATGCTCCCATGTCAAACTCTACGTTACCCTGCGAGGCGTCACTCTGCATACCCATTCCTGTGCCTGTCACCTTCTTCGGAGCGGGTGTAGCTGGTGGTGCCGTCTCATTGCTTATCTCACCATCGTCCATCTTCATACGCTGCCCATTAGGACTCGTCGTCAGTGAGACGGATAGCCGCTTGAGCGGCTCGATGCGAGGACGGATGAATGTCCACTCTCTCAGAAGTGCGAGCGCCAGCTTGTGACACCCCATTCGCCGGAAGATCTGCGCGTTGTGGAGCACGAACTGGAATTCCGTGTGGCCAGAGACGGTAACTAGGGGAATATTACCCCGCGTACGGAGATGATGTACCAGCAACGCCAAACTCGGGTCATCATTCTCCGGCTCGCCCACCGTATCGACCGGGTAGCCGCAAAGGGCATTAAGCTCTCCGAAAGGTACCTGCAACGGGAAGAGTGTTTAGTTTAGGTAGCCGAGGGTCGTACAAAATGTTCTCCTCACTAGCAACGCCTCGCCTGCAAGATCCTGCTTGCCTTGCATCCATAGCGACCAATGCGCAAGCCAGCGATGTCCTCCAGACAACGCCAGTGGCAGCACGTGCCGCGTGATCAGGTCTTTCAGCAAGGTGGACGAGTCATCCTGGATCATCGCAATGGCCGTGGCAAGTTGCAGGTCCTGCAATTGGCGTACACATACATTGATAGCATCCTTGGGACTGTCGCCGAGCAGGAAAAAAGCTGCGGCATACGCTGTCAGGGGAAAGCCGAGTCAGCAATTTCCCGGCCACGCCCAGGAGACCCCGAAACGCACCATATCGCTGCTTCGACAACAGCGCATACGCGTTCTTGAGCGCCGCCGTCTTCCACCGAGGCTGCGTAAAGTCATTTGCAAGAAAGCGAAGCATGGCCTGCTGCTCAGGGTGCCCTCCCGACTGTCTCCAGAGGCCGTGGACGACTGACTTCCTACCCAGAGCAAAGTAGAACAGCGAACAACTGGTTGGATCGCGATCGCTGCCAAGAAATTCATTCCGCGCGATGGTGTCGGTGAGGGCTATCTACAAGCGAGACTCGCGATAAGCCTTCCGGTCGCAGATAGAGAGTCGAGAACGCTCACGATACTCTCGCGGCTGCGCAGCCACATAAACACACCGTAGTGCCGTGCGTCTCTCCAAAGCATACGTGACTGCGGGCAGACCTCGGTTGTCGCTTGCAGGAGGACTTCCTGCGAGTCGCTGTGTGTTGCCCATACGATATTACGAAAAGCGAGTCTATCCCGATGATCGTGCCGACCGTGGTACAACATCTGCTCGGCTATGGCTCCGTCACTCTGCTTTGTCAGCTCGCGTTGCCACGCCGCAAACAGTCGAAGCGAGGTGAAGTATCGGAGGCCATTGATGTCCAGTGATCTGCGGAGCTCTTCCACCTGATGACGGATAAGGGACGTGCGTCAGTCATAGGCCTTGACGGAAACTTGCCGATGCAAGCTCTTACCTTGGAGAAAATACCTGCCAGCAGAAGCATGCGCTCACCCTCCTCCTTCGTCAAGCTCAGCTTGGATACCGCCGAAGCCAACCGAGCCATTTCGGCGTCCGTCAAGGCGCCCTCTCTGTGGACCACACCACCCCACCTCAGTAAATCGTCTACCCCATCCAAAGAAGATAAACCTACACTTCATCAAGCAAGCGAGTCTCAAAGAGACTACCGTACCTCGACTCATATCTGTCAGATTTAGATGGTTTCTGTGACGAGAGAGGTGAGGACAGCGCTGGCTAAGAGGGAAAGCAGCTCACATTCTGCGTCGCCACTCTTTGTGTATCGGTCGCCCAATAGTCGGCCGCAGTTAAAGGAGAGAAGCGTACAGGTTTGTCCTCTACAGCATCGTCAATGGCTTTCAGCAGGCGCTGAAAGATCTCCCGGACGACATCTTCCTTATCTGCCAGCAGTATATTTGTGAGTCGGTTGGCAAATGACGAGAAATTATTCGAAGGACTTACTCCATAGCAAACACTGCGCAAGGTTCTGGGGATGATAATCAAGCAATGGCCCGTTGCGACGCACCACTTCCTGGAAAAGATCAGTCTTCGAGCCACCCTCCTCAGGTGCATTCCCGGGCCGAAAGATAAACAAGCCGTTATATGCACCGACGGCGAAAGATCCATCCGCCAACCAGATGGAGTCGCTAATCGGATGTGGCGTGAGGCTGCCGTGCATACGATATCAAATGCCGTGACTACGCTCCATCCCGCTCACCCCGACTAGACTCACTGGGACACCGATATGACGTATAGAGTTTCCCATGCGGACTCCATGGTAACGTAGTCCATGCGCTTCTCGCAGCATAGCTCGATGCGATCTGAGAACCCGATAGCGAGGATCGACTGTAGATCTGGCGTCGTGGTCCAGTCGAGGTCGGTGATGGGGTCGCTGCAGCACATGAGGGGTTAGCGGTGGTTTCCGTGCAAGCGCAAATGATATTCATCTATTACCTGTAGGTTTTAGAATGCTCAAGACCGGTCGAAAACTCGGTGAACTGTGAGTCCCAGATGCTGAGCTCCTGGGTGGACAGGACTTGATTGACTGTAATGTGGAGGGATACATCAGGATTCCAGCTCCTTGCTCTGACAACACACACTCACCGAGAGCGGTCTTCTTCCTCGCACTACACCGTGCAAGAACCACACTGGATTTCCCAGAGTGAACCAGTCCAGTGCGGGCCCAACTCTCTCCAAGGTGAGGCGCACCACCACTCGACTCGTCGTTCTGCGTCTTCGGCATCCAGAACTCGAGGTCCCCACTCTGGGAGATGGTGAGAACCATGTCCTGCAATGCGGCGTGATCCTCCCACTCTACTGTGGACGTATGCCATCCCATGGGATCTACCGGAAGCACGAGGGCTGGGAGTGCAGAGGAGGCCCCTCCTAGGGCGTATCTCGACATGAGTCGCGCCGTTGGGATGTATCCCTCAGGCCCAATGACCGACGTCCCTGCTCCTTCGACGAGCCACACGTAAACCACTGCATCCATACAGGCAGCGATGATGTAGGTCTGTTGCGTGCGAGTGTCACGAGCTGTCACGCCATCGTCGACATCCGATGTTGCGATGATGACCTGGATGTTGTCGCCTGCATGGAAGGATGGGAGATCGATACCGGAAGTAACGGTTCCATCCGAGTTAACGTGATGAAGGGTTATTCTGTCATCCGTCGCTCGTACTAGACCTCTTCCGCCGGCGAAAATAGCTGAAGCAGCTACATTGCCCTCTTTTTCACTACCCATACTCCACTGTCCTCTCCCTGTTAGTCTACCCATGGCTTTCGTCCCCTCCGCCCGAGTACCTATTGTCCATACGGTATTCTGGCCATTCGTTCCGACGGCGAGGAGACCCCTGCCGTTCGGTGTACGTGCGAGATATGATATCGGTTGATCGAGATTGAGAGAGGTTGCGGAAGTCACGCCGGATGATAATGTTTGATGTACAGACAATTCGAAAGCGGAGCCGAGCTTGGTATTTGAGTTTGATCGTAACCCCAAATCAAGGATTGACAGTGAAGTTCTCGAATTCACGAGAACCTTGAGTTGTCCGTCTTTTCCAGCTGGTAGGACGTTCCATCGTACGTCTGGTGTTACACGTTTCAATTGACCGTATCTCGCAGCTTTCCTGATTCGTAAAAGCGTTGGAGGTTTCCTTTCCATTTCCTGTATTTCCGGTTATCAGTATCTCCAGCTACCACCCACTCCGACCCAAACCAACAACTTACCGGCAATGTCGCTTTCCAAAGACTTCCATCCTCCTCACACCAACAAATCACCTCCTCTAATTCGTCCTCAACTCCGGCTTTCCATTTCCCGCCGTTCAAAACGGGTTTAGACGAGATCTTCGTGTCAGATGACATTGATCGAATGATGGGATAATCAACGATGAAGCAAGGTAAGCTCGTACTGGACGAACTCTCGGTTGTCGAAACCGTTTTCCTTCCAGCGATACCTCCTATCCCATATTGTCTCATTCCCAAAGACCAAACCATCTGAAACCACATCGGATCATCAATCACCGGACTCCAAAGTCTAACAACATCGTCCGTTGTTATCGTGTATAGGAAAGGATCGGCTCTGATAGAAAAGGGAGAAGATAAAGAAAAAAAAAAAACCCAACACCCATAACAAACATCAGCTTCGAACGAGCCTACCGAGAAATGAGAAAATAGGAGTTCCAACAAAAACAATAACACTCACGATGGATCCTTCGGTCTCCGCCAAATCACTCTATCAACAATTCGCGTATGATGTAATCGTTGAACCTGTCCGAAAGGAACACCACGTTTATCCAAACTCATGATATGAACGAATTTACTTTCCTTATACCCACGAACCCAACATCCAATCAATCACGTCAACAAAAAGGGAAATGTCCACCTTATGGAAACCCCGTCTGAAGAAACACTCACTTCTTCTAAATAAGATAAATGACTCATTCCTTTACTCAAACCTAACCACTTGATTCCCTTATCTTTTAAAGACTTGTGCTTCCATGTCCACACCCTATCCCAAACATTGACATCGGCTTGCATATCCGTTCTCCATATCTCAAACCCTTGGGTCATTGTGATGGCCACGAGGTCTGGTTTGGAGCGAGCGAGTGAGCGATCGATTATGGGAGCGCGTGGAGGGGTAGATGGATGATGATAATGATGATGTAGAAAAGAGGAAAGAGATTATTATCCATGATTTGCAGGTTCCAAACTGCCACCCTAACCCTCACTAACGTACCTTGTTCATAAGCAAGACAATCAATCTCTCCACCAGTCGAAAGAACAGTAAGGACCTTCCAATGCAATTCCTCTTCATTCTCCTTTCCTTCAACATTCCCAGGTTTACATTTCCAAACGACCAACAAGTTCTCTTTCCATGCCAATATCTATGTGACGCAAGAGAAAAAGAGGAAGAAAAAGAGGGTTTGGTAAGCGGTCAGTATTGCACCTTGCATCTCAGCCGATGGATTATACTCGATCTGTAGACTTACTAATCCATTATCACTCCCTATGACTCCTGTTATTCTTTTCTCGGACGAAGAAATATATGAAGATCGAGTGGGAACACCATCTCCGAATTGTAAGGTTGATATTAGGTTAAGATCGATGTCGAGGATCAGTATATCGTCTGAAGTGGTATAGATCTGTAGAAAGTAAAAGTGTTGATTATCAATAAGTGAGGTGGGGAAAAAAGGAAAATCACCATTGGCCATTTGAGGAAGACGTACGATGTAATTCACACCTCGATAGAAAAAGTACGAGACTGTCTGTTGATGAATCGATTGATTGATCTTCCCGAGGACAGTTTGAGAGAGTTGAAACATGTCCTGTGTGTTTCGTTTGTTCTTGGATGTTGACCTTCGTTCGGTGAGGTCTAGCTGGAGGAAGGGATAGGAGGAAGGAGGAGAGGGAATGGCGGGGAAGACGACGACGACGACGACTATAACTACGACGATCCCGATCCCAAGAACGGTGATGGTTCCGGAACTGGGGAATGTAACCTTGACCCGACCTCGTGGTTTGGAAACGGGATAACGACACGTCATCATCCGTCACCACGTCCAGATGTGCTTATCAACATGATCACTAGGCGTGTATATATATGACGTGGTCCTATCCCTCCCACCGCCCCCCCTCGCTATCGCCGCCCTTCCTCTCCCCCCTCCCTTCCGCGGTGCGATCCGTCTCCCGCTACAGCCCACCGCCCCCGGGCTAGCCGTCGCTTGTTGACCCGCAAGCGACGACACGGTTCTACTCCACTCCACGCCCATCCGCGTCCGTCCGTCCATCTTCCACTGGTTGAAAGGTTTATCCATCCCATCGCACCGCCGTCACAGAAAAGATACTGGAGAGTCTGGTAGTACCCGAACGAAACGTATTCCTTTATAACTCAGAGACGAACAGTTCCCTCCTCTATCCCTCTTCCCACCCTTCTTCTTACAAGAGTATGCTCATTCGTCCCTTCGCCAAATTCTCAAAAACATTCCAAAGATCAATCATATCTTCCCAGCGAACAATGTCGTCGTCGTCTACCTCTCCCTCCAAGATCACTCCGGAATTTGGCATCAAACATGTCACTCCTGGAATCGGAAGGTTGAGTAATGATCTAGTCATCGAGAGGGGTCAAGGTACCTGGGTTTGGACCACAGATGGCAAGAAATGGTTGGACTTCACTTCCGGTATCGTGAGTCTTTTCTACCATCCATCCTAATCCCATCTTAATCTATCACCCGTGGTCTATACTTTCTTGGTGGAAATTTTCCTGACCACCCCCATATTTTCCCTCCTTCTTCAGGGAGTCACCTGTATTGGTCATGCTCATCCAGCCATCACAGCAGCTGTCACCGCTCAACTCAACAAGATCTGTCATTCCCAAGTCAACATCGCTCACTCCCTCTCTTATCTCACTTTAATCGATCGACTCCTCCCTCACATGCCAAGCAAAGAACTCGATACCTTCTTCTTCGCCAACTCGGGAGCAGAGGCGTGTGAGAATGCAGTCAAGGTTTCAAAGGCTTATAACGGAAGGAGAGGTGTGGTTGTCATGCAAGGTGGTTATCATGGAAGGACCTATGCTACTGCTGCGATGACCAGTGAGTACAGTAATTTTCCTTAAATGTCAAGTCTAGTAGTGGAGTCGCTAAAGCAATCAACCTCGTTTCTCCTTTTCCTCACACACACAGCCTCCAAGACCGTCTACTCTGCAGGTTTCGGTACATCTCTCGCCGGCATCTACCCAACTCCCTTCCCATACCACTCCCAACTCCATCTTCCAATCGAGACGTCTGTTGCCGACCTCTCTGCTCTTTCTCTCTCCTACTTGAGCTTGTTGTTCAAACAGCAGATCCCGGCTAACGAGGTGTCGTGTATCATCCTCGAGCCGGTCTTGGGTGAGGGTGGTTACGTACCTGCGCCAAAGGAATTCTTGGAGGGTTTGAGGGCGGTTTGTGATAGGGAAGGTATCGTATTGAGTGAGTCACAAAAAAAAAATAGGAGATTGGAATGAGGAGTGAGAAACTGATGTTCAGATGATTGTGTTTGATCAATCAGTCTTCGATGAAGTTCAATGTGGTTTCGGTCGAACCGGCAAGATGTTCTACTCTGAATACTCGGGTGTGGTACCAGACATTCAAATCATGGCCAAGGGTATCGCAGGTGGTTTACCACTCTCAGCTATCGTTGCCAAGAACGAGTTGATGAAGGGTCAGAAGCCTGGATCAATGGGTGGTACTTATGCTGGTAACCCTTTGGCTTGTGCCGCTGGTATCGCTGTTCTCGATGTCTTTGAAAAGGAGAACATCTTGGAGAATGTCAATGCTCGGTGAGTGGTAATAGAGGTGTTTTTTTGTTGGGATGGATAGGTCACTGATTCGCCGTCTGTTTTATTTTGTTTCTTAGATCCGAGCAGATCTTCTCCCTCCTCAACGCCATCAAGGATTCAAGCCCCGCTGGTCATTTGATCGAGGACATCCGAGGAAAGGGATTGATGGTCGGGTAAGTCTCATTCATCACCGATGGGCTGACAAAGATTACCAAAGTTCATTGAACGATATTAACGATATTAATCACGCATCTTTCTTCCAGAGTTGAATTCAAACCTCACACTGAACCAATCTCAGCGGCATCCATCGTCTCCGGTTCTCTCGCCGGTTCCAACAAACCAGCCAATGGTGCTTCCTCCGTCCCTGCCCGCGTCAAGGACGTCGGATCTCGAGTCGCTAAGAAGTGCCTCGAGAAGGGTATGTTGATCCTCACCACCTCCGTATTCGATGTGATCAGGTTCATTCCACCTCTCAACGTTTCCAAGGAGGAAGTTGATCAGGCATGTGCTATCTTCAAGGAGTCTTTGGAGGAGGTTGCCAGGGAGGGTTAGCGGGTTTTCTTTTGGCGAATGACAGCAGTGTATTTTATTGATGTCGTTAGGTTTCGGTTTCGGTAGTGGTGTACAAAATGAAATCAGATCGTCAATACGGCTTCACGAGTGGCGGTGACATCCCAGCCGGCCCCTCGGATTCAGCGGGTTCCGAAATCAGGCTAACTCATGAGGTAGTCATCTTCGGGTGGGCAAAATCCACGGTCGACGCACTGACCCGAAGGAGTCATCCGTAGGGTAAATGGTCATATTTCCTATCCGATTGGTAGCCTACACCACCAAGTGCGCACGACAAGAAAAACAGATGATCAGACACAACCGAGGTCCATTTCTACTAGTTCCCTGTTTGCCTGTACTTTGGTCCGATTTGGAGCAGTTTCCACCATGTTGTAGCTTCTCCCTTATGCAGCCTTGCTCCTGTTCAGTCCCGCTGTCGCGCTTTTCTCCTCCAAAGATGTCGAGTTTCCCACCGCCTTGCTCTTCTCCACCCTCTTGACGACTGGTACACCCATCCAATGCATCTTGATCGCTTTGATACCGTAGAACACTCCTAAAACAAGGACGACGACGCTCCTTCCTCCAAGGACGGTCATGATTGGCGTTTCACTTCCGTCGTTGATATAAGCCAACACCTTGCCATAGCTCGAGTGTGACTTGGTCAAGAGACCGAAAATGGCGGCAGACGAAGCACCTGCCCAAAAGTCCATTGAGCCAAAGAAATCCGCGTTGAGTATGGGCGGTGTTTGGATCGACCAATTTGGGGAAAAGACGTTAAGTGTCGAAGCTACAAGACCGCCTCCTGATGAAGCCAGACCACCTAGGATGATTTGGAAGAGGAGGGAATTGGCGATAGCTGGATTGGAGTGGGAAGAAGCGGCGAGTACTGCGCCTGTGATGGGGAATGAACGGGTAAGACCATCGATGAAAGGGAGCAAGGTGTCCAGCGTTGCTGGGGATGGAGCAGGGAGGTTGGAGAGGACGAGATAAACGGAGATGTAGTTGAGAAATGGGTGAATGGAGAGTAGTTGAGGTGGTGGTGCACCAAGGAGGAAGGAAACTAGGAATGAACCTCCCCAACACTGTGGAGTCAACACGAGTAATAATAGTAAGTATGTGGATGTGTGATGGGAACGATGAACCAATCATCAACGTACCATGATCAAATACCCCATCCAATCGACCGCTCTCGATTTCTTTCCCTTGAACCCTAACGCCTGCGTCCTCCCACGATACGCGAGTGTGATCCTAGCAGCATGGATGGTGGTTGCTAGAGCATATGGATAGAATGACGGCGAGATGGGTTGCGTTGCAAGGGTGACGAGGGAAGCGAGTGGACGGAGGAGTGGTGCTGCCATGGTGATGATGATGATGATGTGATCGTTCTTGGTACTGTTGTCGTTATGTTCAATCTAAAGTGTTCCAAGTATTATCCGAGTCCAGCTAAAAGTGATTCCGTCGGAGTGACTCGCCCGGCTTTCGTCAGAAACGAGAAAAAGTTGAATGCATCAGGCAATCCCCTCTCGACATCATATTACAACAGTGATCATGGCACCACCAACACCAAAAACGACGGTTACAGTCCAGCAGGTGGGTTTGACGCTTGAAAGGAATCTAGCAATCAATTTGCAACTCGTTCTGATTAGCTGCGTCGATTCTTCGTGATAGGCAATGGAGCTTCTTGATGACAGGAGGGTCAAAGTAGCTCGACCGCTCATCCCGTGAGTCCTTCGGCCAGCCCCTCTCGCATTCTGTTCCGAAGACTCACAGACCAATGTTATCACAGACCTCAAATTCTCCTTGAAGAGTAGATACCCTCCGCTCTCGCGCTTCCATTGCATGCCCGAACTCACCCTCCTACTCCACTCGACAGGCTTCCTCTCTCACTTCGTGGTGCTCAAACAGTAATTGACGGTCGCCAAGCTGTTGAATCCATCATCCGAGGAGATGATGATCGTTTGCTTGTCGTCGTTGGGTAAGTCTAGCTCCTCTCCGTCGGCCTTCTGTTGAACCTGACATACGCCATCAACCAGGCCATGCTCCATTCATGACCCCGAAGCAGCTATCGTCTATGCTAAGCAATTGGTGGAATACGCAAAAGCCGCAGATGAGGACCTTGAAATTCTCATGCGTGTGTACTTTGAGAAGTACGTCTTTCGCCCCAAACCCTCAACCCGATCCATCCTGCTGACTTGGAAACAATCGACAGACCAAGAACCACAGTCGGTTGGAAGGGACTCATCAATGACCCAGACATGAACGGTACTTTCCAGATCAACCGCGGTTTGAGAATTGCTAGACAGTTGTTGTTGGACTTGGCGGAGATGGGAATGCCCACTGCTTGTGAATTCTTGGATACGATCTCTCCTCAGGTGAGCGAGTGTCTTTTCCTTATTGCAAGACACCGAGGAGAGTTCATCGCTGAAGTTTTTTGTCATTGGAATGGCAGTTCACTGCAGAATTGACTTCTTGGGGTGCTATCGGAGCTCGTACGACTGAATCTCAAGTCCATCGAGAACTCGCATCAGCCTTGTCGATGTCTATCGGTTTCAAGAATGGAACTGTAAGTAGGAGATTGCCTCGTTTGGTCCGAGTTGGTGGACTGAAACAGGCCGGATACAGGACGGATCAATCGGCATCGCTATTGATGCTATACATGCCGCTGCTAGTGGACATACTTTCTTGTCTGTCACCAAGCAAGGTCAGTTGCGAGACCTGATCAGAAGGGAACATCATCGACTAACGATTATTCAAGACAGGTCTGTCTGCCATCGTCGAGACCGAGGTGAGCTCAACCTTCTGGGTGCTATCACTCTGCAATCACTGAATCTCTGGAAATTTGGACTTGACAGGGCAACCCTTCCACCCACGTCATCCTTCGTGGTTCATCCAAGGGTCCAAACTTTGCAGCCGAACACGTCGCCGCATGTGCCCACAAGCTCGAGAAGGCTGGATTGGCTGGTCGTGTGATGGTGAGTCCCCGTTTGAGAGTTCAATTGATCAGGGGGTTTAGATACTGAAGACTGCATTTGTAGATCGATTGTTCGCATGGAAACAGTCAAAAACAGCACATCAAACAGATGGAAGTTGGAAAGGATATTGTACGTTCTTCTCAGTATTGTCCGAGGAGCTTTCGCTGATTGCGATGGGTAACTTGGGGCAGAGCAATCAACTGACAAACGGCGAGACGGCGGACATGATCATGGGTGTGATGATCGAATCCAATTTGAATGAAGGCAAGCAGTCGATTCCACCTGAGGGTCGAGCGAGGTGAGATTTGCAGAGGGACTCTCGCGTTGTGGCTTAGATTCTGATAGAATGACAATCGCAGGCTGAAGTACGGCGTTAGCGTCACCGATGGTGAGCGATTTTCAGCCCTCTTTTCACCGTTAAATTGCTGAACACATCACCGTTATCACAGCCTGCCTCTCATGGGATCAAACCGTCACCACGCTCGATGACCTCCGAGCTGGTGTTCAAGCACGACGAGCTGCTGCCAAGGCCAAGCGACAGGCATAATAGACCTGTTTATGAGGGTTGTAATTATCCATGAAAAACATGCCAGTCATGTCCTCCACGTGCATTTCACGGCTCCGAGAGGGAGTTCGCGTCCGTCCGTTACCCCGCACTTGTTAGGGATCTGAATGATTATAGTGACTTGAACGATCTTTTGATGATAACAAGTATGGAGAAGGGTAGCAGGGCAGAGAGTGTGGTATTCATTGGTTGAACAATCAGCAAATATCGTCACAACTCCTTTCTTGTACCGCAACCACGCGATCCTCCTACCTCGTCCTTCAATCATATCCCCAGCATGCCGGCAAAATCAACATCCAAAGCCAAGGCAGTCACCCACATCCATGCCATCTCTCAGCAGTCTCGTTTTCATTCCGCTACTCTTGAATCAGCGACAGAGGTGGATCTGCATGGTGTCACGATATCTATAGGGGAGAGGGATCTCATTTCGGATAGCCATTTGAAGTTGAAAGCTGGTGTGAGGTATGCTCTTGTTGGAAGGCAAGTAGGGTGGCTGTCTGCAGGGTCGTTGAGCTGAGGCTAACCGCTTCCACTTTCAGAAATGGGACTGGCAAGTCAAGTGAGTCATTGGCAATCGATGTACCAGGCCGACCGTGTCTGACGACGTGCTCTCTCCAAAAGCACTCCTAACCGCCCTCTCTCAACGCCTCATCCCAGGACTTGGCAAGCAAATTCGGATTCTACTCCTCTCTCAGATCGATGATCACTCCGAGTCCGTCAAGGCAGACACTTTGACCGCTATTGAGCAGGAAGAAAACGCCAAGGAGACAGTGTTGGAGCATGTAGTCAAAGGGGACGTCAAGCGATGTACCGCAGTCGCTGATTTTAAGCGTGAGTGATCGTGTGCGGGATTGTCAAATCTTTCTAGACGCATATAGCTAATCTGGTCTCATGTCGAAAACCTTTTAGTTATCAACGAAGCAATTGAAACAGCAACCCCACTCAAGATCCAACAAGCTACGAATCAACTTCGATTAGCTCAAGCTCAGGAGATACTAGACGAAGCGAATGACCTCGCTGCCAGAAGAAGTGGCGCGAGGGGGAAGGAAGCGAGAGCAGAGCAATTGAAGGCGGAGGAGGGCTATCGGATAGCTGAAGAGAGGTGAGTTATGACAAGGATGGACTCTGGGAGGTCGACTGATAGCTTGTTCGAAACCACAGAGCCAACGGGGGTGACGATGTTCAGGTAGAAGATAATATCATGGATCAAGCACTCTCTATAATGACGGAAATGCAACTCAACCTCGATTCGGTGAGCAAATAAATCTATTGATGGTCTTCCCTTCCTCTGATCGTAGACGACCTTTGTCACACGTCAACCAGCTCGAGACATCCAAAATGACAGCAGAAGCAGCGATGATTCTTGCGGGTCTAGGATTCTCTCAGACGATGCAAGACAGTCCTTTCACTAGTCTTTCCGGGGGATGGAGGTCCAGGTGTTCGTTGGCTACTAGTTTGTTGGTTCAATCTGACGTGTTGCTGTTAGATGAGCCTTCGAATTTCTTGGTGAGTAGTTCTTGCCTAGAGTGTGGTTGATCTCGAAAGTACTCTGAACTCTTGGGCATAACTATCTGTAATCAGGACCTGGACGCTACACTCTGGCTCGAACGATACCTCGTCTCCCAACCTCGAACATTGGTAGTCACATCCCACGATCAAGATTTCCTCGATCACGTCGTGGAAGAGACTATCCTGATTCGTAAGGGCACATTAAGATACTTTGACGGTACTCCTAGAGCATACGAGGTGAACGAGAAAAAGGAGAGGAAGAAGACGATATCGATGCAGGAAGCCTTGGCGAAGAAGAAGGAGCATGTAAGAGGGTGATTGATAATGATTGCGCAAAAAGCTAATGGGGTTGGGCGCGCCGCCCTTACAATTTTTCGCAGATAGAAAGTTCTATTCAAAAGGGAATGCAAGCGGCTAAGAAGACTGGCGATGATAATCGGTAGGTTTCTAAACCCATCCCATTTGATGTCCTCCCGTATTGATATGCTCTTCGTGATGTTCCACATAGGATGAGGATGGTCAAATCCCGACAGAAGAAGTGAGTCGATACCATATTTCAAATTCATTCGATGCTCTCATTGACAGTCTCTCCTCACATTCCCAGACTGGGCGAACGCTTCGGTCTTGAAAAATCCGCCAAAGGAGGTCGTTTCAAGCTCAATCGTGATCTCGCTGGATATCATCTAACATCCCGAGCCGATATTCAATTGGAAGATCTAGACCCACCCATCAAGATCACTTTACCGAATCCTGAAAAGTTGAGAACGACAGGTGATTTAGTGCATTTTGAGAATGTGGTTTTTCGATGGAAGAAGATGAAGAAGAATATGTTGGAGAATGTGACGTTTACGGTTGGACAAGGAGGGAGGTGTTCATTCGTTGGAGCTGTGAGTGCAAGAGAGAGAAGGGGGGAAGGGGGGGAAGGGGGGTAGTTGAGGCTTTTGATTGAGGAGAAGTCATCCATCCTGATGACGGGTTGTTTCTTTCTTTCTCCATGTTCTCTCAGAATGGAGAAGGTAAATCGACACTAGCTAAATTGATACTCGGCACACTCAAACCCACTTCCGGTTCAATCATCCGACATCCCCTTCTCACGATCGGATATTTCTCCCAACATTCCGTTGAAGAATTATCGATTGCACCTCTGTCCCTTCCTTCACCTTCTACTGGGGCTCAGGTGGCTACCACTGCATTATCGTATTTCCTCTGGAAGTTGGGAGAGAATGGTGTGAATGTTGAGGAAAGAGATGCGAGAGCTTGTTTGGGATCGTTTGGGTTACAAGGTAGAATAGCTAGTGATACGCCGTTGAAAGCGTTATCGGGAGGACAGAAGGTATGTGAAGGTGATGGAGAGGGGTGTGGGTGTCGTGGTTTGATGAAACGTATTAATAAAGGGCCTTCGTTGATTTTGACAGGTTCGATTGGCATTTGCTTTGATCGTGTACAAACCGCCAAGCATGCTGTGAGCGAGGCCTCGCCAACTGTGACTAGGTGGTGGACACAACATGCTGATAAGCTAGAGTATGAGTTTTATAGTTTACTCGATGAAGTGACTACTCATGTGGATGCTCCTACAATCCGTGGGTTAGCATTGGCACTGAGAGAATTCACAGGAGCTATCGTTCTGGTCACTCATGATCGGTGAGTTTTGGTCGTTCTCCAGTTGACCCAAAGAAATTCTCAACCCCATCATTTTCTTTTGAAACATGGCAGATGGTTCAATCGCGTGGTCATCGAAGGGATATCACCAAGAGAAGCATACGACGAAGCTCTAGATGAAGATGACGATTCCAGTTCCGACGAAGATTCCGATAATGAGGGAGGGGTGAGGAAAGGTCAGACGTGGAGGGTTGGGAAGGGTAGGGTTCGATTGACAGAAGGTGGGATGACTGAGTATGTTGGATTGGTAGAGAAGAGGATAGAGAAGAAGATGAAAGCGCTGGGAATGGATTCGATGATGAGGTAGGTAGGTAGATATAGTTGTGCTAGCGGGGTTTTGGCCGACATGGCGTTCCCGAGCTCCCGATGCCAAGCCCAAAGTGTGTTAATTGCTATTTATTTTTAATTTACCGTGTCAATCATGGCGGCCGGCTGTTCCTGGGACAAAGGGACGAGCGGGGACCGGGGCGGTGCGAGAGAACAAGGTCTCATGGCCAAGAAGTTGCAGAGCGCCCAGTCCCCTATCTATTCGTCGGCCTCATCTCCAACTACCTCGCTCACATCTCTCCCTCTCACCAACCATGCTACCTCCCATCATCCCTCTTCAGCTCCAGGATGATACCACGCAACAACTACCCAACCACACTTGCTATCACTTCCCACGTCGAACTCGTCGAAACTCCACCATCCTCATCTTACTCGGCATCTTCCTCTCCATCACTTTCTTCTTTCGAAACGAGTCGCGTATCATTCAACGAGATATCGGGTATCTACTTCGACCAATATGGGATCGACCACCAAAATCATGGAATAAGATTAGTCGTTTCGCTCCATCTGGAGATCTGAAGGATATATCGACTAGACGACGTTGGTGTCAAATGCACGGATGGACTCATCGACCACTTCAAAATGGTTCAACCTCCACAGGCTCTCCTTCAGTTCCAAAAGTCTACGACGCTATTATGATGTCATCCGAACTTGACATGTTGGAAATACGATTGAGAGAACTTGAACCGTATGTCGATGTATTCATCATCGTCGAAGCAACCAGGACATTATCAGGAATACGTAAACCGACTTATTTCGCAGAAAACAAGGATAGATTCAGTTTCATCAACGATAAGATCGTTCATTATATCATCAACGATCTCGTTCCCGACACACCTAAAGGTGATTTCTCCAATGAACAGAAGACTAGAGAATTTATTGGGAAAGTTTTCAAAGAGGATATCAAACCTGCAATAGGATCACTCATTATTCAAAGCGACGTCGATGAAATCATCTCTCGTGATACCATCCAACTCCTCAAGACATGTCAAGGCTATCCCCATTCCTTTCATCTCCACGTACGGAATTACTTCTACTCCTTTGAATTCTCACCTCTCGACGATGGATACTGGAGACCTAAAGTGATAACCACAACCTCAGAAACCCCTCTCTCTTACAATCACGGTAGACAAGGAGATGTATTACTTATGCAGAGTGGATGGCATTGTTCGTGGTGTTTTAGAACATTAGAGGAATTCAGGTTGAAGATGTTGGGATACTCACACAACGACAGGATGACAAATAGGAAAATATTGAAGAGCGTGGTGATACAGAACAAGGTTTGTGAGGGTGAAAATATTTTTGGAATGTGGCCTGTACGTATCTTTTCTAAACAACCTCCCCAATTAGTTATCGTCCGAACTAAGTATTCCCACCACCGTACAGGAAGCTTTCAATTTCCGTGACCTCATAATTCAAAGTGGTGCTATCCCATCATCGGAGTCATACGTCGACGTACCCTTCGCCGTTCGAGAGGATCCGGAGAAGTTCAGGTTCCTGTTGAAGGGTGGATGTGTGAGGGAAGAGGGTGATAGGTGGGGTGAGGGTTATGTTGTGGATGATGTGTAGGAGTCGCCATATGGTGCATGGGACATGGTAAATAAAAGATCTGGAGAAGAGATCGATCGGCAGGACATGGTGAGTTGTAGCCTAGAGACTGTCCTGCACTCCTCGAAAGTTTCTTAACGATAGCTTTATTGTGCGCAGGCGTAGTATACTCGCTGGTGTCTGTGCTCTACTCATATGTAGAATGTCTTTCCCAGAAATACTTAACGTTGTAATGATGAGACCTGAATTATATGTATTCGACGATATCAACCCTCTTCGTCTCGCCCTCGCCACCGCCCTTGCCCCGCTTTGCCCCGCTCTTGAACGTGTCAAAGTCGCGTGGCCCTTCTTCACAGATCGCAGTTGCCCGACCCGAAGCCTACTTTCATCTCAATCTGCACGAGAAAAGTCCTCATCATCATCACCCAACTCCCAACCATCATCCCACAAATCCCATCACCCTCCCCAAACATGGCAGCCAACTTCGTTCGCTCCGGCCGTAACATCATCTGTATCGGTCGAAATTACGTCGATCACGTCAAAGAGCTCAACAACAAGATTCCAATCGAACCTTTCTACTTCCTCAAGCCTACGAGTTCGTATCTACCGGCTGGAAATGGTCCCATCGAGATCCCGAAGGGCGTGAACGTTCATCATGAGGGTAAGTGAAAATTTCGACCGTCGAACATCTCCTTGCAAGCTCATTGTTTTATGTCGCTGACTGTTTGCAGTCGAGCTCGGTGTGGTTATTGGAAAGCCAGGAAGAAACATCACTGAAGAGCAGGCAGACTCTCACATTGCCGGTTACGGTGAGTAGCGAAGTGAGTTTCCGAGCCCCTTGTCCTTACTGATATGAACACAACTCGCATTAGTGCTCGCCATCGATATGACCGGCAGAAACATGCAGGAAGCGGTCAAAGCCAAGGGTTTGCCTTGGTCCGCCGCGAAGGGTTTCGATACTTGGGCTCCTGTTGGGTGAGTGTTTCATACACACGAAGTGATCAAATCTCTCTAGGCATGAATATCTCATGACATTCATTTCCACCACCACCAGCTCCTTCATTCCTAAATCCAAGATCGCAGATAACACTCAGGTCGGTCTATGGTTGAAGGTAAGTGCTTAAATTCGGCAACCCCAGCAGACTTGTGACGGCTCTGATATTTCTTGATACACCTCCAGGTCAACGACGAGGTCAAGCAAAGAGGAGTCACCTCAGATATGATCTTCCCCATCAACAAATTGATACGGCACGTCTCGAGCATCATGACACTCTCAGTACGTCTTTCGTGTCTGGATATGGAGAGGTGCAACTGATACATTGCGTCTTGGGAATTTCAATAGGAGGGAGACCTCATTCTTACAGGCACCCCGTCTGGCGTTGGACCAGTGAAAGCATCAGACAAGATCTCTGTCGGATTGACTTACCCAGGATTGGATGGAAAGGAGATGGAAAAGCTTGATTTCGATTGCGTTGATCGTGAGGGGGGTTACGAGTTCAAGGGGAAGTAGGGAAGAGTGTTATGTATATGGACTAGCATGGATTGGAGGTCAGGCGGAATACATGATATCGATGGCAAAACGGAATTCCAAGCTCTTAGCGGAATTCAACCGGGGGCGAGCTGAGCCGGGCATCGACGCTGAGTCTATCATTCCCAGCAGGGCAGCTAACTGCCTGAGGTCAAAACGCAACACCGCGGTTTTGTATTCAACCGGCCCGCTACGTGCGTTCCACGTGCGGTTTAGGGCGGTTTGGACGGCGATGGATCAGTCCCGCCTTCTAACGTTGATGAAAACATGACTCGTCATTAGTTCTGTCTGTTCACCTTGTAGTAGTAGCAGCTTCAGCTTCATCACGCGAACGACCTTGTAGTCCTCCTCGAGAGAGGGCAGTATTCAGTGGAGGGAGAATTATGAGCATTAAAATCCTGAATACAAGGGTGATACTATACTACTCTATGGTGGATGACTGTCCTTTTCTATAACCCGTTACTCTGCTCATACACGCTCGCATGACGTCCCGTTCACCTGCTTCCATCCCTTGAGACATGAGTAGACCTCGCATGCACCCCTGCTACAACCAGCGAATCGCACCCCGGAGCTCATGCAATCCACGCCCATGCCGAGGGAGGCACATCCTCCGCACGACGTGATATCGGTATACGAGTCGATACACTCATATTGACCAGAAGCTTGTCCTGGGATAGGACAAGCCGACAGGCCTTGAGGACAGAGGTCGATATCGAGGTTGAGCGCGGCTCGGGTGGCGACGGATTTGGGATCCATCGGGAGTTGAGGGACGGAACGACGGCGTGGTTTGGCACTCGCTCCCATGCATTGCGATCCATTCCAGGTGCTACCCTGCAAGCAGCAGTGTCCATTGCTTTCGATGTAGCCAGACTTGCAGCAAATTGACTTTTGACAATAAGACGACGGGTCACAGCACAGACCGTTCGAAGTCGATCCCGATTGCCAAGACCAGTACTGGCTTCCACTACATTTAGAGTCACATTGGTTTGTATTTGAGTTGTAAGTTTGCTGATCCGTACAGCTAGGCTTCGCTTGGCATGTATGGGTGTTGGAATTATACCACTGCGAAGATGTGCAGGGCACGCATCTCGTTCCGCTGTCCTGGCTGTTTGCTGGGCAGAAACAGCTTCCTTGCACCTCTGACATATCAGATCGGCAACATCGGCTCGAGCACCAAGATTCACCCGAATTTGTGCACTTATTAAGACACGTATTTGATGAAGTCTGATACGTCTGCGAGCTGGAGCATGTTGGGATGGTATCGCAGTTGCTGGTAGCCGAATTATACCATTGTGTGGTGGTACACTTGTTTACACAGGTGTTGGTGCTGGCCTGGTATTTGACAGCGCCGGTGCAGGTGGGAATCGTATCGCAGTTGTTGGTCCCAGCGTTATACCATTGTGAGCTCGTACATTTGTTCACACATGTGTTGGTGCTTGCCTTGTAGGTGAGCGCTCCGGTGCAGGTGGGGATCGTATCGCAGTTGTTGGTAGCCGAATTATACCATTGTTGGCTGGTACACTTGTTCACGCAAGTATTGGTGCTGGCCTGGTAGGTGAGCGCTCCGGTGCAGGTGGGAATGGTGTCGCAGTTGTTGGTTCCAGCGTTATACCATTGTTGGGTGGTGCATTTATTCACGCATGTGTTGGTGCTTGCCTGGTATGTGACAGCGCCGGTGCAGGTGGGAATGGTATCGCAGTTGTTGGTTCCAGTGTTATACCATTGTTTGGTGGTGCAGCTAGGCTTCGTAACGCAGGCCCCGTTGAAGGTGACTTTTCCACTGGGACACGCACAAGCTCCGGATGTTACGACTTGGTCCGAGCGACAGCACATCGAGCTACCGGTCCACACGAGAGGAGATGCACATCTGCTGACACAAGTAGTTCCGTCGGAGGAAGGGACCTTTGAGCTATCCGTGCAAGTGCAAACCGAGTTGATTTCTGTTTGAGACGCCCCACAGCACTGGGTAGTATATCCAGTGAGCCCAGTGCCGCAGCAAAGATCGTTCGATAGAGTTAGACCACTTGAACAAGTCCTTGATCCAACGCAGTTTCCAGAAGGAGCCCCGTTACAAGACGTGACACAGCATTTTCCGCCGAACGAGGTCGTTCCCCTGGGACAACAAGACTTGTCGCTCTGTTGACAGCTGTGAAGAGAAGTAGTTTGCTCAATAATCCTTCTTTGGGTTCCCGGGAGGGCAGGCAACACTCACTATCCTCCTCCACATGAACTTGTGGTAGTTGTGGTGCTGCTAGTCGAACAAGCACCGGTCTGAGTGTTCAATTTACCGCCGTTGGGACAAGTGTAACCGCCTGAACCATCACAGGTCGGTTGTGATCCGGTTGGGTAGGAGTGAGACTGACAGCTTGAGAGCTAGATGACGAGCGAAGCGTTAGCGTCGCTGCTGGCTTTGGGGATGCAGTAACCACTCACTGTACTCTTCAAGTACGAATTGACAGTCGGACTGTAACCCATCTCTCCACAGACAGAGTCGACATCGCTCAAGCAGACACAGCCGAAATTGTAGTTGACTGCCCAGCTACCTGAACCAATTCGTCCGGAGACGATCTGACATTGCTCCGAAGTGTAACCTAATGTGCTTCGACCTTGCAGAGTGGAGTTGGCGTATGAAGTGGGGATCGCGGATGTCGAGGAGATGGCGGTGGAGACGAGCCCAAGAGCAGCGATGAAGGCGTTGAATCGCATTTTGGAGGAAGGGAGGCGGCGAGGAAAACGGAAAGAGAGAAAGTGAGAGGGGGAGGGGATCCAGGGACCGTGGAAGGTATATGAGATTGATGAGAGTCTGATGAGGCTTTGTTGGTGGCTGCAGGAAGGGAAAGCCGTCTCGGGGTGTCCTTCCTCTTATACAGCTTCTGCTTGGGTATGGGTATACCTTGAAAAGCATTGTCACAAAAAATCCAGGGTGTTGGGAGAAAATTCACAAGTGAATGTCGCAGACGGAAGGGACGCGTGCCGAGAAGGAGGAATAGGAGATACCCGCATTCAGTAGGTGATCGGGAGGACCTGGAGGGGAGACTGAATTCGGGAGCACAGACGCGCTGGCAATTTTGTGTGCATGTCTCGTATACATCCCGTTGAACCGGAAGATCTTCTTGGACGTCAGGCGCGAGAGCCCAGTATGTCTCGGATCACGGCATACATTTTAAAGGCCCGTCAGCTTAGTGTCCGAGACAATTTTCTTTTCGGGACCGTCGGGGTTTTTTTTTGTCTGATTCAATTGATTGACATCGGCACAAACGCGTCGCGGTGCAGGCGGGAAGGGAGAACTTCTGTCACGGATCCCGTTCTCCCTTCCACTGATAAATTATCTCTACACAGGGTCCTCATCCTTGTCCGGCGCCTGTCGAGATCGTGCCCAGGTGTGACCCGCGGCTAGCATAATGCCGGTCCCGTAAACCGCAACGCAGTCTAGCGAAAGCTTCCTGGGACAGATGCAGAGAGCCGTTGGTCGGGACGGAAAGGGGAGAGACACTTTAGTTCATAATTGGCAGCACGAGCTGCTACGCCTGGACTGAATTGCATCGAGAGGCGGAGCCATGTTCCTGACTCGAAAAGCTGTCGCGCGCTATAAATGGAAGTAAGTAGATATAAGGCGGAAATTTTTCTAGCATGCGCGCAGGAGCACGGTTAGATACCCCAAGAGGCACATAGGAAAGGCTGCAATGGCCGAAAAGAGCTAGCTAGGCGTATATAAGGAACCCGTGGTCTTTTTTTTTTTTTGGGGTTGCGAGAGGGATGTGTAGTTTAAGCCGTGGGGAGAACACCATCGTGATTCTGAATATCACTCAGTCGGTTGGAGAAGATGAGTCTCACTTAAGCTGCCACTCGAAGGTGACAGCCGGCGACTGTAAGGAATTGTACTCAGTTTAATCTAGTTACGGGATGACGAGCAAACGAAGCGTGTATTCTAACTACACTCCGGCTATGACGAATCATCAATTCGACTCATGAGGACGCGAATAAATACCACGCTGTTCTCACAACGGGACATGGAGTGATGACAAGCATGGACATGCACTTGGATCTGGCAGCGAGGTTTGATCTGTAGACTCGCGAGGATGTGTCGGACAAAGAATTTCAGGTTCCAACGTTGTCTCATGATGTATGAGAGAATAGTTGAGTTAAGATTGCATTACATTTTGTCATCGCTATGTGTGCTGCCTTACATAGGTAGGCCCCGCTACAAAGCGCCTGAGTGTCGAACAATCATCTTGCCCCGCTCAGGAACCGATTCCAGTCTGGGGAGGGGCGGGAACCTTGTAGGGTGTTCTCGCTCAGGCTTCGATATCTCATGTCGATATACGTGTCTGATAATCGAATATCCGTCCCCTTTTTTTTTTTTT